>VXAX01002439.1:396061-426756 GCA_013399835.1 Leptocoma aspasia
GGCCGCCCATGCGGGTCAGGCGGGGCGGCACCGCCGGCCATTCCCCCTCCAGCGCGGTGGAGCTGTTCCACTGATACTCCTCTGTTGGAATTGCAAATGATTCACCCTCCCAAAAGCTAGTGGCTCTGAAAAGATGTCTTCTTCATTACTTTTGCTTAGAGATGTAAAATGCAGTTTTTTTCTTGGCCATGATAATTTAGTGGACCAAATTCATTTCTACAATCCCGTGGGACAATTTTAATCGACGGTGAAATGTTATTTGACTTGGCAGTGTAGCAGTGGGGATTTGACTCATCAAAATGCAAATTAAGAGTGAATAGAGAAAAAATGTTTCCTTGCATACATCTGAATGTGTATTTCCTCCTTTTAGTGGTTTAATTAATATTACTTCTCAGTCATAAATTAGTAAGTGTTCTAGAGTGAACTGAAGGAAGAGTAACCAAAATGATTCGTGTATTAAATGGCTAATGTATGGAGAAACCTTCAGTATCTCTAATGTACCTCTGCACAGACAGAAATGAAAGTATTTGGGTGATGAAATATGTGTGCTTGTGGCTTTGGAGATTTGCAATGTGCAAATGTAGTAAATAGTACTGCTCCTGCTGAAGTGCTCACCCATACTAGCAATGCTCAGTGCTTCAGGACGATGCTAGGCGCTGGTCTAGAATTCAAATTAGTTTTGAATTGTTGCTTCAAGGTATGCAAACTCCAGAGAGAAATGAGATTTCAGCAGCTTCACATGTCTGGCCTGTTGTATTACCTGACTCTTCATGGTTTAATGTGCAACTGTGTATTTATCACTCTTCTGAGAGTCCAGATTTTCTCTGGACTCTCTCAGGAAATTGAAGCACTTGATTTGGAAGTGTGTATCCTACCTTAGAGGCCAGATCCCTGATCTGATATGTCAGTATCTAGCTAAAGGTAAAAATTTTAAAATGTTATATGGAAAGGAAGTCTTGTCAATCTAGAATAATATTCAGAAAGTATTTGCTAATCAAAAGCTAGTTACATAATTTTAGTAAATATGGTATGGCTTTTTTTTTTAAACAGATCAAGTGAGTGGCTCAGCAATGTGTGACACTACAAAAACTGTAAGTTAACACAATCAACACATGGTTTGCACACAACCATTTCTGGTACACATTGGCTATCTGTAATACAGATCTCAGAAAACAGACCAGCAACATCTAGTTCACTTCCCAGAAGTATATTTAGTTCAGAAACTTGAGCAAAGTTTTTCACATGAGACTCTTATTCACCTGAGAGCATCTCGAATTGTTTGGTGCTTGAGTACCTCAGATGGGACCATAGGCCTGGATCCCCAAAGGTCATCTGGGATCCTTGGGCATCTGACTCCTGTTTAAATATTTCTTGCTGGGCAGTAGGAGGTAAGTATCTGAATAGCTTTAGATTCTGATTTAGATTTAGATTAATTTTTTTTTCCTTAGGCATTACATCAGAGATCTCTCATTGCACCTGTAAATGTACACTTGCTAGAAAACAACCCTGGACAAGAATATCCTACTTCTAATGAACAGATTTCAGCTCTTCTGCTTGAGTGGCCTGCACTGCACTGCACTGAGCTCCATTTTGTAATTGGCAGGCAGTGAGAGTATTTCATCAGTAAATCTCTTTGCTCTTGCAAACAGGAGAAGAACATAAGTCTGTTGAAAAGGAGCCTCTAAGGTTAATTCCATACATCTTATTTTGGAAGGAAAAAAAAAATCTCAGAAACAGTGGAAGAAACTATGGGGGGAAAGTGAAAAAAAATTCAGTGCAAGAGCACAGTAAGAATGAGAAAAGGGAGGCATGTGTATGAGATATCCAGGGGCATATATAAATCAATATATAGCTAGACAACTTGCATAATGTTCTCAAAGCTTGTATTATAAATATGAGAATAGAGAGAATCATAGTTGGGGGATATTCTCCTGAATATGGGTAGGTGGAAGGTTTGTGCTTAATAGGAGCTAGTTCCAGCTGCAGTACAACCATTCACTAATGCAGTGCCACTCAGAAGGACTTATCTGAGAGCAGTTATTATGTCTTTATAACAATAATTTCAAGGAAAAAATGAATTTCCATATTTGTAATTAAAATAGTTGGTTTTATTATATTTTTTCATTTATTTCTAAATTTGGATGGCTACTGCAGGAACAGGTATGGTACACATGTCTGACTGATTGGCCTATCTCCACATCCCAGCTGCTTGCCTACCTCATGCCTCAAGTTTGAGTGAAGTAATGGGTCTTATGTGGTCTCCCAAAGCTCAACAGATTGTGGGTCAGTCAAGGCATGAAGGATGCACAGAAGCCTTCCCATAACAATGAATTCTAGCCCAGAAACTCTCAGCAAGGAACTCTAACTCACAGTACTCTGCCTGAATGTGTTTTATCATGCAGGAGGCAATTACATGGAGATAGTTTAAAATATATGGGTTATTGATATCACATGGCTATGCACACTAGTTGTATTGGCTGATTGAAGAAACAAGACAAGGCTAATTAGCAAAAAAATTTTTTTTAACGCTAGCCCTGAATGTTGTCCTGCTGGGATCATTGCCGTCTCAGAGCTCTGTAGAACACATACATGCACTTTCCACCTTACTATGAAAGTCATCTACTGGGAAAGTTTGTGATTGTCTCTACTCCTTCCTTTTGGAGCCCTAGGTCTCTGAGGAAGGAAAACAAGCATGTCATATGAAAACTCCCTAAAGTTTGTGCTTGATATTTTAACTTCCCTTTGCAAGGCAGCTGCTGCTTTTGCACGTGTGGGAATCTGGTGAGCCATACAATCTTAGGCTGAGGATTTCTATTCACTAGGGATTAGCTGAACTGTTTTCCTAAATCAGTCACCAGATCTGGATTCCAAATTAACAAAGTGGTGCTGAGCAATAATGTAGACTGTAGGTAGCAGCTGTGCAAATTTATTCACTGAAAGCATTATAAAAGCAGGCTGTCTAACTGCCTTAGCTTTAGTGCAGTGAACTCTGAGCAGTAGCAGACTTACTGAATTTATAACAAGTAAAAAGCTCAGGTTCATTCAGCTCCAAGGATGCTGAATGAGAAATGCTGGTCTTTGCACAATTACTCTAAACTAAAAAGTTTAGAAGATGCAGAATGACTGCATCCTAGAAAATAGAGGTAAAAGGGAACCCAGAGATCATTGAACCTCTCCCTACGGCCTGATGATCTGCTACCCTTTGTCTTTTCCATTTGTCTAGCATGTTCCTAAAGATATCCATAGATGGAGATTTTACACACTCCTCATGCAATCTGTGCCAGTGTTTAACCACCCCTCATGCTGGAAGTGTTTTCTTGGCGCGTCTTCTGTAGTCATCTGTGGACTAAACCGTGCCAGTCCTTTTGCATTTTCTTCACTGGTGTGCTATTTTTTTTACCTCTCACAATTCTTCTCTCTTTTCTGAACTCTGTCCAATTTCTCTTTTGCTGTATCTCAAATTAGACTCGGTATTCCATCTAGGACCTTACCACATTTCAAGTCTCCCAAGGCTATCTTTACTCTTACTATCCCACTGTGGGGTTTACTCTTTCTTAATTTTTTTTTATTGCAGCAACACTGTTGATTAAACCCTGGCTGTGTTCTCCTAGCTCCTTTCTATGGGGCTGCTGTCTCACCACTTCTTGCCTAGTCTTTATTTGTGTGGTGTGAAAGTGCAGGACTTCCCATATGTCCTTACATAAGTTTGCCACCTATTTTTAAGACTATTTCTCCAACTTGTCAAGATAATCTGAATTTCAGTCCTATTTTCCAGTGAGCTGGTGGTCTCTATGGGATCATCTGCAGTAATGAATAAGCATATTTTATCTTCCTTCATTCGGATTGTTAATGGAAATATTGAGAAGCCCCAAATTTAGCATGGATTCCTGAGGAATTCCACTCTGTATATGCTTCCATTTCAATAGCTAACCACTGATAAATGCTTCTAGTGAATGATTTCCCAGACAGTTTGTACTCGTCCTATATCAGTTTCCTCTAAAGTGTGTTTCTGTGTCTGAGGTAGAAGAATAATACATGTCAGTATCAAAAACAGTCAAGATATGACACCTCCTGCTTCTCCCATCTGTTATCCTGCCACAGAAGGAAACGATTCCACCTAGTCTTATCCAGAAAATGCCATATATGCTTGATTCAAGCCTTTATGAGGCCTGGAGCACCAGTTCCCTAGCTGTGGCCTCAGGTGAAGGCTGGGCCTTTGAGGGGATCACCAACCTGCCTGAAATCAGACTGGAGAAGTGGGGCTCACAGGCTGAAGTACATCTGCCAGGGTTACTGTGGTGTCACAGTCTCAGCAGTGGGACTGCTAGAGCAATCTGATGTGAGACAACGCCCTTGAGCATTTTCCATCTGTCTTTTCTACATCTGAGCATGGTTTCTTAAAACACCAGTGCTCAAGCCGAGTAACATTCAGATGCTATTTGTAGCAAAATAGTTGGATCATTGGAACACTCTAAAAAATCCACCAATATTGAAATATGGCTTTCAATCAGACACAAAATGAAAATCCATGGAAGATCACCTGCAGAGGAGAATGGGAGATACAGCTTGCAGCCAGAGATCTGAAACCTGCAGTCATTAACTTGATCATCATTAGCAAGGCATGCCAAGATGAAACAAATATTAGGGAAAACTTGGTACACATTAATGTAGTTTAGAGGTATACAGTGTGTACCATGTCACATTACACTTCTTTACAGTCAGTAGAGTGAAGTAGGTACTTTGAATATGTAACTCATCTAGTCTATTTTAGAGAGGAGATAAATAGCCAATTGTGCAGAGCATGATCTGACAGGTAAGATACAGACATATGTATTTTATGTGTCTAATGTTATGTGGGTTTTTTTGTTTTCTTTGTGTCAGGTGCATAACAAATCACTTCTGTTCTCTCAATTCTTATGGAAAGAGGGGCAATATATCTACATTTTGAATGTGCCATTAGTTTGAATTTTAGGAAAGCTTGATAGCATCAGGGCACTCTTTAAATACAGAATATTTAAATGATCTGATTATTATACCAAATACTTCTAGTCATCTTAACAGATCACTTCTGTTATAGCTGCCATCATTCCTCTTGTTGCCTGGTTAAGAACTGCAGGTTTAGACTGAGTCTCTCCTGGCTGAAAAAGTCTTAAGAAAGAGGATGGCTTTATGGCTCGCATTAGGGAGTTCCTGTTAAGAAACTGCCACTGTGCTATCTATGAGACATGGAAGTTAATCTCAATAGATTCATAATGCAGATTTACTGAATACTAATAAACACCTGTGCAGATACTTAAAGTGTAAATCCAATATATAGTTCAATTTGTTTGGTTGATCCAGATGAGTTTTCTCAAAGTGCCTTGTCCAGACAAATCCTGAGTGTGTCTTTGATCTCCTAAAAGAGATAAGCTGTCAGTGCTACAGTATCTGTGGATCTGGGTGGCAAGTATCACTGGCGGAGTTCTAGAGGACAGTGCCTGTCCCAGAGCCACTGGCTTCTACATTGCTACTTGAGGGGGTTATAGAAATAAAATAATGGCATTGGAATTTTATTGTAATCTGATAGATCTGATGACTTTTTAAAAATATAGGGTCACAGTATTAAAAGTTGGTAGCACGTTTTCTACTTTTTTAAGCTTGGTATATAAACAACCAAAATGCTGAACAGCAGTTTTTAAGGGGGTTTTGCCAAGGCACAGAGAAGACACATTTTATATATCCATTTGCAGCTGTATGCAGAGCATGAGACACCATTTATGAGTGAATTCTTCCCTGGTGTTCTGTGATGCAAATAAGAATGTCCATCCTGAAACTGAACTGGAAAATTCAATTCAATTTTAAAATTTGGTAAAAACTTCCAAGAAACAGATAACAGTAACATGATAATTAATTTAAGGAATGAAGAGGCATAGGCAGGTGAAGCCACAAATGTAAAAGAACACTTGGCTTTGAAACACTAATTGCCATGTTCATACTTTTCCTCCCAAACATCACTTGGTTGGAAGGCACTGTATTATTGCCGTAGGACCTCACAGAAGTGGTGGGTGTATGCTTGGACCATCTAGAACAAATGACAAAGTAATTTTTCAGCCCTGGGGATAAGGTCATTAAAATATAATGCCAGAAAATTGCCTTAACTCAGTGCAAATGGAGAGCATGTTTCTGAAAAGGCACAGGATTTTAGCAATTGTGTTAGAAGATTATGAAATTGCAGTTTTCATGGTGATCCCCCAACCCATCTGTTTTGAAAAGGTCAAAGAGTGAGATCATATTTCTGGGTCTGTGATAACATTATTCTGCAGGGAAGTTGCTGAAGAAAATTAAAGTGATGTTTATGTATGACAGAGCCTTCAGAGTTTTCTTTGGTGTTTTTGTTTTAGGATTTTACAGAGAACTTAAAAAGGTGCAAAAGTCCTGCATGACATTGCATGCTCAGTTTTGTATCTGCTATGTCATATGTTTATTGTGCTATGTAATTGATGTGGCTGTGAATGTGAGTGTGATTTTTTAGACATAACAATGATGAAATTGCTCAGTTTATATTTAAAGATTCAACAATAAGGTAGTTATGCACTTCTTTAAATTTGCAGGAGCTACACCACCAGCCCCTGCCCCGATAAATAGGAAGACTAATGACAAAAGACATGGAGAAGGTTCAGTTACTCCTCTGCTTTTGTTTTAGCTCAGTTTCCAGCGGTAATGTTCTTTCCCACGTCTCTCAAAACCCTGAACTTCAAGACAGGGACTGGGGCAGCAAATTCCCTCCCACTGTAAGAGAAGAGTGGGTTCCTAACCACCTGAGGAACCTGAACACAAGCTTGTGGGACCTGATGAGATGCATCCCAGAGTCCTAAGGAAATTGATTGATGTAGTTCCCAAACTGCTTTCCATCATTCTTGAAAAGTTTTGGTAATCCTGTGAGGTCACCAGTGGCTGGAAAAAGGGAAACATCACCCCCAATTTTAAAGTGGTGAAAAGGAGGATGCTGGCAGTTATCAACCAGTTCTGGACTCCCCAGTACAGGACAAGACCTGTTAGAGTGGGTCCAGAGGAGGGCCACAAAAAAGGTCAGGGGGGTGGAAAACCTCTGCTTTGAGGAAAGACTCAGAGAGTTGGGGTTGTTCAGTCTGGAGAAGAGAATGCTCTGGATAGACTTTATTGTGGCCTTTCAGTGTAGAAAGAGAACTTCTAAGAAACACAGAGGGACTGTTGTGACAAGGAAAAGTGACAGTGGTTTTAAATGGACAGAGGACAGGTTGACATTAGACATAAAGAAGAAATGTTTTTCTAAAGGTGGTGAGATATTGGCACAGGTTTACCTGAGAAGCTGTGGATGCACCATCATTGGAAGTGTTCAAGGTCATGTTGCATAGGCCTTTGAGCAACTTGATCTAGTAAAAGAAGCTCATGCTCATGACAGGGAGATCAGAGTACGTGATCTTTGGAGATCTCTTCCAATCCAAACTATTGTATGATTTTATTACATGTTTATGTGGCTGTTTAAAAGAGATTTTTTTTTTTCCGAAGAATAGGCCAATATTACTGGCTGGTGTTATTTAAAAGAATGAGAAAAGATAGAATATTCTAATCCTGGATATGACACAGTGTTGCAGTCAAAGACAAGTCTCTAAAGCAGTGCTAGAGCAGATATGAGGTCATCATCTACTCCTTCCTTCTGATCAGGTCACATTAAATATCCTATGTTCTCTGTAACAGATATTTGATTAACCTGCTTTCCAAGATGTCCAAGGTGGAGATTGCAGAACCTGTCAAGATAGTTAAATCCAGTGTTTAATCATTTTAGAAAACTGTCCTTTTTGACATGTGTAAATTACACATACAAGCATGATCTGCAACCTGAATCTCTTTTGCTGCAAGTTAAGCCCATTGCTACCTTTTCTGGATCTTGATTTGAAAATGATTGAGGATAACTTATTTTTCTTGATCTCCAGCCATTCTTGTAGCTTTACTTTTATTTTCCAACTTTCTTCATGCATTCCTAGATGCAGTATAACCTGTGACAAACAGAATGAAGGATCCCTTCATATGCCTTGTTGAGTGTACATCCCATCATATTATGACTGTTTTGTTTTTTATAACCAATTGACACTGTTGATTAATCTTCACTTTTAAAAATTTTTTTTCTCAGAATTGTTCTTTAGGCCAATATCCTTCAAGAGCTGCCCAAGTGCAGAATTTTATTCTTGTCTCAATAAAATTGTCTCCTATTTTAAGTCCAGTTCTATTTTCCTTTTTTTTAGGGTAATTTCATTCACTAAACTAATCTGGAATATTCACCTACCTGTCAGTGAGAGCTGTGAGGCCTGGGAGAGGTGTTAGATGTTTACCTTTTGGGTAACTGTAGAGTGCACGAATGACTTGAGTGTCTAAATGCCCTTTGTAGCCATATAAGCATAGATCACAGAATAATTAAGGTTGGGAAAGACCTGCAAGATCAAGTCCAACATTAGCTCTAGTATCACCATGCCTACTAAACTCTATCACGAAGTTCCACGTCAGTCATTTTTTGTGCACTTCTAGGGATGGTGACTCCACTGCTTCTCTGGGCAGCCTGTTCCAATGCTTAACCTATCTCTCAGTGAAGAAACCTTTCCTAATATCCAACCTGAACTGCCCTGAGGTAGTTAGACTAGTCAATGGAGTCAGTGGAGCTTAGAGACAATTAATCTCACTCTTATTTAGACATCTACATTTGATCAGCTGAACAGATCATTCATTTTACCCTTTATCTCTGATTAATGTTAATTCAGTGTAAACATATCAAAGGAAGCCTTTAGGTCTACTTTAGCTTGGAAGACATTATGAAAAAACATCATAAAGCTTTCTTAGAAGGGCATTACAGCAATTTTATAGCTTGAGCAGTAGGAACTGGAAGTAGGAGCCCCAATTACGCATTTCTTTCTCATCTCTTTGTTCACATGGAACAGCTCTGCCTCTCACCTGCCTACTCCTAGTTTTTAATTATGAAAATATTACAGAGGAATCTTGTTATAGAGCAAGATTAAAAGCTTATTTTTCTTTGAGTCTGTTAAATCACCGTATGTATACTTTCTCTACAAGAGCTCTATCCAAAGGTGAAGAGCAGCCCCAAACTTTACAAATCTTTACTTTTTTGTTCCTTGGCAAAGTCCTAGTGTTTGCTTGGATACATTAATTTGAGATAGTTTATTATTACTGTAATTCATAGTTATTATATGTCTTTGTCATAGGTGTTTTTCTGTGTTTGTTGCCAAATAAGTAAAATAGTAGTTAATATATGTGCAATTTCCTTTAATGGTAAACTTCATTAAATTCTCAGGCTTTAAGCCATATGTGAAGGGTGTATGACATGATGGACATAATTTATGTTGTCCTCTTGAGAAACAGGCCACATTAGATTCAAATGTGCAGTCTGACATTTTATGTGAATGCCCAGAGAAGACATGGGACTCAAAATTTTAGTCTTTGTGATGTGTAAGACTGTGATGATAATATCACCTCTTATGTGCATTTGTGCCATAAAGCTCCAATGTTTTCCTCTTCTGAAATGCAGATGTCTGAGGTGAGATTTTTCTAATCTATTTGTAGATGTCTGCAATGTGAATATTTGGATCTAGGCACGTCACCTTAGGAGAGGAGTGGGTACTTCTGGAGAATTATTCATCTTATCTATTTTTGAGATTTCCTTTTTGGTGGGAAGGAATATGTTAGAAGTGTCTGTTTCTCTCTTCTTCTGTCCCATTAATGAGAGGGCTGCAGCCACCCACTGTCATCAGCTGCACTCAAGACCAATGTTTCCAGAAGACCGGTGCTGTAGCAGCAGTTAGCTGTCACTGAGGCACACAGAGAAAGGGGGGACAGCTCTGGGCTAGCCTTTGAGTCACCCTCATTGACACCGAGCACTGAGGCAGTGCATTACAGCTGGCAGTGGAGTTTGAACTCTCAGAAGCAAAAGAATAACTAACGTTAGTTTCTAGATTTTCAGTATCTTAGTCATTGATAAAACTCTGTAAATCTGTAATCTCTGTAATCTTCAAAGAACACAATGTCCTAATATTTGGGACACTCTTAAAACTACATCTCCCCCTTTGGCCCTGATGGTATTGATGTCCTTGGATGATATCCCTGGGCTAGATTCACTCTAGAAGTGTAAACAAACCCACATTTTCAGGGAGAAAGTGTTCTCCTTGTCTTTTCATTTGGTCACAGGAAGTATTTTTCATCATAGTGGAGAACTAGAATCCAGCCAATCCCTCTGGTGCCTTTGTTGTCAGGAAAAAATGATCTATCAGAGCCCGTTTAGTGGGAACTTCAGCCAGACACTTATGAGTGCCGATTCTTTGTTATTTTCTCGTTATGTGGTTCCTAAGTTTCTAAAGGTCTTGACATACATTTTCTACCAATAAGAAAAAATCCCTTCTCATGAGATTTAAGTATGTTGCTTTTATCTTTAATGGAGCCATGTTTGAGCATCTGTCATCATGTTCACTAAATCATCTGTCAATGAAATCCACATTTTTAGTAGCCATTACCTCAGCTCAGGGATAAATGATGTTCTAGCTTTCATGTCTAATCCTCCATATTATTTTCAGGTGGATAGGGTAACACTGAGGCCACATCTTAAATTTATTCTAAAGGTGGTTTCAGATTTCTTACTAATCAGTATATCTACTTACCAATATTTTTTTCCCATGACCCAGTTCATCAGCAGAAGGACCAAAATGTTGATCCTTTGTGAGCGTACTGCCATAGCCAGACAAAGCTCTTCTACAAATCTGTGATGGTCTTTGGTTTTAAATAGCCTTTGTTGTTCAGGATCTAATCTAAGAAAATGTAGCATCAACTTCAGGCTCGTTCAAAGTGAGTTAGCAGACTTTATCAGAGGCACATTTGATGCTATCAGACCCACCAACCCATCCCAGGGCATGTGCAACTAGAGCACAAGGCAGTGTCACGGCCTGTGGTGGCAGAGTTACAGTAGCTGAGGGCTGTAGAGACACCGTGCAGTAATTGATACTCATATTTATGAAGCGTTACATCTGCTGGTAGCCCAATGGCTTGAGGGACACCCAATTTTTCAGTCTTTGTAGCAATGACTGGCTTTCATTTACTGGTGTGACAGCACTCCTAGTGAAACACCCAGAAAGAGCTTCACAGATGCCAGAACTTGAAGGAAGAAGAGGGGTTGCTTCTGTCACTGTTCTTTGATGCATTTTTGTATACAGCTTCCACCATTGGCCCTTCTGTTCCATGGGAGGAAGGTTTGCCCCATGGACTGAGAGCTGGTAGTGTCTGTTTATGTGCTTGTGGGATGGAGAGCAGAGCTGAGCAGGTAATGCACACACCTTGCTGGGGCACGTAACAACATTAGAAACATTTGGATTCTTATGCAGAAGAGATTTCCATTTAGAATGGGTCTTACCTGCATAAAGCATCCTGAATATCACAGCTACTACAAGGTTAGTGATGCTCTGTATTATTCCTTGTAAAACACCTGATGTGAAACACTGCTCTGTATCTTTGCCAGGTATTGTTATTGTTATTTTTATAAGCAGCAAACAATGTATGTTTGCTAACATTATTACTATGGATTTTTTTTTCATAGGAATTAGACCTCATTAGAAATCAGAAGCAGGATTTGTTTCTTGTACTGATAAATTATTAAACCCAGTAATACATAGCAAGATTGCATGCCAACCCACAGAAATCCTTCAGAGTTGTTATTTTAAACCTGTGTCAATGAACAGTTTATTCTGAGGCATTTCAAATGTGTATGCATATGCATTATATACATATACATTATACATATATATAGGTAGTGACAAAGCAAGTAGTTTAATACGTTTTATGGCTCCAGCCTGGAGTTCTGCATACAGGAACCTGTGTGTGGTCAAGGAGGCTTGCATACTTTTGAACTCTAAGTTGGCCTAATAAAAGATATCATACTACAGTGCTTGCTTTGTCAATCCTGTTTTGCTGGCTCAAAATGACTTGCAAGATTAATTTTCAATTTTTAACATAAAACCCAAGAAAAAGAAGTGTTTACTTACTGCAAGGAGTTGATTCCATGTTAATGACCCTGAAGGAGGCTTGTACACAAGGTACAGATTGTTGCCAATTTGATATATATTCATGTTACAGAATATGAAAATGAGAAGTTATACCATCTTGAGGGTTTTGTTTTTATAAGTTAAAAAAGGTTTTAAGTAATCATACTGTGTGTTTGATGGTGGAAATTAGTATGAATGTTTCTGGCAGTGAAATGATGTGATGTGGTTATGCATTTCTGTTTTCACTGCCTGCTCAGTATTGGCCTTTTACAAATACAGATTACCATGTCGATGGAAGGAATTTACAGCTTTGGCCCCCTTGTCTCACTCTGTGTTACAGCACCTTTGTTTGTACTTTATGTTACATATCCTCCCAACTGCATTTTTGTGACAGAAAAAGGAAATGTCTGTGGACTGAGATCCTGAAAATGTGTGAGCTTTACTATTTAATTGAATGAAATGAGTATTATTTCCCATTTACCTTGATTTCCTGTGGGGTGAAATCTTGCTCCTCTGAAACCAGTAGCAAACACTCTGCTGTGTATGATAGGATGGAGAGTCCATCTGCAATCCCTTACCAGCTAGCAACATTGCATACTGGAGCTCAGAAAAAAAAAAACAAACCCTTAATAATAATAATAATGATAGAAAGAATACTCTTTCAAAAGTCAAAATGTAAGACTGTCAAATAAAACCCAAGCTGAATACAAAAACTGTATGTATGAAGTATTTAACATTGTTAGTTTTGGGGCCCACAACCCAGATAGAACTGCAAGATCCGTTTGTGTTCTGTAGGCTGTTACACTACATCCCATACTTACCTCATCTTGTGGGCAAGGAGCTGCTTGCTCTGACTTCATGGAATTGCAGCTGTATTTGTGGAGTGCTTTTGTCCTTTGGCACTGCCTCTTCTGTACATTAATATAGTTTAAATGCACCAGCATTTTCTCTGGAAGCAAACTTCAAAATTTGTCTTTAATCCTGATGCAATGCATATTCAGAGTTTTTTATTTTCCTGGACTTTAGTTCCAGAGGAAAACATACTTGACAGGTGCTCCCACCAGCCAGCTGTGGTTTATAATGACAATAATTAACAGCAAGATACTGCAGTAGAAAAATGGGGAGCAGAGTAATGCAGTGTTCGGCAGAGATATGATTTTGTTCACTTCTAAGGATTCCAAAGTGCTTAACAAACAATATTACAGGCAGGATGGGCAGCTCTGGCCATTGTGAAGGTCTTCTAGTGCTTCCTGTTTCAATAGTCTGTTTTTTTTTTTTTTTTTTTTTTTTCCCAGAGCTCTGGCAATGTGAATGTATTTAGGCTAAATTTATTTTTATCCAATGCCAGTCTCCAGGTTTTTAAGTTTTTGATTTTAAAAGTGGTTGAACTATTTATAAGAAGAAGGCTAGATTTTTGCTTTTTTTTTAAAAAAAAATATCTGCCCCCTGTATTTTTGAGCAAAGACAGGCCTTTCTCTGCCTTTGAATCAGGTAAGTGCCTTTTCCCATCCTCACAAAGGTTTTCAAGTTTGGTCGACTGTTTCAAGACATGGAAAAAACCACAGTTACCAAATATCCCATAGAGGTTTACTAAAGCCTAACAGCAAATATTTCCAGCGATTTCATCTTCTCCGCCTCACACAGCTCCTTCCCATGATCAGACTTTCCATACACCATCCTCACAGGATGACTGAACAGTCACTAGCTGGGGGCACCAGAGGCCAAAACTGAGGCAACCCCTGTAGTGTTGTCCCTGGGCGTTCCTTTGAGCCGCAGCAACGCTCTGCAGTGGAACTGGGAGCAGGGAGCCAGTCCCTCCCGAGCTGGAATGCATCTGAGGGCTCCCAAATTTTAGTTTGTATGCTGTTGGCAAGCCTCCAGCATACTTTCTCTTTGCCACTATCCTGAACACACATAGAAAGTTGGACAACCTCAACAAGACCCTGAGCAACCACATCTAATGGTGAAATGAGTCCTGCTTTGAACAGGGGATGGGAATAGACAACATCCTGAGGGTCTTCCCCAGTTTGAGTGAGTCCATGGTTCTGTGATTCTTTACTGACCACTTCTCCACTAGAGAAAGGCAACATCCTAGTTGGTGGGTTTCTGTAGGTATGATGCACATAGTGGAAATAGTATTTATTGCTTTATTTTTAGAAACAAGTGTATTCAAAACACCTCATTAAGATAATATTCAAGATGCATGGACAGGTATCCTAAAATTAAGATTAGAAAAATGATCTCTGCAACCTCAGTATGCTTCCAACACATCTTTGTGTGGAAACACTGACTCTAGCTTTGTGATGGCACTGTGTTTTTACTCATATGACTTCATCTCTGTATCTTGCATGGATCTGCTCTGGAGATGAAGCAGCACTGAGAAGGATTGGTGGATGCAGAACTCTAGTTCACTTGTTGAGAAGGTGTAAGGTATTTTCTGATTGAAACAGGGCATGGTAGAAAAAGAAAACAAGATCTCCAGGTTTAGGTATTTGCAGTCTGTTCTGGAGAGCTGGACAGTATCCTTGCCTCTTCTACTGTCTTCCTGTGCGGTGATGGGCAGACATTTCCCCAGTGGTTGTTAATTGCCAAAAGACCATTTCTGCTTGTTCCAGTAGTATCTGGAACAAGACGACTGTGCAAATGTCATCCAGCAATCACAACTCTTTCTTTGGTAATGTCATCTATGATGTTCCATCTAATAAAGCCTTCATCAAGTCAGGTTAGGTAATTATTACCTCCTTATATCTCTTTATCATCTAATGCTCACCTATTTATATTTCTACTTTATACTTATAAATATTTATAAGTAATTATTTATCAATTAATTGGGCAAACTGTCTTGAAAATCTCTGAAATTCACTGAAATATTCAGGCAGCATATGAGATTGTTTTTCAAACCTCAGCAGGATTAATTAGATCCTGCAGTTCATTCATTTGCACTATAGTCAATTGGAGTCTTACTTGTGGAAAGTCTGCAAGACCAAAAATTATGCCCAATGGGCACATAGCTCTATAGTAGAAAATGTCAGCTCCAGATGGTAGTATTTCTGACTTCTCATCGGTTAGACTCTCTCTACTCCCACACTTTTTCTCTCTTTCTCAATTAGCTTTTCTTGCATTTTTATGTGAGTGGTGTTTTTTGAAATGGTTCTTAGAACTTGCTGTATATATGGTACATGTTTTCATTTACAGATCACTGAATGGATAGGCAGATAAATAGATAGGGTTTTCTGAGCTTGTGAAATATGTAGCATAATAGAAAACCCTCTTCTAAGTCTGTTTTGTAAAATGTATCAAATGATATTTTAAAATTATATTTCTGGAGTATATTTTAAGCATTTCTTATTGCTGTTCTTGATCTATGTTTGACAGTCACTTAATCTGTCTGATATAACCTGAATGAATAGCAGCATTTAAAAATATGGCTTCAGGGACTCCTCAGGAGGTTTCTTTGTAAGTGTACATTTACTAGTTCATCTGTAAATTTATTTTATGAGGTGTTTAAACCTCAAGAAAACTGAAAAGCATAATATTAAAGCCTGGTTTACATCTACTGAAGTCAATGGGAACTTTGCAATTGACTTTAATGGTAGCCTATGCCCTCTAATTATGAAAGTGGCAAGGATGATATACACAAAACCACAAGGAGAATTTTTTGTTTCATCATATCCTAATTCTGTTTGCAGATGCATTTGCAAAGTACAATGTGGTTTGTTCTTGAATTAAACAGTTCAGTGTTTGGGCCTAATCCTGAACCATGTTGATATTTTAGGTTGTGTTTTCCTTCTCGAAAGATCGCAGACTGCTCATTTTCTCCAGGGTTCATCGAGGTGACAAGGTAAGAAATCCAACCAAATGTTCAAATTTTCAAAAGGCTTTTGAAAATTTCACTTTTGGTTTTAATCTTACATCTGCCCTATAGTGTGAGTAATGGAAGAAGTTGATGAAGCAGTTTTCTTCATAATTGTTTTGTTTTTTTCATGTGATCCATTTTGACAAGGTTCCTGGAAATGCATGTAATATCTGTAGTACATATGTACATGTTTTCCCTTAAGGTTCACTGCAGTGTAGTAGAAAGTTTCCACCATGCTATTGTAATTCCAGGCATCATTTTTTTTATTGTGTTAGTGAAAGTGAGTGACAGTACACCACAACAACAGCAAAAAAAGACTCCCAGAATTCAGCTTTTTTTTTCATGTTAGTGTAACAAGCACAGCAGTCTGAACTGGCCTGATATGGTAAGTAATTGGTAGTAGTTAATAATGCTAGACAAAAATTCCCACAAGCTTCTTGCTAAGTTTGCTTCAGATATTACTCATTTGGTGGCTTAAATACTGGTCTTGCTTCACACTTTTGATATGTGTGAAAGATTTAGGTATTTTGTTGGTAACTGGAGTTGGTAGAGCTGCAGATAAGAGTTTGCCACAAGTGTTTGGTTGGGGCCATGCTCAGTTGAAAAGTGCCACCTGTGGAGGGTGGAAACGCTGTCCCTGGGGTGCATCAGCTCCACTGAAGCCTCAGAGAGAGCTGAGCTGAGGGGCTGCTGCCTGGCCCCCACTGCTCCTCACAGCCAGCCCTGGGCTCTTTGCTGGCTGAGCAGGCTGATGGCATGGTAATAATTAATGAAATGGATAAAGTCACCTCTTCCCTCCCAACCCCAAGTCTCCCCTACCCTAGCATAGCCCCCTCCCACCTTGTCCATGCAGTGGGTTAGCAGCTCTCTGGCTTCCTCCCCTTGCCTCCTGCCAGACTGGTGGCAGATCAGACCTTTGTGGTCTGCCCCCTCAAGCCTACTGAGTCCCCAGGCTGCTGCCCCTTCTGGTTATCCTTCCCCAAGATTTCACTGGAGACTGCTTTTTTTGAGGTATCCCAGTGTGAGAGCAGCCAGGAGTCCAGCAGCTCTGGGCTTTTTGCTGCCCAGTGATGCAATTGCTTTGGGAATGACCTGGAAATATTGTATACTGTTTTTCTCAAAAAACCCAGTGTGTCATAAATTCTTCCTCAGGAAAAAAAAAAAAAAGAAAAATATTATTAGTATTTATAGCTGGCCTAAGACAAAATTTGTATGTGTCAAAACTACTTTGGTAAAAGCTAGTAAAAGAGAACCATTCCAGATGGCTGCTGTAGCCCTTAGTTCATCTTTATAGTCTAGACATGGACAGAGATCTCTGTAGTATAATTAGAGAAATAAATGACAACTGGAAATTATGTGTCTAAGTGAGACTTAGACTTGCTAGATGGAGGTTGGAGGAAGGTATGCAGAAGTAGGGATCTATTTCTTAAGAAACCTATGAACATGGTAGATTAAATACTTCTTCAAATGACCTCTCCGCCAATTCTGTTTTGCCTTAGTTTGGAGGACAACCATGGCTTCTATGGAAGAATAAAAATAAAATAAATTTGGAGTGTTCACCGGTCTACTGTGTTTACACTAAATATAAGACTAAATAGAAACAGGACTGTAATTAAGCCTCCTGATTTTGAAGAGGAAAATTTTCATAAACTATATGATTTAATTACTCAAGTCAGCCAGGCTGAGGAGCCTTGGGGTTGAAATGTGGAGGAGGTGTAAAGTTTTAAAAGTTTCAGATGTGAAAGCTACCTAGAACTTATATCCCAAACAAAATACAGTTGAGAAAAGCACCTTGTCTAATTTGATGAGTAATCATCACAGAAAAGATGTTGGTAGGTAATGCAAGGGCAGAGGAAAAAGAGGGATCAGAATAGAAAGTTGTATTTTGGAGGCAGGATATGCAGGAATAAAGTAAAAACAAGTGACAGGAGCTTGAGAAAAATATTCAGGCAGCATTTGAGAAAAAAGTTCTTATCTAGAAAAAATGTGGGAAAGGGAAGACTCTTGTGCTGTGAAGAGGAACTATAATCTGTGTGGGATAAACGAATGATGATCTAGCAACAGGGCAAAGTCTGGAGGCTTTCTGAGGGTGTGGAAATGGCAGATAACCAGCTAAAGAGGAAACAAAGCTTAGGACAATTCATGGGCTCCAGTCAGGGTAGTTTGATAACTGTTGTTCAAAATTCAGACAGAACAGGTATATGAAACCATATGTGTGAATATCTCATGAAGAGGAAAGGGACCATGTGACAAGGCGGTTCCTCAGTGTTTGAAGGGAAGAGAGATTGGTGTGAAGATGGGCTTATTATTCTGACCCCAGGGGTGCAAAGCTTTAAAATAGATGTTGAATGAAAGAAATTTCTATATAGTAAATGTGGGGTAGGAGGGGGAAAATTCATTAAAAGCAAGCCCCCACCTTGTACATGGTATGCAAATCTGGTACTTTGATTTACTGGAAAAGTGACATCTTGTAAAAGCTAACCCTTTTGGATCTCAATGAAGAGTTTCTGTGATAAAGGAACATATTTGATATATCCCCATAAAATATATCTCTGAGAAGAGGAAAACAAATATGGAAGTAGGGGAAATGTACGGTGGAGAAAAGTAGGAAATAGCAATTCTCTGATTGAGTTTATCTGCTGGTTTGGGTCAGGTAATTATGCTTTCTTCCCCCATGGACTGGCATTATATCCTGTGCAGTCTGCAGTGTTTAGCAGTCTTGTGTAGATGCAGAAGGTACTCACAGTGTGGATTCTCTTTGGCTTTGCTCTTACCAGAGTTTAAAATATATGACATTTTGGCTGAAAGTATTTGTCTTTAGATGAAGAACCGTAAGTGTCATTCTGGTGTTCGGGGTAGGATTGTAAAATGACAAACAACTCTGAGGGAGGGAAATGGTGTGGAAAGGAAAAAAAGACGATGCAAAAAGCAGAAATAAAAAATATGTAACACTCAGGAACTTTTTAACTTCCGCTGTGCAGGGAGCTGTTGAGATTCTGAATCTGTATCACACTTGGCAGTCAAACTCCCATACAGCACTAACAATTCCCAAAGGGAAGGAAACAGTGGTGTACACCTCCTCTGCTGCCCTGTGGTCTGGACAGGGAGACTCTGCCCAGGAAAAAGCACAGTGGGCTTTCCTCAGGGGTGGTGAGTGTAGCACATACACTCACCTGTAGCCTGCAATCAGATCTGACCCACAAACAGACGTGCAGACGGATTGGTTGGTTCAGGTTTCCAGGAGCTCTGGTTCCCTACACCGTAGGGAAGTGTTTCGTCCCTGCATCCCCTTGCACACTGGACACTCCCAGTGCTCACCAGCCTTCAGTACTCTGAAGAAATGGACTCACTTCCCCAGTTGTAAAACTGGGTCTCCCAGACCTCTTCAGGCCAATATAGAGTGACATTCCCAAAACTTATATGTTACCTGGTATTCATCCTAGTGGAACAAATACCTGATCACTGAGAAGAGGCTGCACAGTGTCTGTGCAGCACAGAGAAGTTACTGTAAAAGTTACTACAGATAAACAGTTCCCTCTGACTTGACTGCAAAGGACTATGGTTGGAAGGAGACAAATTTCTCTGAGGCAAATGAAAAAGTACATGCTGATTAAGATCCATACAAATACAGAAGTTATGTGGGTAGGACAAGTAAAGAAAGCTTGAGACAAAAGAGAGGAAGGCAAGGACATACTTTTTGAAGGGAAGAAAGTACTCTTAGAAGTACAGAACCAGCTAAAGTTGGAGGAAGCTGGTTACAGGGGGAAGAAAAGTATGTCCATCAGGCACAAGAAAAGCTACACATGCAAAACTAGTGAGAAAATGAAGCCATGGTATCATACACAGTTATGTCTTGTCTGTGTGTATCAGTTTGAAGTAATGTTTAACTTTGATGTTAGAGGTCACTTCTACAGAGCCTGTGGCTGTCCCTGAGGAGGTCAGCTGGAGCCAGGATGCCTTTGAGGAAGAGCTTCTTGGTCATAGTGTGGTTTAGCAGCTAAGGGAGTTTGGATGAGCTGTGACTCATCAAGGGGCATATGCTGCTTGGTGGGGGAAGGGATGGAAGGACTTCTATGGGAAATAATGCTGGAAACACATTGCCAGAAGTGATGAGAGTGCTTAAAAACATTGCAGCTGCAGTGCTCTGGTCCAAACCAGTTTCCCAATAGCTGCTGAATAAGAAGTTGAAGGGGTCTATAGCAATCACGCACATCTCATGCATCATCTCAGAGAGCAAGAGGTAAAATGTTAAAGTTAAGAGCGTCCTAGGTGAAATAAAGAGAATGGGATATGAAAGTATTCCCAACTCCAAGTTTATTCCATGCAATGTGAGTTTGATAGGTAGAGAGTAGAGAGGAGAAAAATGTGGCCAAATTCACAGCTCTTATCCTTGTGCAGAGGTTTATTTGAATCCCAGGCTATTTGTATCCCGTGCATGCATTTCATTCCCCATGTATGGCAATAAAAACTGGAATGACTGTTTAAGGGTGAGCAGTAACCTGAGCTCAAACTCAAGCTGACCTCTAGTCTGACACAAAAAGCTGTGTTATCCCTTTGGGATTACAACTGTCCTTTTGCTGGATTCTAGCACAGAATGGAGACAGTCATGGTCAATCATTGATAATGATGTGCTCAGGAAGACACTCCTTGAGCTAACTGGAAGCAGCTAGAAAACCTTTCACTAAACCTCCTCAGGCTCTAGCTCTAAAAAGTAGGAACATATTTGCACAAGCATTTTTTCTGCTATTTCCTCTTTGCTTTTCAGCTAGCTTGAACCTTCTGGGGATGTCCAGGCCATCACAGATTTGGTGTTAGATCAGTGTCTCTGCTTCCATCCTTCTACTGTTCACAGCAAAATGCTTACTCTGGGCTATTCTGAAAGCATTGAGATACAGCTGAGCTCTTTGTGAAGCACTGCTTTGTTAACGAGGTTAAGAATGATAAACTGCAGTAATCATGTTTCCAGATTTTGATAGTCTTAATTATATGAGTAATAAACACATAAAGGACATTAGAAGCAAACATATGTACATGGGTACATGTACATACCATGGGTAGGACTGAAATCTGATCAACTTTGCAAAAAATATGTTCAAAAAAACTCTCCTAAACTATCTTCTGAAGTCTTTAGATCTAAACTATCTTTTGAAGTCTCATGTGTCTTATATTTACCAGTGAGTTTGTAGAAAGGTATCCCCTTTTTATGTGTTTGCATTTACCAAAATTAAATCAGTGTTTGAAAATCAACTTTTTAACCATCAGAATAGTGCAGTGCTACCTTCTTTTCACAAGTGGGAGAACTGAAGGAACAGGGCTATGAAGTGACCTATTCAAAGCTGTAAAGGAGGCCAATGATAAATCCAGATGTAGAAGCCAAGTCTCCTAAATCGCCATGTAATGCCATTAACAAGCAAGAGTAATCAAAAGAAAGTTTGCTTTCTGATGTTACAATGAGGTATGCCATAACAACACCTAGGTTTTATCCAAGGGGAACACATCCTAGGTTTATCCAAGGGGAACACATTTGAAAGTGTATATTTGCCTATGGTCTTGTAAATACTTAGAAAGATTTATTTGAATTCCAATCCTGAATTTAATATATAGTAGTTTTCTTTATAACTGTTTTTTTCCCCACAACAATTTCTTCATAAGTTGTGTTTAAAACATACAGTTTAGAGTCCAACTTCAGAGTCTTCTTCAGGGTCCTGAGCACCTTACACTTGATCTTGCCTTTACAGAAGACAGTAGATGGTCTGCAGCTCAGAAAAAGGAAATAGAGTTGTATATTATTCTTAGCATTGGAAATCACTTTTAGAAATATTGCTGTAAATGTGTTGGAAATCTCAAAAGCTCAGGTCTGACTCTTGTTTAGCTGTAGGGGAGGCTGTGGCAACAGACCCAGCTGCAGAGGAGCTGTGAATATGGAAGCCCATTGCAGAGCCTAACGCTGCCTGGTGCATTGAGCAGTATCTGTCACAGTTTTGGCAAAAGTACATATTGCTTTCTGTCTCTCATAGTTGTGTCCTGCCATACTGAGTCAGGAACGTGTGCACAATACTTGTCTTTGAGTTCTAATCTTTTGGGATGGTAAGCACAAATAGTTGCATTAGCAGCTGGTTTTACTTGCAGTTGAGAGTTTGAAGCAGCCCAGCAGCTTTTTGCTTTGGGTAGGGAGAGTTTCCTTCTGGCTGTTACCTTGGTCTGACAGAATGATGCTTTGGGCTTCCCAAAACAGGGCTAGTGTGCAGCACTGAAACACCATAGAAGCACTGTCTTAGTAGTAGGTAGCTTTGTGGTTTATTAAGAGTAAATATTAAATCATATTGGAAAACTATATTACTTCTAAATAAACCTCCTTATAGCACCTTTACACTTTCCAAATCTTTATTTTCCACAGTTGGCCTGCACACGGGTGATGAGCATGCTCAGAGAATTTGTCTGGCTAGCAACAATCAAACCTCTAAAATATCTGCAATTCATCCATGCTTCTCCCACCAGCAGGTGTCATTCTGGAAAAAGGAAAATATTGTAAATTCCTGAACTGGAGAATTTGGCTGTGACAAAGAAGAAGAAGAAAAAAAAAGTTTGCTTAAAATATAGCTTTTGGAGGATACTTTACTCCAAACTAAAACCAAGACAAAGCTGGCTGGTCTGCATTTTTTAATAATCTTTGTGCAGTGTGTAATCTTGACCTATAAATAGCAAAGGGCAGACACTTGGTAAGGCAAACCAATGTCTACTTAAAGCTGTCTTCTGCTTTTTACTGTTTTCTGTGATGTGTTTACCACTGCTTACTCACTGTCCCCCTCCACAACTATGAAATCAGCAATAATCATCAACCTTCCCACAAGAAACAAAGAATTAAGGGGTTGAATTCAGATGTCATTTACTTCAAGGTAAATTTGAAGTAATCTCACTGAAGCAACTGAAAGCAGAAATGTTTGGAATTTAGTCTGAAATAACCAAAAGTAGTATTTAACTTTCTACTCCATAAATAAGCCTCAAGAAGAAAATAATCTCATAATAATTTTAATGTCTCTTATAATGTTTTTGTTTTCCTTTAAGAGTTCATCTGGGTATTAGCTGCAACCTCCTTTAGTATGCAGAGACTGTTTTTGATGTCTCATGGTCACAGTAAGAAAGCTGTGGCAGAGTTGTAAAGAATCAAGACCTTGCTGGTTCATTGCTGAGGGCTCCTGGTCTATCAAGTCTAGTCTTTGGCTGTTAAAACCAAACTTACTGTGAAATCCGTGCAGGAGCTGCCTTGACCACCCTATATGCTACATGCTACTGGAAGTTTGTTCCAAACCATCACAGCTCTGATGATTATAAATATTGTTCTGTCTTTCTGTCTTTTGCATTTATCCAGATGCCTTGTATCTCTATTGTCCTTTTACATTAAATAGTTTTCCCTCTACCATTTGCATTGGCATGTAGCTGAGAGATTTGGCCCTGAGCATCCTAGCCTGAACAAACACAATTTGCATTGTTTTCTTCCAGAAGCTTAGGTTTCCAACCCCCTGGCATCACTTTAAGTTAAATGGATCTGCTTTAAACAAAAGCACACAGAAGTGTGCTCCCTTTGTTGCTGCCTTGCATGCAACATTAATGCAAGAGCTTCCACGTCCCTCTAGAAATACTTCACTTGCTACATCTTAGCTCTGTATCTAATTTCTTTCTTGTAATTTCATCACAATCATCTTCCCTTTGACTAGTCCAGCCAGGTTTACCTTCTCAGCCATTTCTAGAAGGACTACAAAGGACTGTGTGCTACTGTGATATGATGGCCCGCCAAAACTCTTCCTGGAATCAAAGGGAAATTTGCTTGAGGGAAAACATGAAAACAAATTCCAAGGCTTGGCTGTAAGGAGCACATTAAAGTGGGAATTGATTTTACATTTTTAGAATTTTTATTTGCAACAAAGGGATGTAAAATAGTTGTCCTGTTGGCAGCCATGTCTTTCCCAAGATGTTATTTAATTACAGACGTAACAACACTTTCCTTATGAACAGTATCAAGCACTCAGTTGCTGAGTGAGAAAAAATAGTATGCAAGCATAGAATTAAAAACTTAACTCCAGAATAGCTAAAAGCTGTATTCTTGGGTTTGCATGAAGTCTGTATTAATGTTTTCTGACTTTTAAAGTATTTAACTTTGAAAATGTAGTGGCATTTTAAAATCTGAAGTCAGAAAGCATAAAAGTATTGTGAATATGACTAGTTCATTATGGCCTTTATAGGGTCAAGATAACAAGCCATGATAATCTCCAGCAGCGTTTTGTACAGTAAAGGATGAGATTTTTGTATAGTTATTTCTTTAAAGTTTTTACAATTTTTTTCCCAGGTTTTTAATTAAGTGAAATCGTATAAAATTATGTTTAGTCTCTTTTGGGTTTTAATTTTAGTGGTTTATTTTACTAGTTTTAGAAAAAACTCATGTGCCTAAACATAGGCCTGTGCATTTTAGAGCCTGTAGGAATCCCATCTGGCCTCTCACTGCTAGTTCAAAGGTGTGGCATTTTGTCAAAGGTCAAAAGTCCCCTGTAGGTCCCACAACATGCCAACCCTGCACATATATCCTGGGTACTCCAGGGTATCCTAGCAGGCATTAGGTACCTTCTTTCAGGAACCTGAATTTCCCCTTTAGAAAATTGCTGTAAAAGGTAATATACCTCTGCAAATGCTTAAGAAAATTGAAAATATCACATCTGGGAAGGTAATTCCCTCTAAGGTGTTTTATTTCAGGTTAACAAGGCATGGAGGCAGGAGAGTACTTTCATATCTAACAAGGACAGAGTTGCTGTAGTCAATGGGATGCTGTCAAGGGTCTGTTTTGAATTCCAGTGGCTGAACTGAAGCTGTGTGTGAGTTGGGAGTGGCTCTTGTTGAGCAAATGCACCACGGAAGGTCCTGGCCAGGAGCCTGGGGCATCTCATCAGGACCGTAGTGGTTGGAGGTTCAAAACTCCTGGAAGTCTGGCTAAAGGAAGCTTAATTCCCAGTTTTCGGCATGTTGCAGCAAACTAATTTTCCTGAAGAAAGTGGTAATTTCAGGTAGCAAGACACTTGGAGAGACACAAGAAATACTTCTTTAATTAAAAAAAACCCTTTTTAAATTAAAGAAATTAAATTAAAGAATGCATTAATTACATGCACAATTAGAAACTTATGTTCATCAGGTCCAGTTTTGATGGTCTGTTGAATAAGAGGGAAGTTAAAAATCTTGACTGTACTAGTCAGTATAGTTATATATAAATTGCACCGTGGGGAGTTGAGCATTTCTGAATTGTTATTTTATAAGAAGAGCAATTTGTTGTATATAATACATAAGAATTACATATTGTATATGTATAAAATACATAAGTCATCCTAAAATAAAATTAAAGCTAATGAAAAGTAGTGAATTCTGGATGAAGTCCACCACAGGCATTAATTAGGATTGTGTAGACAGAAAACACTTTCCTGTGAACTTTTAAAAATCACTCACTAGCATTATGATTGACAGGAGTTTGGACTACTTTTGTAGAAGTAAAAGAAATTAAGTTGTCACAGAAAAAGTCATGATGGACTTACAAAGCAATCATAACATCTGATTTAGTGATGTACAATATTAATGTTATAGTTTGGGAGTGAAAGAGAGAACTGTTTTCATGTACTCTATTTTTTTTTTTTTTTAAGTATTTATCAATCTTTTTCAGGGTGGACTCCCAAGGCATGGCTGCAATAGTTGTTTGAAACAAGAAACAGATATCCTCTTGGTGTCATTCATCTCTGATCACTGGGAATCGGAGCTTGGATGAAGGTGAAAGAAAACTCCTACAGAGAACTGGGAATAGTTTGTCTTATAAGAGGGGTATAACGGCATTTTTAAAGCTTTTACCAAATATCAGGACATGTGATAAAAGTTTATGGATTGGGAATTAATTGAAAACTTGTGAAATGGGAAAGAATTCACATTATGGGAAGTGTTGGAGAGCTACAGCCTCAGCACTCTGAAATTTGTGACCAAGCCCACAGAATATCTTGAGGTGTTGGAACTATATCAGATGACTGTTGTTTTAAGATATAATTTGCAAGCCCCTGTACCCTTCCCCAGACAGACTGGGAAAATACACTCCTTTTATTAATATTTCTCCAGGGGACTGGAGGGTATTCTGGTCAGTGGAACATACAGTTTATGGGACTTGCTACAGAATTCAGATCTTAAAAATAGGCAATGCTAATTTGTACCTGGGAGTTGGTATCTGTTTTAAAAAATGCTGTTCTAAAGATATATTTTTTACATTTTTATATGTATTAAATAACACACCTATATGATGAAACATGAAATGTATAATTAAAACAATGGCTATAAGTATAGAACTGTGTGAATACTACCTAAATCATATGTGTAAACATAAAATAAACTGTTTCATTTCTAGAGGTTACAGAAAACACTTCAAGATTTTATACAGTCTTTTCACCTTTCCCCCCATTAGTTTTTAAGAATTGCAGTTTTAGAGCTAATCCATGTATTACCTTGTTAACATTTGCAGTTGTGTTAAATTTTACTGAGGAACAATTTAGTTTGGAGAAATGGTGGAATCTGTGGTTTGTGTTGTTTGAAGAAGAAGTCCCTGAGTATTTGTCGCAAATACTGATATTTTTCCTACACTGGCAGCTGTATATTTGTGGTTACCTGATGGCAATGCATGCAAAGACCCTGTGCAGCAGCAGTGCCTCTCACAGGGAATACCAGGAGGGGAACTGGAATCAATCAATGCACACAGAATTTGCTCTTCTTGGTGGAGGTCTCATGTAGGCAGCACTTGAATGACACTTCATGTTTCTGGATAAGGTGAAGGTAAGACATAGAAACAATTTGAAAGCCATTGCTTATGTTCCCTGGAATGGGCTAGAAAGAACAGCTCTTCTGAGACAACTTTGCACTGAACATAAGCAGAGCGGTGTCATCAGCAATTCTGAAAATGTTTACAATGGTTGGGGAAAATATTTAGTCACCATTTAAATATGTTAGCTCATACACAAATTTTAGATGTCTACCGCACTTAACATTTCCATAACTGGTTTCATTAAGATTTGTAGTGATACAACTAAATAAAAAAAAGTCAGTTAATACACAGTGTAGTTATGAGACCAAAATACATGTGGTTTAAATTTAAAGAGTTAAATGTTAACATTTCCCTATAGAGAAAGGTTATTTGGGCAGTGGTGTACTGACATTATCACCACCCACAGAGAAGGGGACCTGTTGATCATATTGGTTAAGCAGAAATTCAGAAAAGGAAAACTGTAGGTCTAGAGGGTTTGCTTGGTGTAAGTGAATCACACAGGAAAAATGCTGATACCCAGGGTTGCTGTAGTGACTTCCTTTGATGGTTAGCAAGAGAAATAAGCACAGGATATTTTTGTCAAGTTAGAGGGTTTAGATTGCTGCTTGCTAGGTAAAATTTGTCTTAGTTATTAATATAGCAGAAAGTTAAATGATGATCATGGAAATATGATAATAACTGCTGTTGGAAATCAGACAGAAATTATTTTCTGTGTCCATTTAAAATATTCCAATGTGTTAACAGTTGGGCTGAAGGGCTGCTAAGAACATGAATTTGGAAAATAAAGGAAAGGTTCTGTCAAGAAGGTGTTTCTGGACACTGCCATGCTGTTTCTGGCAAATCATATCTGATAAGATACAGGTAAACAACCAGCATTCATTTAGCAGAAAATAGTGCTATCTGTGTGTCTGGATTTCTGTTTGAAAAAGCCTTTGTAATAATTCTATTGGACCTAGCTAGAAACAAATCTAATAATAAAAAGTTACTAATTTGCCACTACTTAATGTTAGTTTAATCTGAAAACTCTACCTATAAGCTTCTTCTATTATTCCTGGAAGAAAACTGCATAAAATTGGATGGGTTTGGGTAGTTTCATACAGAGATAGGACTGCACAGAAAAGCCAGATATCAGCATCACTGCATCTAGGGAGATCTTGTCTCTGACCCTCGGTCAGTCAGCTTGAACACAGGCTGAACTACCCTAGGCAACAGTCGTGTGCACTTTTGCTTTTGAAACTTTCCGTGTGAGATATAGTTTCAACATGAAAAGTCAAAATCCAATCCAGCAGTTGACACTCAATTTTACTTTGGTTGAAGCTGAAACTCAAAACAAAACTCCTGGAGTATAGAACTGTATGAAGCAAAACGTAAGAAAGTTAACACAAAAACTCTGCAAACTGAGCAAGCTAGTTTCACTCAGCTCTTGAAATAACCCCTTTCTGCAAGTTCACTTTTCAATTGCACATGTGTAAGATGTCAAAAAATGAGTTGGTTTCACAACCCCATGGCACAGATAAACACCACAGCTCTAAAGCTTCACCTTCTGTTCGAGCAAGGGCTTGCTCTCATTCTCTGTCTTGGCTTATACTTTTAACATCTGCCAAGAGATGAAATTTTCTCAGTTCTAGGTTAGTTACACTGAGCTTTTGTTCATCTGTAAAACAAGGAATTTGTGGCAAGACCCAAATTCAGTCTGTATGTTTTTTATTGTTGTATCCAGCACTGAGAACTCATTTCCCAAATCTTTATCAATGCTCTAAATGGCTCCTAGTCCCAAAATGAGAGTAGACACTTCACCACTTGGAAGTCATGCAAGCATTCAAGTGCTGTAAGTTCAAAACCTGGTATTTCAGGGGTACTGAACACCTGCTGCTCTTCCTAGCTGGTATGAGAGCTGCAGGAACTGATGCCCTTGTGAAGATCAGACCCCTCTTCTTAAGGTGCTCTTATTCACAGTGGGGCAGTGAGCAGTCCTCCACTCTGTCTTCAGCTTTTGTGTAATTTTAGTGAAACTCAGCAAACTGATGCTGCACTGATATTGAACTGGTTTCAGCTGGCTGGCACAGTGCTGTGTTTTGGATTTAGTATGAAAATTACATTGATAACACACTGATGTTTTATTTGTTGCTAAGTAGTGCTTACTCTGAATGAAGGACTTTTCACTGTCTCATGCTCTGCCAGTGGGCAAGTGCACAAGAATCTGGAGGGAGCATGGCCAGGACAATTGACCTGAAGTAGCCAAAGGGATATTCCATACCACACAACATCATGCCCAGTATATAAACTGCTGGAGTTTGGCTGGGAGCTGCTATCAGTGCTTGGGGGTGGGCTGAGCAGTGTGTGGTGAACAAATGTATTGAGCGTCACTTGTTTCTTCTGGGTTTTATTTACACACCCCCTAGATCCCCAATGTATTTTCATTACAATTGTTATTATCTTAGTATTTTCTTTTGCTTTAATCATTGCTCATCTCAGCACAAGTGGTTTACTCTTTCTTCGAATTTGCCTCCCCATCAGTGCAGGTGGGGAAGTGAGTAAGTGGCTGTGTGGTACTTGATTGCCATCTGGGGTTAAACTGTGAGAGACAGAGACACATTCAACACAGCATTGCTGAGTACTTATGAGTTCAGACAGGTCAGAACTTGTTTGTTTGCTGGGCAGCTGGTCCATTTTCTTTCCCCAAAAATACTGAGGGACTGAACTCCTGAGTTTTCTAAATTATCACTGGTGGAGAAGCAAGACCTCAGCAGCAGTGGGGCTAAGGCAGGTGGCTTCTAGATGTAGCTCTCACACTTTGGCAACTTAGTTGAGAAGAGCTAGAGTGATGCTCAGAAAAAAAAAATTAATATAAAATAATCAGCGATCTTGTGTGCATGTATTTTGGTTATTCATATGTCAAATTTTTCCTGGTGAGCTGGTATAGAAAAGTGCAAGGGGAATGGCTGAGTACAAAATTTTAAGGGTGTATTGAAATATAGCTCACAGACTTGAGCTACACAAGACTTATTATGAGTGGATTTTACAATATAATAGCTCACCTTTGCACAAGAGTGAATTTTTTATAGCATGATCATATGTTACCAAAAAAAGCCCCAAAACATTGGACTGTTGGTGGAATGCAAATATTATGTGACTCTGAATCTCACTTGGTATTTTAAACCATGAGAGTTTAGATCTGAGTCATCATAACTTGTTAGTAGGATATATATATATATATATATATGCGCCTATATAGCATGCAGGCTATAAACAAGGCTTCTGTCTTGGGGTCATTTTCCCCTCGAATTGCAGATTTCATTCTCCATTACTGTAAATCATTATAGCCTCAATCAAAAGTCAGAAGTCAGCTTAGTTGCTTCCAAAATTTGAAAACAAACATGGACTAGAAATCTTTATGGGCTACTACTTTCTTCTCTGTTTCACCCCTTTGATTTTCAGAGCCCTTGGGCCATCAGACCACTTTACACTTTTCTTACACCCCTGCTTCTCCACAGTGCTTCCTGCATGGAGTTGGTGTTAGAATTTGCCCAACCTCTAATTTGTCCCAGCAGAGCACTCTAATCTTGCATTAGAAGCAGAAACTTTGTTAGCACTGCTGAAAGAACATCTTTAACCCAAGATCTTCATTGGACAACTCCTGTAGTTAGAGCAAGAGCTGGAGAAGATGGCACACGAGTGCCTGCTTGGAGCCCCAGGGGCACATGTGGGGAAAAGTTCTTTTTCTTCCTTTTTACCGTTTAATTTATCACTTGACTTTAAACATGCATCTAGCCAAGCCATGCAGAGAGTGACTTGCTGAACAGAAGACTGTAAGGTAGGATTAGAGGCTCTGTTCAAGACAAAGTCTGCTTCAGTCTAGAGAACAATCCCACCACAAAATAAAATTAACTTTAAAAGTAATGAGATTTCCCACTGTTAACTTAATAGCAGCAAACCACATGTTCTAAACAATGTTCTT
>VXAX01002439.1:426772-720316 GCA_013399835.1 Leptocoma aspasia
TTTGGTATAAGGACTCATTTTTAGCAACAAACCCCAGACTATTAGCCCTGCCATTTTTCCACTGCTGGAGGAAAATGTGGACTCTTGCTGAGCTGTATGGTTAATATCTTGGATATATCTGAATCTACCATCAGTAAAAAGGCTTCTAAAATGCTAGCATGGAAGAACCAGTTTAAGGTAGAGGAAATGGAAAAATGGGAAAAAGAAGAAACATCTCTTTGGATCTTTCTATCTGTTATTTTTTAGATTATATTTCTTCTGGGTTCCCAAAGTCTTCAGTAACAAACAAGTTTTCTTTTAAAAAGTATTAAGTTATCAAAACATTTGCCAGGTCCTAATATTAAATCTTAGCAGTCAGCAATGTTTAAGTTCGGCCATATCATTTTGCTGAGTAAGTCATGATAAAACTTAAAGTTTTCCCCTCAAAATGGTCTTTCCAAATGAGATTGATATTGTGAGAAAAAAAAGAAAAAAGAGAAGAACGCCTTCATCATGAGGAATTATGGAATTAATTTTCTTTATATACTCTGTTTGCACAAGACATTTTTGTTAACTCTTAATAAAAATACCATTCAGCTGCTACTTTCATTGTTTTTATCCTGGGACCAATACAACATTGTCATTATTGGATATAAAGTGCTGTAAAAACAAATCTAATTTGTTAAGTTTATTTTGATAAGAAATAAATATAAAGGTAGTGCATAGTTTGTACAGTGCTGCTATCATAGGACTCCTGGGTATAATTTATATAAAGAAAATAAAAAAGCATACATAACTTTCTAGTTGATTTCCTTTAACAGGGCTAATTGAAAACAGTTTCTGTTATTTAAAAGTAATTTATTTTAAATATGCTTTTTAAAACAAAGTTCTTATTGATATCCATTTTAAGTATATTATCTCAGTGTGGGATACAAGTAAAAGGTCAAATCTTGTAGGAGTATTTTCTGTATGACTCAGTTCTGATCATAGATAAACTTATCGGGGAAACCAAATTAGTTAACCTTTTCACTACCAAAAGCTCATTTTAACAGGCTATGATGGTTTCTTTCACAAATACGGGACTTCAAAGCTCATACTTCTGTTCTGAAACACAAAAAAGAGAATGCTAATTTCTCTTTTCTCTCTCTGATAAAAGGCAAAGTTTTGTGATTTTAACATGAAATTAGGCTTGTTGAGGTTCAGTATGTAGGCACAGTAAGCAATAAATTATTAATTTTTAGTCAGCAGCTGCCGTGCATACTGGTGCAGAAACAGATGCATTTTTTAAAACTTTGATTATGTCTGTAATTTATGGACATTGTTGAATGATATATTTTTTCTTGCCCAGTAGCATAATCCATATGTATGGATCTGATTACTGGAGCACTGAAAGACAAAATGGCTGTAGGTGGCATATCTCTAGAAAGCAGCCTCTTTCCATATGGCTTGATAGGTTGTCCAATTCCTGCCCACTTAACTGGTTTGCAACGTTTCTCAGAAATCCCTTCAGCTCCCCTTCCTCCTTTGTTTCCATCGCAGCGGCACCGACAGTTCAACGACTTGGGTTGTTTCAATACACTCACTCTAACTCAACAACGCCAGAAACTGCCCTTCTTTCCTAAAGCCAGATCCAGAGTGATTAAAAGGCTTTAATGGACTTCAGATCTGGGACCACACTCATGTCTGGGAAAAACACTCTCAGATGCTAATGTGCCGAAGCCCTCTTCATGGCATTTGGCAATCTCACCTCTTATCAGCACGATTTAACGTGGTAGCTGGGGGACAGTTTGACTCATGGAGAGTTTTCCCTGTGAACTCATTCCTACCACCTTTACTTATTTTGCATAGTATCGACACTCACTGACTTGAGTGAAAAAGTTCTGCTGAAAGGGATTAAAAATGGTCTCTCTCCAAATGGCTCCCAGAGAGCTACATTGCAGGCAGTATCTGGAGGAGAGCTCTTGAGACACAGATATTAATAATATTTCTAATGTTCAGTGAAGTAAACATTAAAAATACCCAAGAGTGAAGATATCTAGCAATCTGGTTTTGAAGGTCAAAGCACGTAGCCTGTTAGCTAAACTGTAGGAGTATACTGGTTCTGCACAGCAAGAATTAAAAAAAGCCCCAGAAAAAGTCTGTAAGGCTTGTCCCAAGTTGAACTCAGATGGGCTTGGGGTGGGAATTTTGTCAGCCCTGGTCATATGCAGTAAAACATTTGTCTCATGCTGGTAGTGGCAGTGAATATTTTTTTTCTTCCATAATTTACAAAATATGAGCAAGTAGGTAGTTAAAGCATTTCAATTCTTCCCATGAATGGAATTATTGTACATTATATTTTCTAAGCAGAGAAATAATTGGCACTTGGGGAATTGCTTTGTCACTCTCACAAAATGCAATTTCATCCAAATGGGAAAAATAATGCAATTATCTGGGCAGATAATGCAGCACACTTGGCATACATGGGCAGTGAAGATAGCATTTTATTTCATGAACAAGAGATGAGTGCTTTGGAAAACTTCTTGGATTGCTTTTAATTATTAAAAGAGCAAATTCATGGTTTCTTTGTGGACTAGTCATATTGTATAGTATTTTCTTTTTTGTTCTATTTAAATTTAGATTTGTTATTCATACTTCCTGGCAGTGGTTATAAGAGGAGGATGACTGAGAATTTAGTAGGTGAGTTAATCTCATTTTTACTGTGTCTCAAGAGCCACCCACTTTCCCTTCATATGACTCGATACCAGAAAGTTCCTACAGGTTTTGCAGAGTGAGACCGAAGTTTTGACCTTCTTTTCTGCCCTGTTTTTGTTGCTCCCCTTTATTTTTCTGCACATTTCTCATTTTTCAGCCCCTCTCACCAGCCCAACACTCAGTTCACCTCCACATATGCCTTGTCCGTGCAGATGCTGGGTGGGATTGCCCAGTGGGCATTTGGGGTCAGGGTCAGTAGAGCGTGTTTAACTGGCTGCTGACTCAAAGGGCTGAAGCCCTGAGGTCCCCAGCAAAACCACATCTGTAGATCCATGCCCTGAAAATGAGCACACTCCTAATGTCTAAGGAATCACTCGAAGTTTAGGGCTGCTGAGAGTGGGTGGATTTGTGTAACAGGTGAGCACAATGAGGTGTTGAAGCCGTTCTCCCTATTGAAGTGTTACAGCTTCTTGCCCGTAGGGTGGGTGTCAGGGGACATAGTAACATGGAGGTTCATACCACAGCCCCACTTTCAGCCCGAGTTCTTGTAGAGGTTGTGTATGGGTCTCCTCTTTTCTATTTGGCCAATTATTTTCATGTGGCTTTTAGAAAAGCTGGTAACTTTGAGATCTTTATCTCATTTGGCTTCTCTGGCCAAGGAGGTCAGCAGCTTTTCAAAGAGAAAAGACACAGATGTGCACATGCAGACACTGACACTGCCTTCAAAACCGGGCCAAGTTATAGACAACAGAGAAATCTTTTTAGCATTCTTGCAGTAGTGGCTGCACTTGATGAGGATTTTCACTGGGAAATTTGATTTAGGTGTAATGTCTCTAGACGTTTCGCTTTCTGACTTTCACTGAAAAATGTTTGAAACAGGCCTGGAATGTGCTACCAGTCTCATTATCTGAGATAAAAAGAATAAGGGAGATTGCAAATGACTCAATGCATCTTGTAACAGTTATATTAAAACATTGTCCTGATGTCAGAGAAGTACACAAACTCTCTGTGATAAATCTTCCGGGTGCACCTCACGGCTTCTGAATTTTGCTGTATACTCTCCAACGCTTCCACTCCTAAAAAAAACCCTCATTGTCCTCAGCCTTTTAAATAAAGCAGTGCTAAAACATGACACCATTTAGCAATGGGCTGGAGACACCTTTTCTCCCCCCACTGCCACCCTGGCTCATGGGTATTTGACACGCCCAGGGCTCCCTCTGATCATGAAGCGATAACACAACCCCGTGCAGTGCTCAGCAGCTGAGCACGTGCTCCTTTTTCTTCTGTAAGCCTATGATGAGCACAGCAGCAAGACAGTTGTGCTTGGGAAAAGACTTTCCAGGTTTTTGCAGTGAAATATGCAGAAGTTTAAAGCCCAGAAGTGACAGTTTTGAGCTAGAGGAAGGTTATCTTTTTTTCCCCCAAATATGTCTGTTGGTCTTGGGAAAGATATGGCCTCTTTCCAAACCTCACCACACTTACAGTCCTAGACTATCTTGGCTGCAACAACAATAAAAATTACCTTCAGCTTTATATTTTCTTTTCCATTTCAAGCCCTCTAAATTATATGTTGACATTCTCACTGCTAGCTGAATAGCAGCATCTCTCACAATATTGATGTCTTCATGTGGGACACGTGGCATGATGTTGAGGAATATGCCCAGAGCAGTGTGTTGTAGACTTCACCTGCAGCCAGGTACAACGAGTGAGGGTTGCAGCAGCTTCCATAAAAGAGCTGAACACTTTGAATTGAAAAGAGGAAGCTGTGAGTGTTTTGAAGGATCAGGATTTAAGGATTTCTCTTGGCTTCAGCTTCATGTAAAGCTGGGGCATCTCTCACTGACAAAGAAACCAGTCTTTTTGACCAAAGTGGTAAACAACAGATTGAATGTTTCTGCTTCCCTGCTTCCCAGTGCCTCACACTCCTGAGTATGGATGCCTCTTATTAGTGATTATGAACCTGAAACCTTTCCACAGGTTTGCAGTTCTGCAAATAGGAAGCAATAGTTAGATATGATCACTAAGTCCGGTCCTGTTGTGTCTGTGGGCTTCTCTAAAGGTTGACTGAACAGTGTCCCACCATGGCTAATTTTTCCCTGCAATACATTATCTCTAAGAAAGCTGAAGCCATACAATTCACCCTTTGCCCTTCCACCACATTTTTATGTTCTGAGAGAGGAAAGAAAAAAAAAAAAGAAAAAAAAGATCAGCTTTTCTTTTCAGCTGGGAGAGACAGTATATATATGCTTCTAATGTGCTCTTCGACTCATTACCCAGCTGCAGAAAGTGCTCCAGTATGCAAGCACAGGAGATGTGTTTGTGTCTGGTCATCTCTGGAATGCGTAGCCGCCGAGCGAAAGGCTGGGAAACTCTCGCAGACGGCTGTGCCAGTGCTGACCTGCCAGCACTGACAGCCTGGCCTATGATGGTGGAGAGGGATCATGGGTGTCTCTGCAGCACTGAGGGTCTCCAGAATGCTGGGAGCGTGAAAGCTGGAAGGATGCCCCATACCAGGATCTCCTGTTGTTTGCTTGAGTCCCTTAGGGCCTTATAACGGGATTGGGCTTCTGCTGGCTGGAGAGAGAAAAACCTCATTTGTGCAGAGTTTCTGTGTATGCAAAAGGCCTGCTAGAAAACGGATGAAATTAAAATGATCACACATGTCCTTCAGCTTAGGAAAAGAGAACTCTAAGTGAGAGCATGTGTGCTCTTACTGGGGCTGAGAAAATGTCAGTCTGATGTTCTTGGGAAGTTCATATTGATACAAACAGGGAGGCTCCCTGCTGCCCACAGATTTCCCACATAAAAGTCCTACTGGTAGCCGTGGGAACTTAGCAGCAGCCACGCTGTGGCTAAAGTCACCACTCTAAAAATGTAGTGAAATTAGTGTTCATAAAAGTGAAAGACATGCCACAAGAATGAAGATGTTCTGATTCACAGCCATGAAAATTACATGGATTCTGGCATTTAAAAAAAAAAAGCAGCTAAATTTCTCAGTTACTCTGGCTTCAGAAGGGATTGCTGGTGAATTTTTAAGAAGTTCCTTTGAGAAAAAAAATCTTGGCTATCCTCAAATCAATTTGTTGCACCAAAACCCACCCGCCTCTCCTGAGTGGTGCCCACAATGTGACTGGTCCTTCTCGCCAGCCCTGTGGCAAGGGCCGATCCTGTGCTGCACAGTGGCCCCTAGTGAAAGTGAGTAGTTTGTTCCAGAGTCTGTGAAATAATTTCCAGCAGCTGGTTTGTTACTAATTTCAGTTCTGCCTTCCAATCTGACCCTCATCTCACTCAAACTATGCCACTTGCTATGTTATTTTTAAGACAAATAAAAAAAAAACTTAATGAGAGGGCATGATGGACCAACAGACTTGTCCCAGGGTAAACTGAGCATGGACCTGGGACCCAGAGGCAAAGGTAATGCTAGGAATAATGCAGCTTAACAATATCATTTAGCACCATTTTCAGTTTGAATTTTCCTTTTTTTTTTTCTGCTATACATGCTATAAGGAGAGGGGACAGTTATACCAGCTGCCACTCTTGCTAACTAGAATTTGGATTTTTTGTGTTGCATCTCTGTTCCAATTACACAGACTCACCCTCAAAGAGATACTCTTGTCCCTTGCAGCTTTTATGTTCTTGCACCACAGGGATCTGAAACATCAAATCTACTCTTTCTGCTTGTCCTATCTTGCCTGTTTTCCTTTATTTTCCAGGAGAAATGCTACAGAGTGACAAGCATCACTCCCTTTCCTCCTCTCGGTGTTCCCTCTGCCACCATGCCATCTTGCAGAGCAGCAACAGTAAAAGCTACCTTGGGAAGGAGGTGACAGCTGGCTATTGTGCTCACTGGGCAGACACCACCTTCCCATCCCCACCCCCATGCCAGCAACAGCTTATGACAGCAGCAATCTTAAAAATAAAACAGGAAATGATTTCAATAGGGGATGTGGTGGCTGACAGAGAAAAGTGGGGTAGGTCTGAAGTGCTGTTGTTCTTTCATGTGAGCACCGGGGCCCTGCTCACAGAAAGGTTGCAAAGGAGTGAATGTTTGTGCAGCCTTTCATGTGGCAGAGGGACCTGTGCTTGTTTTTGTTGTTGCTGCTGCTGGGACCCATTGTGGTGGCTGTGCTCGTGACCTGGGTCCGAGCACTGCTGGTTGTGGTGTGGCAGCATTTTGCTGTTGGCACACACTTGCCAAATGTGTAGGCATTGCTCAGTGGTCTGGCCTGAGTCTGGGCCACCGTGATAACCCCTTGACTTCAACATCTGAACTACTTCTTTGCACTAACTGCAGCTGGGCTAGCTGTGATCTGGCCAGTAAATAATTCACTTGCCCACCACATTCCAGTATGAGATACTGTTTTGGTCTGATGCCTGAAGGAAACACCTACCTAACCTGCTATTTATTCTGAAAAGAACCTTTAGCATTTGACTGAATTATTAAAGGGGAATGTTTTAAATGCCCCAGCCCTGCATGCTAAGAGCTCCTCATCCTCCCTGTTTTCTCATGGAGGATCAGCTCAAAGAAAGGACTGGGTGAGTGCTGCTTCAGGAATACTGAGTAGTCAGAGCCTTTCAGGCTAAAATATGCTTCTTGGCCTCAGAAAGCTGAGTGTGTTCTTGGAGATAATGTCATGGGCTTTGAAATGAACTTTTGGTCTGCTTCCACCAGCTTTGTATTTATACTGAACTTTTATTTCTCTCACCAGCTGAGTTAAGTGTTTTTTTCCTGTAGTATTCAAATGCTTGGAATAGAGGCTCAAATCCGTCCCTGCCTTCAAACACAAACATACCATTTCTGGGTCAGGAAGTCCCTGACCTCCAAATCACTGGAGGTTGACAGAGTGTATCATGGTAGTTTTACTATAGGCTTGTCCTAGTCCTGTACTCTTCCCCATTGTCAGCTTTAGAGATGGGATATTGGGCTAGAGGGACCTTTAGTCTGACCTCCTAAGGACGTTTTTATGGTCTTTTGTCTTTATCTGGTGCCTCTAGGGGCTAATAAAGATTTTGTAAATATAAAGAAGTCACTGTGATCCAAAAAGAAATTGTGAGCATAGGAGGGCTCTCCCAGCCCAGTGCTCCCTGGGAGCAAAGGTCTGATAAGAGAAGTGGGTGTCTGGCAAGCACTCATGAAACAACTTCCAAACTCTATCAGTTGCTAGATAGATGGTCCTCAGTGAGTAATGAAAATAACTGTTTCTGGACACTTCTTAACACACAGTTTAAGAGTTGATAATTTCATACAATATGAAATTTATCATTTGGTTTTCTTCTGGCATTGGCCCATAGGCCTCATTGGAAACCAGAGATCTACCTCTCTCCTTTGGTTTGTAAGTTGATTTCTTCAAGGGACAAAGAGGTCCCCAAAATGGACCCGTGCCTCCTTTGCCAAGCCCTGGAGGCCTGCTGGGAAGTGTGGGCACCGGTGCTTGTTGCTCACTGTTATCTAAGTGGAGCAACTCCAGCATCACAAAGCTGTGCAGGGTGTCAGGCTCACTGAGACCTGTGGTGTCTGTGCTGGCACCGGCTCTGGGCTCTGAGATATCTTTGGTGCACTTAGAGGGCTTTGAGGCAGCACAAAAGCATTGCTCAGACTCCTCTGAGCTTGTTTCCTCTTCTGCCTTCCTCTCCTCTCTGTTAGGTCAGAGAGAGCAAGCAGGACAGGAATACTTCAAGTAATTCCATTTTCCTTTCCCCCTTTCAATTTGCTTTTAGAAGGTGTTTTGAGCAGACTCATGGCTGAGAATGAACCTCAGCCAGGCAATGGGAAAGACTTGCCCAGCTGGCCCCAATACCTAACCTGTGCTGCCTCTCTTTGGGGCCAGCACAGCTGCTTTGCCGTATGAAGGGGGAGGAATGAAGGTGTTGTAGGCACACAGCTTGTGGTAACTGGGAGTGGGGCTGTGGCTGAGCCTCATCCCCAATGTGCTACAGCTGTGTCAGACAGGTGTCTAGTATTGAAGGGAATGAGACATGGAGTGCTGAGGTGCACTGACCAATCGCAAAAGGGTAGAGAGGACACACAGGTGGAATGCATGCAAGATCAAGAGTTTAAAAAGTTGTACTGACGAACAATAAAGGGCAGATGCAGATGTTTGCAGCCTTCTGAAGTGTTAGATGTTATTCTGTATGACCAGATGCTTGAGGCCTTCTTTGGTGTTGGTTGTGGCTCCACTGTCCCTCTGCTATAAGAAGAAATGAATATTCTGATGTGAAAAAATAAAAAGAAATCAGAGAAGGATTTTAAAAAATCCTTTTCATTTTTCCATCTTCCCCTTCTCTTCCAAGCTTAGAAAAATCCCCAAGCCTGTAAGAAGTCCTCTTTTTTTAGTCAAATGTTGTGGGAGGGTTTAGAGCTATGGTTTCCCCGTCCTGCACTGAAGTTACTTAGCCTTCACTTTCATCTTTGTGATCCCTGTCTTCTGAGCTGGAGCTTCAGTATTGACAGTTGCAAGGAAGACACTGCTTTTAAAATCAGCCCCCATGTCCATGTTTTGTCCACTCCCCAAACAGTCTTTAAGATTCAGATCTCTGTGTGCCCAGCCCTGCCAGCCCCTCTTCCCCCAAGGGCCACAGCCCTGCCTCTGTGGCCAGAGCAAATCACCAGAATGAAAAAATCCAGTAGAGCTCACCAGTTACCCTGGGAAGGAAAAAGAAGGTTTTGCTTGCACAGTTGGTGCTTTCCTGCATATTTTGCAGCTTTAAAAACTCCAGTGTTTTAATCAGAATGAACAAAGTGTATGGTCCTTGCTTAAAGGCTTTCTAAGTGACACATTACAACTTAAAAAGAATCAGCAGTTTGCTTGATGTTATTCAAGTGGCAGTGCAAAATACAGCCTGAAAAACCCCCACTGCACAGTGAAAAAAATGCTCTGTGCTCACAGGATCAATTAAAATGTCTGGTAGGGATTCTGCTATGAAACTGGAAAACACCCCAGAAACCAACCCGTGACGACTCATGGAGACTGTCAGATTTTGTAGAAAGTTAAAAGTATCTAAATATAAGTAAGCACTTTCAAAGCTGTTATTGCTGTCTCTTCATGCCTCTCACTTGCCTAATCTGTGGGGATCCTTGTTACTCATTCAGGGAGGGAGGCAAAGATCACTGAAGTCAATAGAAAGATGCAGAGTGATTTCAGGCAGTTTTAGATGAGGTCATGCACTTTGCTTTCTCTGACTGCCATTGTCCTTGGGGTTCACTGCCATCCAAGCCTTTGGTAGCCTCTACAGCTGCTGCAGCAGTTTGTGAATTTCAGTGAAAAGATGAAGTTCCGGAGGTTAATGTTTCTGAGATGCTGGCCTGCCCCAGCCCCCTCACACTGCAAGCCAGGGGCTTCTACAAACGTGGCTGGAGTCATCCTTCCACTCATGGCAGATCGAGTAGACTTGGAAATGAAGGCTTTTGAACTTCTTTGGGTAACAAAAACTAAGGGCTGCTTTTCTTACTCAGTGGCATAAGGTAAGAAGGTATGTGGAAGGATTAATTGTAACCTTTACAAAAGCTGCAGTCACGAACACGTGTATGACTTTAGAGCAACCAAGGTGCACACACGGGATTTACTGAAAGGCAGCAAACATGCAGGCTCCCCAAAAAGCATGGATTTGACTGAACTTCAGGGCTGGGGAATAAAAACAAGCAAAATTACAAAGCTGCAGTTTACTGCCTGGTATTTTTTAACACAAATATATCCATCAAATAGTCAGTATCTGCAGTCATTTTTTTGTGAAGGTGGACACAGCAGCCAATTGAGTTACTCAGAGCTGAACCCTGTGCCCAGGCTGACCAGGCTCTCCCTGTGACTGGGGCAGCCACATCCCTCAAAACTCCACTGAGGAGGACGGGTGTGAGCAGCAGCATCGCTGTCATGGGGTGCTCTGAAATTGGTCTCTGGCTGAGCGATGCAGGGCGCTCTCCGGGGAGGCCGGGCGCTGGCCCGGCGTGGCGGTGGGGACAGCTGTTGAGCTCGCAGACAGCCACCCACCCACAATGTCTGCAATGCACACAGCTGCTGCCTGGCTGCATTACAAAGGTGCCTCACAGCAGCACATGCTCCGGCTGCGATGCCAGTGGCTGTGAGCCGTGCTCGGGCTATATTTTACAAGTGTGTTTGCTACGGCGCTGCAAGCACAGGCACGCTTTTATGGCATCCAGAGCATTTCGCTGGATGATTTGGTAGTACGCTACTGACCAGACAGCACATTTCCAGATTTAGATTATAGGAGGAAAACAGCAAGTGGTAGGTTCAAGTGCAGGTCAGAGGATATGTTATACCAGAGCTCCTCTGCTGAGCACAGGAGTGCTCGTGCTCCTCCAGGACCAATACCTTAAGCTGTGCTCAGTAGACATGGCCTAAAATGTCTGCTTTTATGATTGCCAGTACCATTCATACTGAGAAAATGCTGTTATCACATTGTAAACATAATTTTTAATATTGCAGAATCTTTTTGGTTGGTATTTGGGCTTAAAACACGATTGTATGATGCTGATTTCCTCTTGTTCTCTAGATGTATTAAGCAGCATTTTAGCAGGAGGTTTCCAGGAAGGAAAAGAAGGTACAGAGATGGGAGGATGTTCTGAATCTGCTAATGGGCTTGTTTTTCAGTAGCCAGTACTAGTGAGCACAGTTTGGAGGAGGAAAGTAAAGACAAGCTGTAACCCAGGCCATGAAAACCACAATTGGTGCTGATGGCCACATTATGGATACATATGGAAAAACAAGTACTGCAGCACGTCATCGTTGGAATTCAACATGAACAAGCAGCATTTAAATATCTTACCTGTAATAAAACCTGAGTTTACAGACAACGTAAACCAACTTACTGACCAGACTCATGTCCACCACCTGAAAGTTGGTTGGGAGAGTATGTTCTAATGTCTTACAGATGAAATTTTGTTTAGCTAAACTTTAGATCACCTTTTAAAGTCAATATCCCCTTTAAAGACAAGTCCAGGACTGCATGAGCCTCCTCTTCCCTCTCTCCCAGTGTAAATGGCAATTGCTGAAAGCATGGGAAGTATGACATCACCTGGGGAGGCTGTGTACTGATTTGTTGCCATGAGGAGTAAAGCAGACTTTCTCAGTCTCTCTGAGTTGAACTGCTTGTGAAAGCGCAGCCTGGACCCCTGCCCCATGTTTGCAGAGTAAGATGTGGCCCATGTAGGAGTTAGTCATGAGCAACCTGCCCATAGTTATGCTTCAGGTTGCTCGTGGGTTTCCCACATCTTCTAACACAACAATGTTTTTAAATGTCTTGTGCGTCTTGTCCCTGGAAGCTGCGAATAGCGGCTTTTGGGAAGGCGGTCCCTGTCCCTGGGCAGAGAGGACATATGAGATTTGGGGGGCAAAGAATGGGGAATGTGTCCATACCAGCAGGGGAATCGCCTGCCCCCAGCACAATGTGCTAACTTGTTTATCATTTCAAGTATTTATTATTTTGACAGGGAGACTTGGAGTACTTGGAAAAGTGGGGTATCGGCAGCTTCACAGCTTGACATTCCTATGCATCCTTTGGGAAGGCTGGGTTCAGTGGGGCAGCTAGAAACACAATAAAACATGCACACACAGTAGCACTTGGAGGCTAATGAGGCTTATTTTCAGGATGGTGTATTTTTCCCCTCACAGCAGCCAGCTCAAATCCCTATTTCCTGCCTTAGCTCTTACTCAGGCAAACCTCCTACAGACCTACTCCTATCTTTACAAGAATGGATAAAAACGTTCAGCTCCTGACCCCGAAGGTACAAAACAATGCTGAAATTAAGGTTCACAGAGCTACACCCTTTTCATTTAACCTAGTTTCTGTATGACACAGACACTTCTGACGGTGTGACAGTGTGGTGCAAGTAGGGCAGATTCTGTTCATTGAGAAGACATTTGTATTGTGCCCGTGCTTGCAGCACGTCCCACTGAACAGGACCTCTCCTCACACCCGTGTTCTGAAGATGGGGCTCTGCTGAGGTGGGGGAGGAGAAGAGGAAACATTTAGAAATGTGTTTCTGAAATAAATGATGGGGTTTTTTTTTGCTTTAGCCTCTGAATTTGACCTTTCTGCACAGGCAAAGTTTGTCAGACAAGACAAGAGGTGCCGGTGCCATGAGGGCAGTGGGTGCTCCCTGTGCCTGCCTACTCCCTGCTGGCTGCCCTGCCTGGAGAGCTCTGCACTTGTGCCTGGTTCTGGGGCAGGGTCTGGCCTCACAGAGGGGGCACAGCCCCACACTGTGTGTGAGAGAGCAGCGCTTCGCACTGGGGTCTTGGATACTGCTGGCAGACATGGAGACAACCTCAGAGTGTGTAACCGGACAACGCCCTACTGATGGCATGGCCTGCATTCCCAAGCATTGCTAATTATTCAAAGCAAAGCTGGCAAAAAGTCAAACTGCCAAGCCTTTCCTGAGAAATGCCCTTTCCCTTTTCTCTTCCACATCATACTCCTCTGGTCTGTCTGGTGAGACTTCATGCCTGAACATGCCCTTGGTGGGGCATTCCCAGCCGCAGCGTGCCACGGGACATGGTGACCTGCTGGCACACAGGTGGTTTTGTGCCTGAGTCTGTTCAGAAATTAAAAGAATCCTAAAAAGATGGGAACAGAGGGTAAGAACCAAGGCAATGGTACATTGCTGAACTGTTTTTCATGCTGTAATTGCTCAGATTTTAGAGCAGAGCAGAAAGCTGTGCTTAGTAAACTGTGCCACCTTAATGTGCCCTACAGCTAGTAAATGGCGATAAATATAAGCTGGAGCTGTACAGCTTTTCAGAAGGCCACCCAAAAGGACAGAAGGCAAAGGGCTGGCACTGCTGGGAGCAGGTGTCACGGTTACTGCAGATGCAGCTGCGATTGCAAGCAGCCTTGTTTTGAATATGGAAACTTCAAGCTGGGAGGCACAAGGGTGGCTAAAAGGGGGAAGGAAGAGGAGGAAGGCCTGTGCTAGGCGTGCTCAAAGAAGTGGAGCCGAGTTAACATTTTTCTGTGTGAGCATGGCTTGGTCATGTCAAGTAGCCAACAGCCTCCCTGTCACCTTCCCTGCTCCAGTGCTTCAGATGGTGCATAAAAACAACTCCTACCCCTGCAAAAGATCAGAAGCATCACATTTCTGGGAGAGTCCAAGGAAAAGTAACATGAAAAGCCTCCCATTAAAAATGAATGCATTTGAAAAAATGCCTCCTGTCCAAACCCAACAAGTGTAGGTAGGGCTGGTTGTCCATATTTTGAGCATGGTCTGGTCTTTCCATTCCCCCTGTTTGTTGCTCACAAATCAGTGACTCAGGATTTTTTTCCTGTTTTTTTTCTCAGGAATGTGCTGTTTAATAAGTCCCCATAGCTTATAATGAAGAAACTCTTATTCTGTAAAAACCCTTGATAAATTGAATATTTTTATCTACTTGAAAATTTTAAAATAATTGCTGAATTATTAAATAAGGATTGAATCCCAAACTGGCAAAATTCCCAATTCTTTGCACTTCTGACAATAATGGACTTCTTTCAATGAGGACTTTGTTTTCTTTTGTTTTTGTAAATTATTTTTTATCTTGGTGTTATTAGAGAATTTGCAGCCTTCCTCACAATATGAGGGACTTAGAGAAGCAGATGTCTTGTCTTTAAGAAGGTGATAGGTCTAAAAATGGCAAAATCTGTCCAAAAATATGTAACAATTATAATTACTATCGCTGTTAAATATGTGCAACTTACTTAAATAATGTATTTTAGCCTCATTATTTCAACGCTAGAAAAATTGCAATTTTACTTAAATACTCTATTCCATTAGTACATAATAAACACATGCAATAAATAGTGCATCTGTTGTTTACTGCTGCTCCTTATTACTACGAGTTTTATGTCTGGTTTTGTTATTGGTACAAGATCTGTTTTCGGTGAAAATTCTTCAAATGTCAAAACATGACTGAAATGCAGTAAACTGCAAGTAAAACAACCACATTTGAAAGAATGCAAAAAGCGCTTTGGCAAATTGTTATCTTTGCAGTGGTATCTTTGCTCTATATATTTACACAAATGCACAGAAAGATATTATACATTAATTACACAGGAAAATCTTACTCATCTCTGTAGAAAAACAGGATAGAGATTTCAGATGTGGCTCAGCTCTAGGATGATGTGATATTAGTGTCTGTGCTGTTTTCAAGATGCAATTTATCTAACACTGGGAAAGGGTATGGTTTGGCTGACTAAACTCTGGAGTGATGCTGAATGATAAAAGTGCTAAGGGGAATTTTTGGGGCATATAAAGACAACGTCTAAAACTCCGTAGGTGTAAAAAAACTAAAAAGACTTTTTCTGGTGGTTGTATAAAAAGCTTACTGACATTTTATGACACGGACTAACCTCCTCCCATACCTTTAACCCCCCCTTGCCAAAGCTAACTGCCTCAAAGCTGGGTGCAACCATGCTCACACAGAGTTCTTATTTTGGCACTTTGGCCCATTTCACGTGTCTTTGAGAGGTCTGTTGTACCAGTGTTCCAAACTGGAGTGTGCTGTAGTGTACATGGGCATGGCCAGGGAGAAGGGCAAGCAGACAAGTCCAACAGGTCTTCTGGGATACACACCACCAGTCATTTGCAAAACACTGAGCATCACAGGCCTCTGAAAGCTGAGGTAAAGCCCACACTGGGTTCAAATGCTGGGGAGGGAGAGATTTGCACACCCCACTCTGCCATGGGGTCTGCTGCAGGTGTGAGGGATGGCTCTGTGGCTGCAGGAACATGCTGAGCCAGGTGGCTTCTGGAAAAAGAAGCCACCTGCCACAAGCTAAGAAAGCTTTAATACTTGGAGGCATGGTGTGGAAATTAGGGTCAGTGGACTGGTGGGGATGCTTGTGAGAGACTGTGCCCCGGGATGGGTTTGCATGAGGAGAAGCACATTTGCATGATGGTAATGGATGGGTCTAGGTGGTGACAGATGGTCTTCTCCAGAATTTGCTCTTCCAGACAGGCTGGCTCCTTTCCACAGTGAAACTGAGGTATGGTGACTCTGCTGTTAGTGCAGAGGTCTGAGCTAGCCCTCAGACATAGGATTTCAGGAAGCCCCCACCACGTCTCATCTGCATCCTGGTGTCTCCAAGGAGCCTAAGGGTTCCTGAACTTCCTCTTGGGCTGCCCAGCCTGGCCCTTTCAGGGTCCTTCACCATGGGGAAGCTCTGGACAGGATTCATCCCAGCCAACCCATGGGCCAATTGGTAGGGGGAAGGACATGTCCATGGAGGTAGATTTGGATCTTCAAGGGGCTGTTGAAGTTATTCTTCACAAGAGCCTCTTGTTTTTGGTTCCAGAGGGAGCCTTATGTGAGCAGGGTTTGCTGCTCTTGCCTTCCCAAAGCCACCCAGGTGGAAATGCCCACCTTGACCTAAGCTGCCCTTTGCTATAGATGTGCAGACTGATGGTGGCCAAAGGTCTCGGTGAGGGTAAGTCATGCTAAGTCTGCTCCTTCTCTTGCAGTGTAATCCCACATCTTTGGACATCTACTTTTTCCCATTCCTACCTACAACTTGCTTCTTGGGGAATGGGGAAATCCAGGTCCTATTGAGTTATGGAGAAAAAAGGGATCTTGATTTCTATGGTACAGGGTCTGGGCTTCCCTCTCTCTGATGCTGGGTCTTCATTTCAGGTTACCAGAGCAAAGACATTATTGCTGCAGATCTTGGTGGAGCCCCAGGACTGTGCTGACAACTTTTCTGAAAAAGCTTTGCTGCTTTTTCCTGTAGTCCTAGAAGCTGACTACCCAGTAACCCTGGCTGTGAATATTTTTTGAAAAATAGATTGGCTCCAGCAGGGTAAATAAAAGCTTGAAAAGTCAGTGATCCTCTTTCCACCCCCACCTAGGTTCATAGAAAGCACCAAAAAAGAGCACAATTACAGTTGAATCTCGGGATTTCTTTAGGAAGCAGATTTCAGGAGTCTGACAAACACCAACCTGCAGTTGGATGCAGTGGACTTACTGTCTTTTCTCCTTAACATTTAAATCTCATTGAACTGGGAAGGTTGCCTGCCAGGTGTGGGTGGCAAAGCTCTGAAATATTGATTTTCAGTCTGTCGGTATTAAAAGCAAAACTTCTTTCATGTCCCCAGACACTGTATCAGAGCCCACAGTGGCTTGCAGGGTATTTCTGTGCATCGTGGCAGTGAAGACAATAGAACATCCTGTGAAGTAACAGACTTAGCAAAACACCAAAGAGAAAATTGTGAAAAACACACTTCTCTGTTCCTTTTCTTTAACAAAGACTTTTGGTTAGAAACACAAATATACTGCATCTGAAACGGCTTTCTCTTCTGATTTGGCTTCCTTTTAATCCTCAAACCATTTAAAGTTCCACTCCCCTCCCTCAAACCCTGTTGAAGCTTGATGTGGGAGAACACAGGCTTTTTTTCCCTACTGCTTTCAGTCACTGTCTGACATATTCTGAATGTGCCTTGATGTGTCCGCTGCTTTTAATATTGCTGGCTAACAAAGAGCACTAGATTTGTTTCCTCCTACTGACACACATATTTTTTATTTCCGTAGCAAAATATTGCTGTATTTTGCAGGGGGATTATATGGGAGAGCAATGTAAAAACTTCCATAAAGTAACTGCTTGATGCTGACTTAGTCAATCAGTTTTACTATGGCATTGCATACTCATAGGCTGGGGCATCTTGCATGCCAAGTATTGTGCTAGTAGACCTTGATGCTTGCAAGCAAAAGGCTTGTTCTTGAGTTGTGGCTTTGAAGTCAGTGGAAACTTTATTTCTTCTCTTAAATTTATTACTGCCTGTCTCCAGTGCTCTTTGGGACACAGCACTACTGGAAGTGTAGCCTCAGAAATGGGACTTGGTATTGAGGTGCTGCAGCCTACACAAACAAAATAATGGTGTTTTTTGGTCTTTTTTTTTTTTNNNNTTTGTGGGATGCATTATGCCTACACCAGGGTGGGAAACATCTTTCTACCAACACACACCTCCCCTATGTTTTCAGGCACATGCAACTTCCTTTGTTACTGCCTGGCCTAGGTCCATGTTCAGTCCTGCTATATTTATATATTTAAAGTTTATTGCATCTCTCTCAAAGCTGGCTGAATTCTGTTGGTGGGGGACATGCTTCTATCAATGTCTACTAAGTTTATGGCTGCAGCACCAGCATTTTAATAGGTTTGGAAATGGATGATGCTCTATGACGAGAATGATCTGCCAGCAGTTCAGGGGAGGTATTGATCAGCCACATTGCCCACTTATGCAGACTTTGCCGGGGCATCAGTATCAAAACAGGAAACGATGTGAGAAATGTTAATGAAACTTGACAACAACAGCTCAAAAGGTGTTTGATCCACCGTTTGAATGTACATAACTATTACAGGATGAGGAAACAGGAAATACGCTGAGGGGGAGGAGATAAGAACAGAGAACTGTAAAAAGAATAAAAATACTGAACTTGAAAAATTCCAAGTCACCTTTTCTAAGTCAGCTGGCATGCACGAGGCATTTGTCACAGCACACAGCTCCTCATTTAAGCATTATGCACGTAAAACCCAAGGAGACAGAACTGAGATACTTCAGCAATAATTTTTACCATCCCACTGATTGTGAGACCAAGTTAATGCCAAAAAGAAAAACTCCAAATGAAAAAAACAACCCAACCCAGCCCCCAGACTTATTTGCCAGCAAGGGTTTTAAAATTTTCAAAACCAAATCAACTCACTGTAGTTCCTGTTTCTTCTGAATCTGTATTTGCCTTCGGCTTCAATTAAATAAAATACCACAGTGCTATTCCTGTTCGGAAGGACTATTGTCATTTCATGATGACTTTTTTCTCTCCTCAGATCCCCTGCACACCACCCCCCATTTTTCCATAAGTATCTGACTCAGAAGAAAAAAACCAAAAAGAGCACATACCCTCTTTTCTCCTGCTGTGTTTTATGGCAGTAGGTTCTCTGCTTTCTTCTTGTCAAGTTCCCTACTCACCCACTCCAAAGTGTTACTCAATGAAGTCTAGAAAATGTGTTAATTTGAAAGAAATGTTCAGGGGGGAGGGGGGAGGGGAAATGGATTTGGATGTAAGAACAGCAAATGCTTCCCTAATGTCACCTTTTATTAACAACACTCAAAGCATTTTGAACATATAAAGTCATGCGTCACAGTTTTTAGACAAAGAAATTTGGCTCCAGAGTTGATGCTTGGTAATTAGTGAACTAATTGTGAAGTTCAGGTCTGCTGATTCTTAGCCTCCGGGCCAGGTGAATTGGATGATACAATTTTTTGTTTGAACTACTCTGAAAGGAACCATTTTCTAAAGTGCAGGACACCCACTAAGGTCCTTAAAATGCCCTTTGAACTTCTGAAAACAGGGAGCACTAGTTACAGATCCTGTACTTCCTCTAGTCCTGCACAGTCTGATGGGGCTTTGTGTCCTCATGGGAGAGGACAGAGAGGAGATGTCACTGTGGTATGAAGGCAGGGAAGGAAGGAATGGCCTGTGGACCAAGAACAAGAACTTCCAAGGTGTGGAAGCAAGGCAGATTGCAGAAGTGTTTTCTGATTCTTGGGGTCTATTGTTTTCAGTCTTAAAAATGCCCCTCCCTTGGGGCCATGATATCATTGCCTGGCATTCCATGAACTTCCTCCAAAGTTCTTTCATGTCATTCTAACTCTAACAGTTAGAGAAGAATATACTCCTAAGTGGAGTGAAATACCACCTGTACATTGACCTGCCGTGCTGGAGACAGTGTGGCTGGTGATGAGTCTCCTTTTCATCATCTCCCAAAGGCAGAAAAGATGATACAGTCACCTATTATGAAACAGGCTTTTTGTAGAAGATGACAGATTTCTCTCTGACACAGCCTTCTCATGTGTGATTAACTCTTCTTTGGGTAGTGATAATGAAAATAAAGTAAACATGTGGCTGATGTAATATCATGATGCCTTTCTTTAAGACTGACTGAAAGTGTTGAGAGCACTCCCACTAATCTCTTTTTTGAAAAGCAAAGAGAGCTATATCCAGTTTGACTAATGAGTCATCTTTCACCCTCCTGGTCCAGTTCATGGGTTTCCAGCTTATTTCACAATTTCTATACCCTTCTGACTGCTTACTCGCTATGAACCTGGGCAGAAAGTGTTTGTGGGTGCCTTGGAAGACATTGGGAACTGAGAAATGTCCTTAACACTGTGTGTCCTTGTGGGCTCTTAGGGGGAGGCCTTGTTGGTTGATTTAGGAACAATATAAAAAGGTTGAGTGCTAGTGGGTTCCATGTCAGTGGAACTGAGGCAGTCACTGGCGCTGGGAGCAAAAGGAAAAGGTTAGTGTGGAGCCAGTAACAAGAGGTAAGGTGTGGAGGGCGATGACACATGCAGGATGCAGGGTGAGGTAATTCTTTCCAGTTGTCCTTGGTCCTCTTTTTTTATCTTGGTGCTTTCCGAGTAGCAGCCTCTTCTTTGAAACTCTTTTCCTCCTTTTTTTCAGATAAAAAACCGCAGTGGAGGGCAGCAGCCTCGGGAGGACTGTCTTTCCTTGTAGACAGTAGGACTTACTAGCTTGGATTAATGATTTATGAAACAAACAAACCCAAACCCCACCAAAGCAAGCTGTGAGAAAGCTCCCAGGGTAAATTTTTTTTTTTTTGAATGGGAGCAATAAAGAATATTTAGCTAGAGGGACCTTCTATGAACACTTTCCTCTTTCTGTTCAACTGTTCATTAGAAAACGAGAGTAGATGTAAATGAGCCCAGTGAGCACTGGTTGAGGTAAAGGCAGGACATAGATGAGCAATTGGCAGAGACAAGAGGAAAATGCTGGGGGGCAGCTGAACAACCTGCAAGGCTTTGAGTGACACAGACTATGTTTGGGGAGGTGCAGAATGTAATTTGTGCCCAGCCTATTACCAGGGTCAGCTAAAGAGGTGGCAGTGGAATTTTCAACAGTGTACAAGGCCTTAGGGAGTGTGAAAACCAACCCCATGGCACAATATGAAATATAAACCACTGACTGATGGAGATCTTGACCTCAACTGTCTCCTTTTGTGTCAAAAACCACATAGCAGTGAACCCCTGGCTGTGCTGGCCTGGTGCAAACCATCAGAGAGAGCACATAGCTCTAGTGAGCTGGCACAGGCAGAAGAGACTCCAGTATTAAGGCAATCCTCCCCTGTTCTGCTGGCTAGTGCTCAGGCACAGAATGCAAAAAGAGTCAAGGTTCAGGATAAGCCCAGGAAAAATCCAATTCAAATGTGAATTCCTCATGTCAGAGAATAGCAACTGATCCAGTCTTCTCAGAGGCTTCAGACTTGCTGTTAGGCAGGAGGAAGCTGGTGGCACCTGGCAGTGTCTCCTCAGGTGCCAGTGGCCTCCATATACTGCAAGTGCAACTTTTCTCCTTCCTATCAGAGCCAGAACTTCCTGGACTGCACTGTCTGGGATGGCAGTGTGTCACCTTGCCATGCTGGCTGGTGGCCTGGTGTGAGACGGCAGCTCTTTGTTCCTGTGCAGAAACAGGTCACTGTGGTTAACCATGCTGACTCCTTTAGGTGCAAACAGCTCTTCCTGAGCTTGTATGTATTGATCTCCTCTGTGACATCAACAGGACGGTATGTAGGAGGAGGGATATGGTGACTTCAGTCATTTAAACTTCTGACAAAATCCTGCATAAGGAAGTGAAAAGTTGCTACAGGCAGGCATTGACATGTGGCAATAAATGGCCACTTGACAGCCAGCAAATGATGGGACTCAGGAAGTGCCCTGTTCTGTGTAGGGCATGGCTTGGGTTGGGGGCAAAATAAATGGGGAAAAAAGAAGGAAATATTTTTGAGATGTTATTTCATTACCAGATCTTTTCAACAGCTCCATGAGATGTCTGTGCTGGCCCACGTATTTTAACCAGAAGAGCCATAAGCAAACTGTGCAGTGGCCTTAGACTCTAGGCCACAGTGCTACAAGACAGCCTCCAACAGCCTCTGTGCCCCACAACCACAGAAAATATCTGGCAGTCAGAAGGAGGAGAGGAGGCCTGGGATATGCAACCATCCTGATGAAGCTCCAGACAGCCAGGAGACAAGAGGAGAGGTGGCAGTGAAGCAGTGTACGGTTGCTGTGGTCAAGGAGCTCCAAGAGCCTCTGCATTTAATGCTGCCAGAGGACACATGGAGATAGGAAAGGAAAGCACAGTGACAGCACTCTGAAGGCCTTGTGTCATACATCAGTGCAGAAATGCTACGAAGATGAGTATTGGGCCTTGTCACAGCAAAAATGTAAAAACTGATATAGTAGAATTCTTTTATGTAGATCTTTCTCAGCAGTTACGTTAATCTTGCAAGAAAGCCCTATAGAGGTAAGCACTCCCACTGTCTACTGCTAGAATAAAGGCACTTAAAATTTTTGTTTCCAGACTTATGAAGTACAAGTTTTATGCCAACAATTAAATTGTGAAATACTCTGAAGATTTAGGAAACTCTAACAGGAACAAGCACTGTACATTTTGTCCATTTTTAGGACAAAATATTTTTACTGTTTTTCCTGGAATAAAGCTCTGTTTTATACCGATACAGCCATTTGATTGTTTCTGTGTGATGAGGAATTTGCATCTGTGAATCAGGAGTGCAGATGTCTGGGAGAAGTTGCTGAAAAGCCATCGATATCTGTGTAAAAACCCATGGATTGGAAAAGTAAGCAATTGATTAATAAAATTTGTTGGACTAGTGCTGTACATATGACCCTGATGATATGTGGCATAAATTATGCTGAAGACTAATGTATCCTGCAAGACAACTGCATTTTTTAATGCTTCTTGGAGGCTACATGTTCAGCTTGCCTGACTGGTCTGTCTCATGCCCTTCCCAGAAGCTGAGTCTCCCAAATTAGGGACAAAACCTGCTCACAGAAGTTCAGTAATTTTCTGCTGATCTGGGATATGGAACCAATCTGATGCATTCTGGTCTTCTTCTGACCACTTTTTTCTAAACCCGTTGTTTTCTCATGCTATTTAATAAATATGTTACTTTACATCCCTGTGCCAGTACATCTCACGAATGAGCACATGTAGTCCATGGCTTAGTGCTGCATAGGAGAGGTAGCTGGCTCACCTATTCAGTGTTCCCTCATTCAGCTCTACAGAGGAGCTCTAGGGAGGTTAGCCCTCTGGATCTGACATGTGAGTTAGGCTTGAAAAGTGGGAACAACATTCCTCTTTGTTGTGATGGATAGAGGACAGGACAGCTCAGTGCATCCAGACCCACCACAGCCCCCATCAGCCAGCCAGCCAGCTCTCAGCTCTAGGGCTTGCAGGTGTCTGTTGCAGGGTATCTGTGCAATGTTAACTTCACAGTTTATTAGCTTGGAAATAAGTTGTTCACCCTGATAAATTGCGTATTATCAGTAGTTTTATTATTTATGTTGGTGTATAACCCCTCCACAGCAATTCTGGAAGAAAAGCAGTGGTAAAATAGCAAATGAAAATGTGGGAAACTCACTTTTTGGATATGTACAGGAAATGGGTGAAGTCAGCATTGTACAAATAATGAGTGGATTAACTATACTTACCTCCATCTATGCTGCACTACTGAGCAGGGTGTTACTGTGTGGGTAGAAGTGATGAAAGGACTGGATCTCGTAAGGGAATGAAGTAAAGACTGCAGAAAACTGGGGGCCAAGCCCTGCTTTCCTCTGCTCTAGTACCAGAGCACCTTTTCATAGTTCAGGCAGCAGTGAGAACAGGATCTGTTGCAGAGTTTAATCTCATGCCCTCTACCCAGGGGAGAGGTGCACTGGAGTGTGTTGTTTTGCTGGGGACAAGGGTGGCTGTTGATAGTAGATGTGCTAAGTGTGATCATATTAGAGAGGGAAAGAGCCAAGACATGGGATGTATTCACACAGATGGAGGTGGTGTGAACAGTGATGGTGCCCAAACCCTGGGAAAACCCTGACACAGCTATGGGGAATTTCAGGATCTGTCATAGACAAACTTAATCTTCTCCACTACTGTACCCTCTGAAGATGCTGAGGCCACAGCTGGCCTGTGGGACAGCTGTTCTGGCTGCAGTATGGTGCTACTCGCACCACTGTGCTGTCCTTGTAGGGAAACATAACTCTTTTAGGCCAAAGAATGTCCACTCTGTGTCCTTAAGTGGTCCAAGTCACAGGCTGTGGACATTCCAGAACTGCATGAAAACCAGCAAACGCTACCAGAGCCTTATCTGGCTTATCTGTGCAACCTCTCCCCTCACAAACCCTCAATGTTTTACCTTTTTTCCCCTCACAAAAGGGTATAAGAAAACAATTCAGAGGGCTCAGATGACTTAAAGTGCGTTTATTTTTGAAGTTTTCTGCTTGTAATCAACAGAGAATTTTGCTGTGTAACCATCTCCTACGAAAGAGCGGCTGGGCATTTGGTTGTCATATGGCTGAGTTGTATAATCATAGAATATGCTACGGTTTGATGGATGAAGTCATTAAGAGCATAGTAATTAGTACCAGCCTGCTACTTTGAACTGCTGTGTGGTGTCACATATTCCTTGCAGTGAATTACATCTGTGCACACACACAGAATACAGCTTTCTAACCATCTGATGCCTCAGGCTTACATATTGTTACTCTGTATCCATCCAGAACATTTTTCATTCAGTTTCAAAAATATACAGACAGCAAACCAGACAGCAGTCTGTAGCTTCCTACCTCCTAGAAATGGCACCTTTTTTTTTTTTTTTTTTAAAGAGGAAAACTCCTAAAGGAGAATTTAGAGGTTGGACATGGCGTCTGTCACAGGCTTGGCACAGGAAATGAAATCTTGCAGTGGAAAGGTGAAACTTTCTGCTGCCATGTGTAGGACCTCGAGCCAGAAGTAATCCTTGTGTTCTGCATTTTGACTTGGCAGGGTGTGTGTGCAGTCTCTGAGAAGCAGTGAGTGGTGTGCAGCCTTCTACCCTTGAGCTGAGCAGCACACTGGGATTTCAGTGATGATCTATATGGAAATCCCAAATGGATGACAAAGGTTTTCACTGGGAGAGCAGGATGCTTGCTTACAGGATGCAGTACAGAGCGGGTGGGAAGGGCAGCCCTGCAACAGGGAGAAGTCTGATGGCTCATCATGCGAGTTGCTCACTGGTGGCCACATCTTCATCGTGTGAGGCACTTCACTGCAGCCTCCTCAGCTAGCATCCACTTCCTGCCCCTTTTCCTCTCTAAGCCCCTGCAGCTGACCTGGGGTGATCTCCACTGTGAGCAGATATGTTTCCCCCTCCTCCTCTGCCCCACCACCAATGGCCTCAAACAAATTCACTCTGGCAGGACCAACTCAAACATTTCACGTTATTACACAGGGGACACATGTCCTTACATGGGACTGCATCAACTTCCCTCTAGAGGACCTCACTAGGTGTGAAAAATCAAAATGTGACTATTTTCAGCTGCAAATGATAGCTCTGGTTTGTGGCACAGCATGTTGGTGCCTCCTGGGAATTATGGTGTGGTTAAAGACATACTGCTGAAGCTATGATGTCTCACTTTTCCATTAGAGTCAGACAACCCTGCCATGCCACAGATCCCAGGGTGCCTTGGTGTCTCCCTACATTAAAAGTCACCTTACACTGGGGAAGAGGTGGCTTGAAATAGGTTAGCCCAACTCAGAGAGAATAATATTCAAAGTATACTGAATTTGAGCTGGATTTGGACCAAACCCACTAAAATGCTATGGGTTTAAGGATTTTTTTTTAGATGAAAAGTTGAAATTTAGTCTGGGAAACAATCGCTTTTAGAGGAAAAATAGAACTGAACAACCACAACTAAAAATTCCATTTCCTGCTGAAAAACTATCCGACAAGAATTGCACTTAATCCTGAAAATAAGAAGTCTTCTTTGCTGACAAAAAAAAAAAGAGGACATATGAAAGAAAAAAAAAAGTGCTTGCACAAATACCCTCGGGAGAATTGAGTATGTAATGGTTGCATCAATCTCAGATTTCCATTCTCTGACCTATCTTTGCAAGGGCCAGAGCTGCTGCCTACTTTAGAAATTTTTACTACTGCTTGCATCAGTTTTGGAGCTCATTTGTGGGGGTGGCAAGAGAAGAAATGGCCTTTGCAAAGTGATATTCATTTTGTCTGTCACCCCTTTTCTCAGCTTGATGGGCTATTTCTTCAGCTTTTTTTATTCCTTCTGAATGTGGTATTGCCCTGCAGACTGCGTGAACTGTGCTGTGCACATGACAGTGCCCTGGAGTCTGATCTGCCCCGTGCTCATTTTGTTGTCATCTGCCAAACTCTCTGGTTGCTAGTTGCCACAGGAAGCTTGAGGAGGATAAATGACTTGCTTATACCCACTGTTCCCATGGACGCAAACAGGCACAGACAAAATGTTTCCCCTTTTCACCCTTTTCACACTTCCTTGCCAAATATGCTGGGATGTGAGATGAAGTCTGCCCACCTTGCTCTCACCTCCAGCACTGCTGCTGAGTTGGAGAAGACCCTCTATAGAGGTGCCTGTCCAAGCTGAGTGGTAGGCAAATGAGGATTTTTGAAATGGCCTTTTGAATTCTGATTCAGTTCTGAGGGTTGGGGGATAAGGCAGCATTAGGAGTCTATTTTGAAACATGGCTTGAGATCATAAAGAAGTGTCTTTACATGAGGGACAGGCTCATGCATGAGATTCCATGCACAGTATGAGTGCTTTGGGGCAGTGCTCTCCTGTGAAGATGTGGGCTTCACCTTGATCAAATGTAAGGTCCAAATCTGAGGTCCCTTTGCAGTCAGTGGAGGGAAACTGGCTCTTCTCAATCATGTATCTCACCCTGCAGTAGCTTTCTAAGGTGGGATTTTAATAGTATTTCAGTGTCTTGTCTTGAGAAAAAAGTAGGTTTTCCTTTGAAGCAGCTGACCTTTCCACTGGCAAATGACTGCTGTCATCCATCGCTGGAGTCCCTGTCACCACCACGCCGGAGCACTGGCATGCTGGAACTAATTAACAGGGTGCCTGATTTAAAAGAGAGATAATCCACATGGTTTCATCTCAGTGCAGGTTAAGGAGTGACAACCAATTCCCCTTTTCCAAAGAAACTGGCTACATCACCCATTTCAAATGTTCCTGCTTTGGTTTATATGAGCATTTCCAATGCCCTGACAGGCACTGGGTGCTGAACACCAGGTAGCTGGTGGGGCTGTTTGTGCAGCGAGCTGGAGCCCTTCCTACACTTGTGTTCCAGTGTTGTGCAGCAGAACAGTGAACTGCTTTGGAGCTGTTGTTTTAAAGATTAATTGGAAGAGCAAAGATTTTAATTTGCTTTCTGCAATGCAGTTGGCGCCCATTAAATTCTGTCCCAGCCTATGCATTGCATTATACTGAAAGAGAGAGGAGTTACACAAAAAGTTTTCTCTTCATCTGCCTCGACAGTCATTTTGCACATCACTGGAGTGACCTTATCAACACTGGGAATAAGTCAGGAGAGTGTGCATGATTTTCTTCATCCAGAATCAACACCTTGGCCTACTCAACACCCCTGCTCAAAGTGGAGCAGTGCCCAAGTTTGAGTGGTGTTTGCTCTCCATCCATACTGGATGCCATGGCAGGTGTGGCTGTGGGTGGGTAAAGCAGGCCTATGGCTGGCTGGGAAAAGGCAGAGCCGCCTCTGGGCCCACTCTGGCTTCTTTTGTGCTTGTCAGAGGTCTCTGAGCCTGCATCTGTTTCCCACACCTGACCCCCCAAAGGGACCCTCTTCGCAGAGCTTCTGGCCGTACGCACGTCTCTGTTGAATCTGTTATCAGACACAACTTTATAGTTGTGACTTACATAGCTTGTGGCTTAAGCCATATGGTCATTCTTTTATGTAGTATTTCTGCTTGCTTATTTTTCGTTTTCCCACACCCACTCCATTTATTGTTGGCTGCTTTCCCAGCACCTTTCCTCCAGAGAGGGAGTTACATAAATAGATCTCTGTAGGCTTTTGAAGGCAGATGCTGATGGATAGATCTTCCCAGATAGACTGCAGAGCAGTGTGAAATGCACATCACCTACATACCTACAGCCACGGGAGTCACAAACCACGGTCCCCTGTGGCTGAGGAGCTTGATCAAGGAGACAGTGCCACCGTGTTGACAGTGACAAGACAGGGCCGGTGACAAACTCTGGGTTTCAGCTGCTGCATCTTATTAAATGGTGTCCTGCTTTGAGTGATTAGTCTGTCTGCAATCACTGGAAATGAATGTAGGGCTCAGGGGGAATTAGAAATAATTGAGGAAATTAAAATCAGCATAATGTTTGCATTTTCCTCTTCATATGCCTTTTATAATGATTTAATATTTATGTACCCACTATCTGGAAACATGTGGTTGATTTGTTTTCTTCACTTAATTTGCTACTGAAACATTTAATTACATTTAAGACTAAGCATACAAATATATTTACTTTGTATAGTTAATTAAAACTTAGTAGTTGCACTGCAGCAGTGTTGGTTGATTGACTGTCTTGATTCCTCACACACCCAGGACTCCCCTTGGTTTTAATACAGCCTGTGGTAGGAATAGTTACTGTACCACCTCTGTAGGGCTAGCACTTGGTTTTAGTGAGGCTTCTTTATAATTAAATGTGTTTTAATCAGAGCTAATAAAACTAAAATCAAGGTAAGGGTCCCTCTAGAGGAAAACTGGGAAAAGATAATAACTCTGCAGATGAATTCTTGGGGAAACAGTCATGTTATCTGGAAAGGGGGAGGGCGATGACGATAATTTGAGGTTTGGGCACAATTTATGTGTCTTGCTGGGGCAGGTAGCAGGAGGAAGTACCCTGAAGATAGGTCATTGCCCTAGCAGTTGGACTCCTGAGCCATGGGTGCCATGTCACTGCCCAGAGAGGGCCAGATGACCCAGGGAGTGGTTTGGGGCACTTGCTGTATCAAGAAGGGAGGATCTTGTGCTGTGCAGTGTGAGGGGAGGGTGCAGCAGGGAAGGTATTTATTGGGCTTGGGACATGTGTAAATGGGCAAGACAAACTGATACAGCTGGCTTTGGATCCCACACCCCAAAGGTCCTTCATGCAGCATTTGATGTCTCCAGCTCTTCCATCCAGTCCTCAGTAGGACAACCCTACACCAGAAGACCCTGTGTCCACACAGAAACCACCACTGAGCTGCTCTGCTTCCCTGGCAGGGACTGCTTGTTGCCAAGCCTGTATGAGTACAGCCAAGGGCAGCTAATAGCATGAAATGGCCCTTAATCAAATCCCAGATGTGGATATTTCCAAATTGGAAGAGATCTGTGTCTGGCCTGAACTTTCCAGCTCATGCTGCTTCCTGCAAAAACAGGGCGCAGGCTTCCCCAGAGCTACTGTAGAGACTGAATTTACACAGTGTGGGGGAAAAAGCTGGGAGCAACTGGAGTCCAAACTACACCCCAGAGCCCCCAAAAAGCCATGAACTTGCACAAAAGGGCCAATGTCTCTGAAGAAAGGTGCAAGCCACCCCGAGCTAGGCCAAAGCCCAGTACCTCCTGACTGGCTCCCTTCCCTGTAGACCTAAGAACAAATTGTTGGTGTGTTTGTACTGCAGTCAATGGCTCATTAACACCGCCCACAATGGGAACAGTGCTGAGGGTTTGGTGATAGCAGCACGATGCTGATGAGGGAGAGATACAGGCTTTGGACTTCAGCCATGAAACGCCCCAGTGCACCTTGAAGACATGGGGAAAAGTCAAACTGCCTGCGTGAGAGGTCGTTGCTGAGGGATTGGGATATTCCACCAATTTGGGAAGTGAAGTGCCTCTCCATGCTTCAGAGTAGATGCCTAAGTGCACAAGAAGCCAGCCTGGCTGTGCATCCTCCCTGCCTGTCTTCATGGCGCAGTCTGGAGACGTGCCACGTTCATTAGCTTTTGGCCAAGGGAATGGATCCATGTGCAAAGAGGAAAGTTCCCCAGGGAACCCACTGCATAAACCACTGTCTGGGAGATAAGACTGGACCTCAAAGAAGAAATTGATCTCCTCAGACCATATTATGTCTACATGTCTGAGAGGAGACAAGCGCCGAGACCAGGAAAAGCTGCGCGCAGGAGGTTTTCATCAGGCAGAGAATTCCGTGGGCAGATAGAGCAAGTTGGCTCACGAGATAAAGGCGCAAGAGGATGAGGAGCTGGAGAAACACAGTAAGGGAGGATGGGCGGCATGGAGCTGGATCAGGGTGCTGAGACAGAGGGGATTTCTTGCTCTGTGCTGCTAGACATCCCAAGAGAAAACTTCCGGAGAACACTCACTTTGCGGAAAAGAAAGTGGATTAGGTGCTGGCATGCCACACACAAAAATGTATTACACTCCAGAAAAATGTTTTCTCCAAGGGACTGTCTAGAACTTTAATGAGGCCTCTCTTGTGCACATATTTTTTTGAAAAAAACCCTGAAATGACCCTGACTGGTCATGGACATCTTCTTTGAAGTTTATTCATCTTCATGTGGAAATGGTACACTTTTAATATAGCAAAGGGAAAGCTCGTGTACTACTGGCCTGTAAGTAGTTAATGTTCAGCAGAATGTTGTTGTAACTTACTAAATTCTTTCTCTTTATAGTTCACCCTTCCAACACTTTCTCTGTGTAAAAATTTCCCTGCTTAATCCATTGTGGAATCACATCTTTTATTTTTCAAGACCACTCTCTATTGAGCTTGGCTATAAAAACACTCATCCCTCTCTACACCTCGCTTCCCACAATCGCACACTTTTTAAAAGCAGTGGTCCATGAAACAGCCTGAAATTGTAAAATAGGACTTCAAGGGTTTTTTTAAATGTAATTTTTTGCCTTCTTTTATGCTATCTACTGTATCACAATGAATTGGCTTTTTACTGGCAGAATGGTGCCACTTCTAGGCAGTGACCTCAGAGACAGTTGTTTAAAGCATGATTCTCTATGTGCTGATGCAGTGTTTCGCCAACATGTTTGAATCTGGTTCAGCCTCTTATTTTCTTTGGCTGTATAGGACCGGGGTTTTAAAAATCAAGTAGTAACATGAAGAGGCTCCAAGGACAGTCATGGAGGAGGTCTGCTAGCTGAGAAGGTGTTGTGATGCCAACAAGATTCTCACTTAAGTCTATTGCTTCTTGACCTGCTCTGTTTTCTAACTAGAGAAAAAGGTTGTTTCAACCCCCTTCAAGTAGCACACCCATTTTAGGTGTGAGGGAAACCTGGACCTAAGTTAGAGAAAGGGAAAAGTGTAGATGGAAAAAAAAAAATCCTTGAATCATATTCAGACAGATATTCTGCTTTTACTGTCTGTCTTTTGAGGTCTTGCCACTCTAAGTCATCAAGAAGCTGTTTTCTGGACTTGAATATTGCCACTAGCATGTAGGCAGTGAGATGAGGAGGAAAGGAAATGTCTTTTTTTCCCCCTGCCATAACTCACCTGATGTTCAGAGAGGAGCAAGTCAAGGAACGAGCTCAGTTTTCACGGAGCTGTATATAACTACACGTCAGTGGAAAGAACTGTGCTATCTTATAGCAGGAGAAGAGCCCCTGGGAGCCCTCACACTAACAGGGACCTGGAAGGAAAGCTTGAGTCACTCAGTCCTGTCTCCTTCTGCTGTCGTCACCACATCATACAGACCTTTCACACACCGATCACGTTCCATCGTAAAAGTAGATAGTGGTTTTGCCCCTGTTACTTGTGTGATGGTGCTGTTTGAAAGCCTTGATTCTAACAATGGGGAGAATACAAGTTCGACTGTGCTAACAGTGGAGAGGGTTTTTTAAAGGAAAATTCTCACATGCCATAACTGGATGGCTGCAGTCACAGGATTTATGGCCCCTTTGACAGCACGGTGCACATAAGCAGGGTAGGTGATGCATGCATACCGCAACATCCAAGGCGATCTGAAAGCAGGGTTAAATTACGTTTTATGGATGGCATGGATGAAATTGTGCCCCTCAAACTACTTTCAGGCTGGAAGATGTGGAATCTGAGTTAAGTTACTGAGGCATGACTAAGTTTTGGTCATGCTAGAAATGTTCCACTGTTTGCTAACCACATCAGAGAAAAGTCAAGCTCTGAAGGCCCTGGCGGGTTGGATCCCAAATGTGGAGGCAACCACTTAACAAAGCTTGAATCCAGTCTGTTAGACTGTTTTTCAATGCTATTCCAATCATTAGTGTGAACAAGACCTTAATTGCAACACTCCAGTTCCAGACATATTTTGTTCTTCCTGGAGGCTGTTTTTTAAGACTTGGAAGTGAACTGCTCTGTTTTGCTCTACTGAGGTGTTTGCAGTGTGACAAGTATAACCTATGTGATGTCTATGTTGTTTCTCTCTTTGTTCTAATGCTAAATAAGTGCAACTAAACCCATTTAAATGATCACATTTAAGGTAGGCTCATTTGATGAGAATTGCTAAAGGAAATTTTGCAAAGCAGAGAAGGGTATAGAGCTGAACATAAGAAATGAAGTGCTGCTCCCAAAAAACCTGGGAAGATGAGTTGCCAGGATGGTTCCCCCCTAATATGAATGACACATTGACACTATTAAATGGAGTTGGTGCAGTATACTGCACACCAAATAGGCACTCCTTGTTTAGATACAGATTGCATTGGAATGAATATTAAAACTTTGCACTTGAGAGGGAGGAGGTAGAGTGAGATAATGGTCGTAACATGGTTTCCTACACTGGCAGCAAGTCAACCGCAAACATAAGATTTGTTCTGAGTAACATTCATTATTAGCTTACCCAGAAATAATGTGAGAATTCCTCCATAACCAGAGAATAGGCACAGCGCATCATTAACAGCGATGTCAGCCAAAAACACAAGCACAGTTTTACAGCCTGATATTTAAAGCAAATGGGTAACAGACTGAAACTCCCAGTATGCCTGTCGAAAAGAGCAAATTATTTACTCCTTAGGTAGTTTTAAAATGTAAGCAGATATGCCATAATGCAAGATGAATTTACAAAGAAAACAAAGCACACTGCATTTAGATCAGAGGCTAAATGAACCACTGGTATAAACGCTGGTGTGGCAACCACTTACTGGGGATATGCCTCAGAACTGAAACTCGGGCACAAATATTCTATTTAAAACTCAGTGTGCTCACTTTTTCTTGTCTTCTCTTCTCCCTGCACGTGTAGCTTTTGTCACCCTTCTTCTTCCTGTGCTTGCTCCCTCAACGAAGCAAGGCTGATGCCATGCTTCTTCCAGGAACAGGTATCCCATGTGTAAACTGAGCTAACGTGTAGCTTTATTTTCCACTGCGTGGTGATATTTGGGTATTCAGCACTCTAGACAAGGGCTGTCAGTGGCTCTTGTCCTCTGGGAGAGAAGGTCTTGGCTGTTCGTCTCCTTGGAGCTGGAGAACTGCTTTAGGATAGTGAGAGACCCTTCTACCCCTTGCCTTTCCAAGCATGGTGTTTTGTTGAACTCATGGTCCTTTTCACTTTTCCTCTGGTTTACAGGCTCAAAGATGCACAAGTGCACAGGCACAACCTACTGTAAGGAGCACCTTTTTCATCCCCCTCAAATTCCTCCTTTTTGACCTGAGGGAGATGGTGCTGCTAGATCTACGTGCCTGCCTGGTGCATTAGGACAGAACCTTGGGGAAAAAAAGGGGCTGAAAAAGTGGGAAACAGGGCTTTCCACAGGCATCAAAAGCACACCACAGGCTGGCACCCAGGCAGTACAGGAAGGCAGGTGCTCCAGCTGAGCAGTCTGTTGGTTTGCCCGGTGCAATGGGCTCCTTGCAAGGAGCTGTTTTTGGCTCTTGCTGTGGCAGGCCAAGGTCAGCAGTTCCTTTGCTTTCCTGGAGAGGGTAGAGGCACATGTGCACATGTGCACTCACACCCACCAACTCACCTCATGAAACAGTAAAATATGCATTTTTCTCCCCTTCTTTTTTTTTTGCCAACAATTATCCTGGCTCTCGCTCCTTCCTGTCTCTTTCCCACTTCGCTCTGCACACCTCCTCCAAAATGCCTCCATCTTTAATTGTCTCTAATTGTTGGAAAGGGCCCATGTGATTTATTGGATTGCCATCTCCCCAAGGCTTCATCAGGTCCTTGACCTTGGATGGGGTGGCTGTGGTGTCTTGTTATCTTTGGCCACAGATATGTGCCACTCAGATTTTTTCTTTTGCCAAGAAAGGCAGGATATGGTGTAGATACAGGATGATGGACTTTTATTTTCCCAGTGCATGAGTGATGTTATACATGGCAGAGAGCAGGCTATTTAACAGGATATTAATTTATGTCTGTCTTCAAACTCCATAGCATAAGAAAAAATCTTAAAAAAGAAAAGAGGAATTATTTACTGTGGGACATAGCAGGAATGAGTGGCCTCTTTCTGATGTTCAAAAATATATAGACAAAAGATTCTCAGATGGGATCGTTTGGTGATTTAAGGACTTACCACACCCAAGAGCCCATCATGACACACTCTTTGAATAAAATAAATTTTTCATGCATTTTGAAAGCAAGGCCTTTTAAGAGGCTTCACATTTGGACATGAAAAATGAGTCATCCAGAAGCAGTATTTGCCACAAACAGTGTTAGCTTCCTTCCTTCTCCTTTCCTTCCTTACATGGCATGTCTTGGTATCTTAAGTATACCTCAACCCGTGCTGCAGTGCCCTGGGCTTAGCACTATAATTTTGTCTTTGTTCATTGTACCTTCTTTCTTTCCCATAATATTTCCTTTTTGTTTTTTTAAATTCTCCCCCTTATTTTATTTTATTAATTGACACAGGATGAAGCAGAGGAAGAGGAATCACACTAGTGCAAATATGCATAAGCTGAGTAACACTGCCCTCTCATTGTGGCACTGAGTGTGTGACTTGTCACCTGGTATTGACACAGCATTGTGCCACCAGTGAGTTAGTCAGCCTGAATCAATTGGTGCTCTCACTTGCAATCCTAAACGTGGCTGTTAGGGTGGACAAATTGTGGGAGTGTATGCTTGCAAGAACAAAATGACCTCCCGTGTCTCTGAACCAAAAAGTGAATGGCGGATGCAGCAGTGCAGCTACTGTCTTGCTTAACAGAGCAGGTGCACATCTGCTTCTTGCTCTGTCCTTGCCTGGAGTGTTTGACCTGCAATATCTCTGCATTCAAAAATGAGATTTCATTTTACTTTCAAAGTTTAAATTATTTAAAGATTTCAATCTCCTGCAGGAGTTCAGATTATTTTGTTTGTATTGTTAACCTGCTCTAACTGTTGCTAAAGGTCATGCATGGGCATTTTTCATGTATCTAAGTATACCTGGCTGTATGTGAACAGTCCAGTCACTTTGGAGGGGGTTTGGTGGGGCATTATCTCTTTTATTGTCATTTCCTATGCAGTATGATAATGTGCATTACATGTGATATACATTACATGTATACACATGATTACATGTGATAATGTGTGTGAATGTGTGCAGGTACATTTAGGGTGGTGTGGAACAACAAACACAATGTTTCAAGCAGTCACTGCAGAGCAGAGCAGCAGAGAGACATGGGCAGATACTCACTGTACAGATAGCGATGAATGATTTTTTTTGGTATAATGGGCCTGTTCATTACATTTAACAAAAATACAGAGTGACAAGAGACAAAATAGGAACCTTCTGTCACTTTATTTATGATAGCTTAATGTGTCCAGGTGCTGGGCTGGAAGCCCTGGCAAATCCAGGGCTAAACTCTTTTGGTCAGGAGATTGAGCTTTTCAACTTTCTCTGCCAAAGTTTGTTAAACTATTTTGCTTATTAACTCTTTTGCAATCCCTTCCTTAACTGTGCCTGAAATTTTAATGTTAAACCACTAAATCCATTTTACAACCAGAGATTAGAATGTCAAAGAGGACGGATTTGTGAGTTTAAGCACTGACCCTTGAAAGATGAGACATGGAACATACTTGCTGCCTTTGAGACTGTACCCTCTTCCTACAGGAGTTGGTGGGGGCAGGACTGAGCCTGTGCTGGGAAGTGTAAAGTCCCTATGAGCAGTGGTACCACGGATGAACTGGCTGTGCTTGGCCTGAAAACCCGTGTTCTGGTGGTGCCTCTGCAGCAGTGGCTGTGAGCATTACATCACCCTGTTCCTAAACTTACACCTTTAGGAGTGAAGAAAGGGTTCCTATGAAGGACTAAATGCAAGGCAAATGTTCAGGCACTGCCTGTGATTTCTGTGTATTTAAGGTGGTTGTGTAAGGGTCTACAGCAAGATTGGGAGCATGACTTGAAAGAGAACTGATGTGCTTGTGAGCACAATTTCAAGCTGAAAGAGGGGGTTATTAGGTCATATTCAGAAACGACAGCTTCTTGGGAAAGAAAAAAACAAGCAGTGGATGTAGATGGAGAATGAAGAAGTTAGAGCAAGCATGGACTAACAGAGGAAATTTCAGCAATCACCATTAGGCATTTAGGGGTATAGTAGAGAAGTGGAGGCATCTTGTGGGAAGCAGGCTACAGCTGCTACATAGGTTCAAAGGTTTAATTCACTTAAAATCTACTAAAATTAGCAATTACTGCTAAAAATGAGTAATTCCAGTAATTGACAAGCATTATGTCATATCATCTTCCTGGGTGCTGAATAACAATCAAGGTAATTTTAATCTCAACTGTTTACTTCTACTTCATGCGTTACTAAATGTAGCAGCCTCTGGCACCACCTCTTCCTTGCTCCCTAGAAAAGGGAAAGGGAGAAACGGAGGAAGATTTAAGAACACTTAAATCAAGCAGTGATTCATTCTTAGGCTGCACAACACACCAAATGATCTCCAGAGTGGCACTGCTGCTTGGCCTGGGAACAGTTTTCCTCCCTCCCTGCCCTCTTAAGTAGAAGGAAGGAAACTGATACTCATGGCAGACAACCAGGATGGCTAGAACAAATATTGGAGAAGTTCAGGAAACTAAATATGGGATCCAGGGTCTGGAATACATACCAGAAGAGAGAAAAAAAAAAAGGATAAAAATACAGAAATAACAAAGGGAAGGAAATAAAAAATAACCAAAAGAGATTCCACTACCAAAAATCAATCCCTGGGACAAAGTACTCATTAAAGGCCTAATCTTTCCTTCCCTATGCAGGGCCTGGTTCTGTAATGGACTGCTAGAGGCTGAACAGATATTCTTCGGAAAGAAAGCAGAAGAAGTGTCTTGAAGTGTTTTCCTGCATAAAGATTTTCAGGTGTCAGGGAAGTGTAGGAAAATTATTAAGTCCTAGGTTAGGACAATTTGGCCAAGGAAAAAAATGGTTAAATTTTCTCCTTGTTTCCAGAAGTCAGGGAAACATGTCATCCTAACCCCACTTCAGACTCAGCAAGAACTAATTTCAGACTGTTCTTGGATCATATTTGCAATTACACCCTGCTAATTTATATGGGTTTTAAAAGTCCCAGGGCTAAATGGTGCAGCTGAGAGTTCTCAGTGGGATGTCAAGTACTGGCTGTTTCACCAAGGTCCTGCTGAAACACCCTTTGGATCTTCTCCTTGATATCAGGGCTATCATTTGTAGTGTCTTCCTAAATGCCAAGATGAGACCCTGCTTTGACTCTAATACAGAAATTGTGCTGGGGAAGCCTGGGGAATTGTACTTTTGTGATATTTTGATTTTATTGATCAATTGACTCACTAGAAAAACATAACTTTTGCAACTTCTTTTTCTTCTGTTCTGACCTTCTTTGATGTTTTCGGTGATAATGAGGTAATGCTGCTTTCAGAGACCTAGTGCACACAGACTAGGGAGCTGCAGCACACTGCTCTGGCACTTATGGAGCTGCTCTTTTTGGGCGTTTTAATTTTATTTTTCATATTTATGTTAATATCCTTTTAAAATATGAGCTTTTATGTACTACTTCCTACTTCTGGTTATGGCAGAAGAGTTTTGGCATTGTTATTGCACGCCCAAGTAAACAAGACTTGCCTCAGCCTGTCATGGAGATATTTGGTTTTAATCCATTGGAGGCTTTGTTGATCAAGATAAAGGCCTTGATCAGGCACTGGCAAAGATCTGAGAGCTGTGGACGCCCTGGAGGTTCAGTGTAAACCACTCTCAAAGCCTGAATCCCTTGGGAATTTGACTACTTTTTTCCATGCTACATAAACTATTACAGCTGGGAGACAACTGTTGCCATACTGATTAAATGCTGAGCCTTTATGAATGATGGTCCCTCTTACATCAGTACAATTTGAGTTCCACTTCTCAGTTCAGAGCTGATTTTTTATGGCTTGCTTCTTCAGAAGAAGAACAGAGGCTGTGCATGAGAAGAGCTCAGTTTAATTTTCGGTAAGGGCATTTTCAGTTTAACATAGATAATATTTGCAAGGGTCATAAAAGAGGGTGAATTTTCCTTACATAGCAAAGTACAGCTTCTCCATCTGTCAGCTTTTGCAGCCTCTGTGGCAATCTTCATGCTGAAGAGAGAGAAACATTCAGCTGATGGACTCAAATGCACAGAGGCCATTGTGTATTAAAAGCAGATTAAAAGGTCTTTGCTGCTCTTGCAAAATCTATCACTGTCTCTAATGTTGGTCACTGGTGGTGACCCCCCTTGGATCAGGTGATGACTCTTTTCTTCAGCTGACTTCCTCAAGAAACAGCTGCTTTTGTGTGAGCTGTTTCAGCCCCGCTAATCGAGGTGTGACTCCATGTCTTCTGCAATGTATGCTCCAGCCTACCTTTGCTGTGGCCAGCATTACATAGTACAGGCATATTCAGGCATCTTTCCACTGGCTTCATTTGCATTTGTGAGTGCTTAATGTTTTGGACTTCTGATTACCAAATTATGCATGCAGGAAAAAGGGCGCAAGTCATTAGTGAACTCCAGTGACAGGTTTGGTCTTGTTAATTTGATGTTACACAGAAAACCTGCAGCAGCAGCAGCAGGGATAGGTATAGATTTTTAAAGCTGAGTTCAACAGCCTGAGCTGTGAGACCATCTTTTTTCCTCTGGCCTCCAAAAGCTGCAAAAGGTTTAACGCAAATTCTGTTGGATGAGTAGCCATCAAAGCTGTGCTCCAGCCTGTTTCCCATTTTGTTGGCTACACAACAACATTATTAATAAAATGCAGAAATAGGTGTAGAAAGACAGAGCTACATCTTCAGGTGCTCGCTGACAGCCTGTCCCTGCAGAGGTGGGATATGCAGCTGTGTGTGTGATGTGCATAGCTGACATAATGAACTCTGTTCTAGTGCAAACAGAATTTACTCCAGTAAGAACTCAGTAAAAATTAAGCAAGTACTCAGAGGTTCGGACAGAGCTCTGGAAATATTCCATACCTTTAGCAGTCTAAATGCAAGAGATTGACTGATGTGATTCTTGCATTTTCCTTTGAATGTTGGGTGCTTTTATACAGCCTCTAATGGAAAAAGTGTTCATGTTGCTCCGGAGAATTGCTGCTCATGCTGAGTATATTTATTCAGGTTAACTCCTGTCTTGGAAGCCCATTCTGGAATGGGACATGCTAAAGAAATTTCATCTTGCTTATCAAAACAAGTTGTTCTCAATCAAAACCTCCACACCATAATTAAAGTCCACACTAATTTTTAGTTTTGTTTTTTTTTTTTTTCCTTCACTTTACAGCATTATAATATATAAAGCCCAACTTTCACTTCTCATCTGAGCAGTTTAGCTCCAGAATCAGTGGAAGAGCAAAGGTGGAATCATTTAATGGTTTAGGTTGGAAGGGACCTTAAAGATTATCCAATTCCAACCCCCCTGCCATGAGCAGGCACACCTTCCACTTGACCAGGTTGCTCAAACTCCCATCCAACCTGACCTTGAACACTGCCAGGGATGGGGATCCTCAGCTTCTCTGGACAAACTGTGCCAGTGCCTCACCACCCCCATAGGAATGAATTTCTTCCTAATATCTAATCTAAACCTGCTCTCTTTCAGTTTGAATCCATCTCCCCTTGTCCTATCACATCCTACAACAGATATCCACACAGCTGCATGTCACACTGGTAGTCCACCTTAATTATTGTATTTGAATACAGCAAGCAGGATGCACATGAATGTGAATATGCACTGTCCATTGCATCTTTTATGTATATAAAAGGTCTATACTAGATGCTAAGAGAACACATAATCAAATGTTAATTTAATTGTTTCCAATGAGAATCAAATTGTGTCAATGAACAGAGATATAAACAAAAATAGTTGTAAGAAAAGACAGGATTCAATACATAAAAAGTTCTCAGGGAAGATATTTTATTGTACAAAGAGGATGCAGAAATGAGGGAAACAGAATCATTACCTATGTGACTTCAGGAGATAAATCATCAGTAAATATTTTTTTAAGCAGCACCACCATTAACATGGAACAATTTCACATTTGTAGGTAATTTACAGCTGAGAAACATTCTGTCAACGTTTCCTCATATGTATGGCTTGATTAAACTTAGTGAAAGACACCTCCCATCATACCTGATATGTCTCTGAGGTTTTAATGATTTTCCACATGGAAAGGGCACACTTGGTACAAGAAGTGTTAATTTTTTTTTTTTTAAGTATGCCCAAATGAAGCCACTCATGAATATGTGTTGAACACAATTGCTTTAAGGCAAGAATGCAGGTCTGGAAGGAAAACAAGTCCAGTGGTGCCTTGTGTCTTCAAGAGATGGATTTTTAGTCTCCCTTAAAGAACACAGCCTATACGAGAATAAAATGTTAGAATCTTGTTTTTGTTGGCTGTGAATAAATTCATCATGGGATACATGGTTTAAATATGACCTGATGTAATTCCCATTCTCCTACTACTAGCTGCTATCTGCTGAGCCAATTTCAACTCCAGCTCTGTTTCTTTTGAGTAAAGATTGCAGACAGACTCTCGTCTTCATTTGTTCTGTCCAATTCAGGATGCAAAGCACTCCTGGACACAAAATATAGGGTGTTTTTCATTTTTGTACTGTGTGACTCAGTTTTAGCATATGAAACTAATCTTTTCTAATGCATTGTGTTAGAACTGACTCATTGAAGGTGCAAAGTCCTTGAGTGCTTAACCAATTGCTTTAAATTTTAGAAAAACTACATATATGTTCTTGGGTTTCACTTAAATTTGTATTTTAATTTTTTTGTCTCATTAATAAGTCATATGCACAGATAACTGAATATTGAAACTTAGATGTAAATAAGTAGTTAGAAAAAAATATAGCAGCTTTCAAAGTTTGGTGTCCAAGGAAATCCTAGGTTTTTTTCATTAGTAACAATTTAAAGTGGATAATTATAAAACATTCAACAATTACACAGTGTTAAGGGACAGGTTTTCCCAAAGGACTCAGAGTACACAACTGTTTGCAGGTATTCAGAATTGCCCAGATCCTGCCAAAGCACCAAAGTAAGTAGATAAAAATGAAGACCAAAATCCAGGATAAACTTAACATTAGTGACTTATCTATACATGATCCCACAAAGGAGCTCCCATTTTCAAGTCAGAGAGATATCCAAGCAGTGATACAAATCCCTGAGATTTCCAATAGGCTTTCTCCTTTTGACATGATAACCTATGTGAAATGGCGCACATAAGTCAACATTTTTCCCTCTGAAGGGAATGTGAGGCTGGAGTTTGGCTCCTTCACTAGCTGCTTGGCATTCTGGAGACCAGCCCTCCTCTCCCCTTGGCACCTGCAAAAGTGACACCTCAGTTGTTCCAGCTCTCTTGAAGATTTATGGCAAATTTGTCTTTCAGAAAAATCAGCAGATAACCTTTGAACTGGCTTGGAAGGCAGAACTTTTATTATAGGATTGTTAAGATAACAGCAGCTTTGAATGTGTACTGCTGCTTTGCTAAGAACTAAATGGTAACAAAGCTCTGCTTATCTGCTCAGTTACCTGGATTTTAGCAGTGGCCAAGGGTAGGAAGTTCTTACACAGCCAGTTGGTTGTTTCCTGGCATTCTTGTTTTGAGACAGTCGAAGTCCACTTGGCTTTGCTGCTGCTTTGTTATCTAAGGAATTCATATACTACTTAATCTCCATAAAAACCCAAACCATGACTGTACCATGTGAGCTCTGCAGGGAGCATCAGCATTCCAGATCTTGTGCCATAAGGCCTGTGTGCAGATTCTAGGATGCACAGAAAACTGTATTTTTTGGCAAGCAATATCATAAATGAAGGGAAAGACGGCCTGAAACAATTTGAAATTTTTCTTGGGTAGTTTGGACTTTCTAGACTCAAGATATTAGGTGAGAGATCTTTATTTTGTGCAATGACAACCCTAAAAGGAAGAATACTAGATGTGGCTTCCATCCGCCTTGCCACGTATGCTTAATAACAAGCATTTTGCATAAGTCTCAAGGAGCAGTTGTATTCTTGGGATCTAAAGTTGTTTTTAGATAAAAAGCTAAATAAAGGAATGAACAGAAAAAAAATTTTTTGGTATGTGAGCCAGATTCTGTACAAATACCCCCTGAAACTGATATTCAGAAGCCTTATTTTTTTTTTTTCTAAATTATGACAGCACAACAAAATATGATAACAATACACACTGGAATGTTTATTTTAAAATAGATAACAGCTCTGAAAACCCCTTGCCTAGTTCAGTATACTGGAACATCCTGCAGCTTAACCTCCTGTCAGTGTGAGCCAGAGCAGGGTGAAGAATGCTTCTTGCTTTTCCCAGGCGAAACCCTCTGAGGAAATTCAGAGCACACAGTGTGTTCAAACTCCTTTTTTCCTCTTTAGACTTATTATTTATTTCAGGTTGATGCACAAGCCCAAGGCTGGGCTGGATTCTTTCCTGGACATCTGCCTTAAATGAGTGCTGTGCATCTGACAGATCCCAACAGGTCATGTATCACAGGACGTTCCCCTCATGTCCTGTATACCTGCAAATCACTTCCAACAACTGGTATGTCACGCTATGGAAAATACAGAGATTTGGAATGGTGGGTCCCAAAGCTGAGCAGGACTGAGCAGGGAAAGGCTGAAGCACAAACTCTGGGCTTTGCCCTGCCTCCCTTACTTGGGTTTTAATCAGCCAAAACCCCTACCGAGTCAGCAAGATTTTTCACTTCCAAAAGAGCTGTGTGAAAACTGAGGGAGGGCTTCAGGCAGATCCAGTACAATAGCTAAAAAATAACATGACAAAGTAAAAAGAAGGAAGATAAGCAGAGCACACAGCTTAAGAAAAGCATTTTTTCTAGACAGTGCATCCAATATCCAGCTGTTCCTCTGAAGGAGGTTGTGGCTAACATGGTCAGTATGATGGGATCTGAGGCATTTAACAAAACTATCCTAGAGTTTACTTTTTATGTTTTGGCAGTGAAGGAGAGTTTGAATTACAGATAAGGGACGGCAGGTGTTAATGCCAGTCTCTCACTTCTTACTACTGGGTTTAAAGTCCAGGCTATTTGCTGTCATTTCACTCCAGGACAGTAGTTACCATTTTTCAACAAAGCCCATAAGTTAGTATCCCCTGTTTTGTTTGTGCACAGTACTGTCAACAATATCAGGACATGTTTAGATAAAAGATCTACTAAATAGACTGGCTTGGGAGTTTGGGGAGTTTATCTCTGCAGATAACACTCCAGTAGATTTTTGTAGTGGCTCTCATTAGTTGACTCTGTCTTATCTGATCAGCCTCTGAAGCCAATCAATACAGAAACTTGCCAATTAGTGCTGAAGCATTTAATGTGGTTATATTCCTGAGGCTCCCAGAAAAAAAAGGGGAAAAGAGCCTAGAAGTACTTTTTGTTTTGTTCTGGTTAAAAGCTGTTCTGAACAAACGGTTACTGGATGAGAGGCTGGAAGCTGATCCTTGCCAGGTTTCCTGGCATCGCTTGATGCATTAGGCTGTAAATGTCTTTATTTCTGCTGAGGTGGGATTCTTTTCTGTTTTTCAGATGAACGTTCAATACTTTGTAGCAATGTATTAACTCAGCCTATCTATACATATCTTGGTGCTCAGGCTTCTGAATGTTTATGGACAGTTAACATCAGCCATGAATGGTGGCTTTAAGAGAATTTGACTGATACAGGCTTTGGTGAATCATCTGGAGGGTGTGTTTAAGCATGGATGAAGTGTCCTGAGTACAATATTTGTCTTATATTTTTCTAGCCCATCATAAATCAGGTTGGGTCTTCCAAGGACGGTGTCTTATGACTGATCCTGCATGGTGCCGAATTTGGTAATCTGACCAAACCGGTCCTCACGTATACCCTTGATGGGATGTGAGCCCATGAAGACACTGGTGTGAAGTGTTAAGATGGGCCCTGAAGTCCCTTGTTGTAGTCTAATGTTATGTATTTATCTTCACTGTTTTCTTGGCATGCTTTTAGAGGTTGGAAATGACAGCATCCTAAACTGAGAAAAACAGATGAAACCCACAGTTCTCACTTCTTGAACCACACCTGTGTATTTATAAATGCAAGCAAAGGCCATCTGCATCTTCTAATGCTGCAGGTGTCCATGGGCATGTTACAGTTTTGATCTTTTTTTTTCTGTGAAAGCTAAATGAGAAGTGTGAAATATTCCTCATTTAGTTTCTGTGATCAAACCCAAGAGATATTTCAAGCATTTTCAAGCACGATGAATGAAGAAAAAAGCTAAAAGTGGGGTATGTGAGATTGCTCAACTGTTTCAGTCCCTCAGTTTAAAGGGTGGGAGTCTGCCAGCAGGCTGTTAAGGAAAGGTGCAAATTGACACCAAGATGATGTACATCTGGTCCTGGTTGAGGAGCATAACTGAGGCATACAACAAACCCCACATCACGGCCACAAAAGTAGGAGTTGTCGGTATGATTGACCATACCACTGAATTGATGCATGGCTACAGGGAAAATGTACAAGGACTGGACATCTCTAAAGCCAATTTGTCCTACCCCTGGCTGAAATACCCAAATATACCCTGGCATCCTTTGGTGAGGGAGCAGTTGGTGCATGGCAGAGCACAACCCAGGCATACATCAGCGTCAGGTTATGGGGACAGCTGGGGGATTGGGGTTTGAGCACGACACTGGTGGTATGGCAGCAGGCTGCACATACCCACAGAACAGTGCTTGGGGAAGAAGGCCCTGAGGGAGAACACTTCTGCAGAAAATGTAGCTGCAAAATCTGCTGTGGTGAGAAAATTCACATAGGAGGTGCAGCCAGGGGACACTTTCAGACCTCCAAGGCTCCCTCCAAAAGAAAGAAGTAAAAATGCTAAAAAATACAGAGGAGTCCCTGGCAAAAAAAAAATGAGATCAGCAATACATGGTGTCAGTATATTGCCTCTGTTTCTGTTTGCTCTTTTTCTTGCACAAATATCAATGATTGCCATTGAGACCAGTTCTGGAATAAAATCTGTTCATCCAGGTTGAGGATCCATCTTGTTTTCTTTCGAAACTTTTAAGTTAGTTTTACTGGATGTGCATTAGGACTAAAGTCCTAAATATAAGTGGTTACTGTATTTGCTTTCCTGTTTTATTGCAGTTGCAAAAGTGAGCCATAATGATTTTTATAGTACATGATAGAATTTGTCAGCTATGGGACAGAATGAACTCACACGATAGTGACTGGCTCAGCCTCAAAGTGATAAACATGTCAAGATAACAGCAATCATTTTTTCCCTGAACACGAGAATACAATGCAATTTAAAGCAACTTTTTTTTTTCTTTTTCTGCATTTTAATATTCCTATAATCAATCACCAACCATAACGGTTTTATTATGACTATGGACACAATAGATCAAATTTTTATGGCCTGGTCTTAGTTTTCCATATGTAATCTGCCAGCACCAGTAATTGCACAGTTTAGGTCATTTGAGTACCCAATTACCCCCACAAACCAGGTAACTAGACATCTATGCTGCATGCTGACATAACTGGGAGAATAAACTTGTTCATAAAACTTGGCACATGTAAAGTTGAAAGTCATTCTTCAGGCCAAAGTGAAAATTTTGCTTTGCTTGTTTATTGTTATGATTCCCCCAGGGACTATATGAAGACAAAAAATTTAAAAACATTTGCTTTAAATGAGCAGTTTCTTTCAAGACTGGCTAGAGTCAAACCTAAAAATTAGGGTTTCTTACCTAGGGGAGGCAGCAGGTAAATCCTGTATGGTTAAAAAAGAGGGTTGAATTTTTCAAAAACCTTAATTCACAACTATCAAAGCTGTAATGGAATCAAATGGGGACCTAGGTTGAAGTTTGACTAAAAGTTGAGAAGGAAAAAGTTATTTATTTACACGATGGAGAAAGACTACCAGAAGGTATCCATAGGCACTTGTGTAGGTCATCATCACCATAAATGACCTAATAAAAGGTATGGTACAAAGTATCAATGCTTATAAGTGATTAAAGATTATACAGGATAGTAAAACTAAAAGTAGCTGAGAAGACTTGCATGAAGATTTTAAAATCTGGGTGACTGAATCATGAAAAAGGCAATGCTTGCAGAAGAGCAGACACACAGGGACCAGGAATTCACTGCAAGGTGAGGCACAAGAGGAAAAATATGATCAGCTATGTACATGTGTACAGCAAAATGTCTGCACCTAACTTCTTCCTCTCAAGAGAGAGTTAGCATTAGCTCCCTGCTTATTAGTGGTCAGGAAGACAAAGGGTGCATTAAGTGTTATTACAAAAGGAGTACATAATAAAGGTCAATCTGTCATCATCCACCTGTATAAATCCTCAGGGCTCCCACATCTTGAGGTGTCCATGCAGATCTAGTCCCCTGGGCAACCGAGATGGGATGGGGAAAGCTGCAGACTCAGATGTCCCATGGCAAAGGAAGTTTCACCCTGTCCCTGCTGTAGTCAGTGCTCCAGTGGGCCTGAGTCCTTGAAGCTCTTCTTATGCTACAGAGGTAAGAAGAACTTGTTACAAATACAATGCCTTTTTATTAGTCTGGCAGTGTCCCTCCCTGTTGAGTCAGGGTCTTTTTGGATGGGACCCACTGTGGGGATAGGATCCTGGGAAGTTCAGCATCCTAGCAGGTGTCCTTTGTCAGAGTTGGTTGCCTTCACCTCATGGTGGCCCCTCATTCCCCATGCCTCACTGACATGAGCTCCAGGAGGCCTCAACATTTTGAGCTGGAGCTGGTTTCCCTGCCTGCTGCTGCAGCCCCATCCTCTTGCAGACTGGAGACAGCAGAGGGGAGTCAGGCACTGCCCCCAGCACTAAGGACGTTCACCCTTTTCTGGGAAGATGACACCTGGGAGGAGGGGGGAGACAGTGGAAGGAATGGAGGTTCCTGCTCTTGTTCTGGGTGCAGGTATTGCTCTTGGCATCCCGTGCTGTTGTGCTTTGCCTGCCTCTCTGCTGGTGATGTGTGCAATGGCACTGCTGCCTCTCGTGCAGGGGAAACGCACATGTGAGGCAGAGAGGGGCTCAGATGCCCTGGCAGAGAGCACTGCAGGCACACACTTGAGTGAAAACTGGAAGAGCTAGTCACTTGCTTGTTTTCTGTTTGATATGTTATCCTAAAGCATTTCTGCAAAATTATCATGGTCATAAGCCAGCCAAGATGCAGAACTCACTGCCTGTCCTTTGCTATGATAATGAAAACGCTGCCGATATTTTCAATTTAAAAAATACCCCAGGGAGGTAAGATTTTGTGAGGCTGTTCTGAAACTTTCCTTCATGTCCAACAATATGTACGTGACTCAGCTACTAAAGAGGCATCTAAATAAAGAGGCTTCTCTTGTGCTTTATGTTCACAAAACTCTCATTCTAGTGTGCAAAGAAACACTCTCCAGCTTTTCTACATGTTCTTTCTTTGATCTGCACTGCTAACGATAAAATGTCAGCGTGAATCATAAATGGAGAATTAATTTCTGAGTCTGATTTTTTTAGAAATCCTGCTCATAGTTTAATATGACACAACTACATAATTAAATTATAAGAGTATATAGTTAATTACATAATTTTATTTCATTTAGGCTTTAAAATATGCTTAGCAGAAGTACAACAGTCCTGAGACATTTTCATTTTAACAGAACTCAAAGGGCCTAATACTATTGTGTAATATGGGAGAGAGCTTTAAATTTACTGTGTCTAAGATGAATGCATGTTGTCATGCAGAGACTCCCCAAAGGTATTTCAATGCATTATCCGAGTGGTAGATGCTTGGAAAAAATGCTTACAAAGTAATCTCCAAATACAGCATATTCAGACAAAGTGCAACTTGCGGATTACTTCTAACACTGCTGTGCATGTTCTTCTGTGTCTGTATAATCCTCACATAATGGGGTCCTAGACCATTCCTGGGGCTTTTTGAAATCACCAAAACACGAATAATTCATAATAATAATACAAAACAAAAGTCATATAAGGAGGTGCAAACTCACTGTATAAAGTTGTTACAGCAGACAAGGCCCTCTCAGCGACCCCAAAGTTACATGAAAGTTGTTTCAAAATTCAGAAGTCTTCTGCAGTATTCACAGCAATTCACCCTTAGCAGAACAGCTAAATGGTTTTTCATCAGTAAATTACATTTACATGCACCCTCTGTCTGCTTGAAAATATATTGGAAATTCACAGTCATTTTCAGTAGAGCAAGCACCTTCCAAGTGTTTTGGATATTGCTTTCAATGCACTGTTCACTTTATTCTATGTGGCATTTTTCTCTTCTTTATTTGTATAATGCAGATGACCATCAGTTATTATTTCTGCCCTCTGATTTGGCAAATAAAAATTTTAAGCAAAGAAATGGTCTGAGGTGAAGAGCAAAGGAAGGTTACTGGCCAGGGGCTCGTAGGAGCACTGGCATAAATAATGACAATGAAGTGAAGGAATTAATTTGTGTGAATGGTGCTGATGGGGAACTATGGATGTTAACGTGTGCAATGAGGATGTCTGCTCTACAAATGAATGCACTGGACTTTCTATGTCATGTTCCATCAGTTCCAGGGACCAGTTTAGGAAAGCGTTTAAGCACACCGTCAACATATGAACTTACACATTAACAGCTGGCTTTTTCAATAGAAATTTGTTCTTAGATCAAAGCCTTCGTTGCTTGGAATAGAAGGCATGATGGCAGTAATACAGGGAATGATTTTGAAAAGGTATTAGATTGATGGATTTGAACTGAGACAGTTGCCAGTTCCCAATGGTGTCACATAATGTAAAATATTTTCCTGTAAACTGAGATGGAGGTGTTTCTTTTATTTTCTTTGTAACTTTCATTTTGTAACAGAAGTGAGAAAAAGCACACTATGTTTCAAAGAGATTAGTGTTATCCTTGAGTAAATCTGTTTACCCACTGGCCTCATGCCTTTTGAAATATCCATATACCTAAGAAGCCAGACTTAACACTTTGAGTGCTGCAAATCAGAAGTAGCTATATTATAGTAACCTAGCACCACACCAGCATAAAACCAGTGCAGGTTTTATGCTAATGTGGTGCTAGGCCCAACCCCAAAATGTTGTACATGATGACATGTTTCTTGTGTCTTACAAGTGAATATTTCACTACATGCTAATTTTGTGGAATTGTCACACTTACTGGTTTCCCCAAGGGCAAAGGGAGAATTTTTTCCATGCTGAGTTTTCAACTAGCTCTTAGGAGAGAACCATTTACACTTAAATTTTTAGCATACAGATCACCTGTTCTGTAATAGCTGTAGTTTTAGAGGTCCTCAGGAAAGGTCAGAGATTTGTCTCTCCTCCAGCAAGGAGCATCCTTCTGAAGCTCTGCCCAGCCTTAATCTCTGGCTTCAGTTTTGCAGTGGTCTCATGCCAGTCACTTAGACTGTGGATGAAGGACTGAATCTCACTCACTCCGAAAACAATTTGAACTTAAAAGTTTACCATAAGAACCGTGCCAGTTGTGATCTGGCCTGTTTTACTAAAATATTTATACTAGTAAAAGGCCAAATGTAAACTCAGGTTACACCAGAAATAAGCTGTGCTTCTGGGAACGCTTGTATTGCAGGTTAACTGTGTTCGCACAGAGATAAGATTTATATATCAACAGCCAGATGTCTTTTCTATTGCTTTAAGTTTCTTTTAGACCCATTTTAAAGATTTTAGGCTCTGAATTTAGCCTAGATTTCCTATAGCATTTGCTGACTGTATCTGTATTAGCAGGCAGTGCAGATCCACTGCCTCAAGGAGGTTTGTAAGGCAAAAGAGTTGTGGCTGAGGTCCTGATGCCCACACCAGACATGCTCCAGGAAAGTTTACTCCACCCTGGCTCTAGTCTGGGCCATTCACAGCATATCCATTGGCTGATGGAGCAGGTTGGCTCCACAGGCACAGTTTCTGCAAGCTTTGTTTGAAAGGAATCCTGGCTGTGCATGTGCTCTGAGCCCATTCTCTGATGTGAAGCAAGGCACGTTATGTGGGGACAACCTGGAGATTCACTTCCAAGCATGCTCCCAATCCAAACTGAAATCCTAAAGTGGATGTACCCATTCAGTCAGAAGAAGAACTCCCTGGACCCATGGATGTAGAAGGATTACCCTCAGGATGCATTGATAGACATTGAGGGAATATTGAATTGGAATGAATTCTGGGCAGCAGCCACTGAAAAAGGACTGCAAATACAGGTTGCCAAGGGGAGGTGAAGTGCTGAAAGACATGTCAGAGGATGACACAGTAGACAAGAGTCTACAGTGCAGCATGGCAATAGGAAAAAAGATCAGCTTTATTTGGCCCATAGAAAAGCATTGTGCCATGCATAGCCATCCTCTAGACTTCTGAAAGTGCACCTGGACACAGTTTTTTTTTTTCCTGGGGCTTAATATTTCCTCCCCAGAGATGCAAAACAATTCAAACAGTTCAAACTTAAAACACATCCAGGAAAGGGCTGATTTGTGCAGAACAACTTCATCTTGATTTACATGATTGGTGTCTTAACAAATTTTGGGAAAAATTAGGCAGATTAAATTGGTGCTTATGAAGTCATATACAACTTCTTGTGCCATCTGCTAGTTCTTAATTTCCTCTTTAAGTCATTTAGCAGTCACATGGATGGCTCTCTTTAATGGATCTGTGTTGATTTTTCTGATTTGAAACCAAATCATTTTCAGACTCAAATGGCTGAAGCAGCCAGAGCATTTCTTTAAGTTTGCTACCTTAAACTGGCTGTGCAGTGTGACAGGGAACTGAAAATCCACAGAGCTCTCCAAAATTACATGAGCAGATTTAGGGATGGGGAAATAACTAAAAATCCCTGAACAGAAAAACTGTGCTTGCTATTGCATTTCAGATAATCGTGGTTCCTTCCCCTGTTAATGTACACTTCTTGGATAATCTGCAATAATAACAGTTGTATGAAGACAATGGACATATTTGATATTATCAGCATTTGTGTATCATACATATAAATCATAAAAGCAGCTGGCACAAGAGCAGGTAAGGCAGCTAGAAAGTTGGTAGTTCTTCCTCCAAGGTCTCATATTATATTTTTACAGTAAAAACCTCTTAAGTGGTCCCTCTCAAGAGACATATTGCTCTCTTTCCTTGTAGTCAACTAGCTCATGAAGAAGGAAACAAAGGCAGTCTCATTCTCTGCAGCTCTCACATGGTGGTTCCGGAAAATGGCTTTTTGGTTTAATATTAATTTTTTCATGTGATGAGCACACTGAGAAAATGTGGATGTAAAAGTAGAATATGAAACAGAGTCAAGAATGGTCATGCTTACAGAAATGTGGAGATGCAATGACTTGAAAAGCTGATCCGAATCAGAGGATGAAGTGGTGTAAAGTAGTAAAAGTACTGCTACATTTTCTAGCTACTGAATCTAGTCACACAATGAGACTCAGTGCTAGAAGTCATTAGTCCTTTGCTCTCCTGTTTTTTTCTCCTTGTTTCCCTGGCTCCCAGTCTGCCTTTCCTGATGTGCTTCATCCTCCCAGCTGGATAGCAGAAAGCCTGCCTCAGCTGCAAGCTTTTGGCTGGCAGCCACATGGTAATTTATGATGGTCCTCATGCCTCTGGAAGCAATCCAGGTGGCATCATCTTCATAGTTGTGCACTCATTTTATGCCTCTACAGGTTAAGGGTTTTCTCATGTCCAGAGGCCCATTCCTCTACTGCTTCTTAGGGCACCTAGTCCAGGCTTCGTAGTGTGACTGTGACATAGTTCTCTCCACTGTGAATTTAAAACAAAATATTTTTGAGGATCATTTTGTGTGAAGATGGTTAGAAATGCACATGTGTNTCCAAGACAGTTGGTAGGGGTTTTCAAGAGCCTGCAGAGAAAGAGGTGCTTTAGGATCTACTTTAAATTTAGGCCCCTAAGCAGGGCATTGCTCCAGGGGGGGAGCCTGTCTCAACACAGTGACTTTAAGGGGCCCATAAGTAAAATTCAATGGGATGAACAAACCTTATGATGTGCCTGTGCAAACACATAAGCAGAGGGGCTGAGCTTGTTCTTGAGTCCCAACTCACCTGCCAGCCCTGTTGTTAGTGGAGACTCCCGAGCACAGCCCTCAGATATGACTTTTGCCTTGGGAACTACATGGAAGGGAAGAAGACAAGCTGGTTTGGTGTCTAGGGTCAGGCACATGCACCCATCCACCCTTTCCACAGGTGCAGGTGAATGCCAGGATCCCATCCACTAGCAGGTGATGTGGTCATGGCCCGTTCCTACATACATTAGGGTGTCTCAAATAAAGACTGCATCAGGTTGTCCAGCTACCCAGCCTAACCCAGGTGATTTGGCTTCATACGTTTTTACATATCCCTTAAAATATATACTGACCTGTTGACAATGTAATCTGAGCCTGAGACTTAGGTTTTGAGTGTCCTACAAACCATTTCTACATGAGTCACACTGCCCATGTAATATTTGCTGGAAAGAGGGATTTGGTTTTTTTCCTTCCCCTCTCCTGAAGTGGAAGCAGTTAAAGAAAGTGGACTGAGTGAGCAAGAGCCCAGGGCTTGGTGTAAGGTGCTGTCTGAAAGGAAGCAGATGTTTTTCCATCCGTTCTCAGGTGGTGAGATGTCTGGCACAATTACTGGTGCAACATATGGGAACAGACAGGAGCATTTCAGTTCTGGCTTTGAGTGTTTGGACTAGTTCTCATTTGGGAGGTGCCTGTTGCAAACCATCTTTTTTATTTTTCTTTAACAGAAGCTGTGCATTGAATTCCAACATAAATGTGTTAATTAGAGTGAAATCATTCTTCTGTGTCTTTTTAGAAAGTATAAAAGATTTGCTGGTGTAATTTCCTTAAAACAATGAGGCAACACCTTGACTGGATGTATTGGGAGGTTGCACATTGTCATGGAGTATCCCATTATTTTTAAAAATTAGGCCAGATTTTGTTGTTTAAATAAATCTTTTGAGGGTGGTAATGTCAGGAAACAACAAATTCCATTTTGCTCTACCACTTGTGTCAAAACATCTGCATCAAACATTCGGTGCACAGTGACATAGCAAAACAAATGTAGAGCAGACATTACAGATGAATGGCTTGTTGACAGATTAGCAGATGAATTTCCCTTATGTTTTTGAAAAACATAGCTCCCTAGACAAAATGTACAAAGGGGAAAGCTGGAATTAAAGATCAGATAACAAATAGCAAGCTTTTCTTTTCAGTGTTTACTATTCAAATTCCCTAATATCATGAAAGATATAAAGAGCAAGTAAAGAAAAATATGCCACGTCCAACACAGGGAAGTGAAAAATGGACATCTTTTAGGACTAAAGCTGCAACCAGGGCTGAGGGAAATATTTTGGTCTTTCAATATATATGAAAAAAAAAGCAAAACAGCAAGCAGATTTGGGTTATTGAAGCTGCTGGCAAAATTTGTGTTGACCTCGTCAAATTATTTTGGCTGAAAAACAGCTTATTCCTTTAAAAATTTTAGAGGTTGTTTTCTAAATAAAATGCTTTTTTGTTTCCAAAACATTATTTTGTTTATAAAAGTACCTAACTTTAGGTACAGGAATTAAATTGCACTTTTAAACTAATAATTTTTGACTCAAAATGGTTTTGTTCCTGTTCATTGTTGTTTGTTGTCAAGGGACTGAAGAACTGATTATTTATACAGATCTAGATACAGTATGAGCTGTGGATAATTTTTAAGTAGCTCTGTTAATTCAGGCATGTTTTAATAATGTAATTGAAAATCTTCTTCTGAGTCAGAGTGTAGATACATCTGGTTGGGCTAACTCTTCTACCCTTTCCAGTTCTCTAAAATCCTATCAGCAAAGTAGCTCTATCAACTTGCTCAACCATTTCTGCCTTCTCAAGCAGACACGTTATCAGTTTTACTGGTTGTCTGTGGGGACTGGGAATGAGATGATTGCAGTAGTCAAAAAAGATGTTCCTTGAGCTGTGTGATGTGTAGTGGTGTGCATTGCATCCTGCTGGATCTGTCAGAGACCAGAATGGCTGAATTTGCTTGTGGGGGTTTTGTTTGGTGAAGATTGGATAGTGTCACCCATTGGTAGGTTAAACAGCCTGATGTGGTGGGTAGCAAGCTCTGAGAAGGACGCTGCTAAGGCATTTAGGACAGACATTTATGGTTCTGCTCTGCTACATGAAGCTTGAGGTAGTGGAAAAGGAGAAGGAGGAAGGGGAAGACATCCGCGCAGTAATTTCCTGGTGTTTCTCTGGCTAATCTCATCTAGTCAATGTGGGGAAAGCCTTCTGACGAATGCATTGGGAGAAAACAGAATGTAAGCTTCTCCTGCCAGTTACCCTAGCTTTGTGTATTTAAGGTGGCCAAAATCTAGAGCCAATCCTTTACAGTGTGTAAGCACCGCTGGTAGCAGGAAATCCCCAGTTCTCCCTGGTAGCATAAAAATGAAATTGATGGCCAGCCCTTGCATAGCTCTGTGAGGGGCTGAAGACCTCGTACTTTTCATTCAGTTATCCATACATGGGCAGCCCAAAACTAGCTGGTGGGTTATAAAATACCTAATATGAATGGAATTATTTTCATGTGTTGCTTTAATTTTTTTTTAAACTTCCTTTTTATTACATGCTGACAGAAAAATCCAATATATAATCCACTGACAGCCAGCGAGTGCCAGAGCCCGAGAAGTCATCTTACAAAGAAGCATATGCAATTTTGTATTTCTATCAAGTGTGCTAGAATAATAAGTCAGCTGCCACAAGCTTTGGAAAACTGGCTGGAATTGGACCTCCTACAGCAAATTGTAATTAAGATTGCAGAAATTTCCCTTTTCAGGACTTGATTTACAGAATATAAGGTCTTGATATTTTTTATAAGCTTCCAGTACGGGTCACTACATAAGGCACAGTAGGATAATGAGAGAGGTGGAATTCCCTCCTCTCTTTCCTTTGCCCCAGGAGATAGATGGTCCCAAAAGAGTTCTCTATTAGAAGGAAAAGCTCAGAGTGCCTCCTGAGGAACTGGCAACCACAACCCCTTGTCCCAGTCTGTCAGAACAAAGTGTGTGCTGGCTGCTTTCCCAGGGCAGGAAGTGCTGGTCAGCCCCCATCAAACTTCAGGTGCTTGCCTATGCCACCTCCATCAGGAGCTCAGTCCCTACCAGGCCTCTCTGCAATCACTGGCAAGAAATAAGCACCTTTGGAGGCTGAGGAAGCCTTCTGATGCACTGAGGTATTGAGGAGCTGCCTCACCTTCACTTGTTGTAAATGCCACTGCATTCTGTCCAACTATGGCTTGTGGAAGTCGGAGGCTCTTTTTTCATTTAACTGTATAGCACTAGATTAGGACCCTAATCAAGTGGAGTCCTAAGTGGAGATTTGTAGATGAAGCATCCAACTGTGCTAGTTCAGTAAGCCAACAGGAGCACTCTCCTTTGGATAGGGGATCAGGATGGGTTTGGGATGAAGGCATAGTAGTTCCCACTCCTTGGAAACCTCAGCAATACTCTTGGCTCTGCCTTGACCTATTGTTTTATTGTAAGCATGCTATGCAGCTCAAAATTTGTCTCTCGGACACTGAGCAATTTGTCTTCCATTCAGTGCCATCAGGAAAAGATTCTTTGCCTGGGTAAGAAGCAAATGTAAGCAATGTAAGGCCAAAAGAGAAAGTGCAAAAACTGAGCTACATCCCAATCCACAGATTCCTAATTTCTTCAAAACAGGCATGAGTTACTTGTGTGGAAGATGTCTTCTACTACTGCTCAAATGACTATGGTCGGTTCATACTTAGTCAACCCATTTTCAGGGTAGAGAGATTGCTTTGAAGCTGATCTGCCAGGATGGAGAGTGAAGTGGAAAAGAGGAAGGATATTATATTTTCCTGCAGTACACTGCTGAACCATTCAATATTTCTCTGTCTGGTACTGTGTGGCTCCTGTGAAACAAGGACAACCTAGCCCTAAAATCCTGTAGAGTCCTTTTGTCTGCAGCTGTAGATTTTTTTCTTGAACAAATACTTCCTGCTTAGGAAAACGTGCTGTTCAACATGAGGCCATTTGAGGCTAAAACACAGATCTTTTAAGTGCAGGCGACCTCATTTTGATGGCCAAAATGGCTGCAAATTATTTTTGGGATCGCCTTCTCCTTGTGAGCTGCAGCAACATGGACAGAGGGACTGGCAGCCCTGGCTTCTCTGCCTGTCTTTCAGGAGCAGGCTGGAGTCCCACATATCTGTGGCAGTGGCAGATCTGAGGGCTGGGCAGGCACCAGGGAGATTTGCCTCTGCCTGTTGTCCAAATAACCATTCTTTAATGTCCTTTAATGCCCTTTTCTTTGTGGAAAAGGGCTAACCTACTTAGCAACATCTGGCCTACAGGCTACCATCTGAGCCATTCTAGAAAGATCATAACTGAAGTTCTTTTCGGATTGATATGTCGTGTTGGCTTGGACTTGTGCATCTCCATATTTATAATTCAACCAGCGTGTACTGTTAGAGGACCTTGCGATATTTAACCTTCAGCATTTCAACTCGAAGCGTAGATTTTTTTGTGAGAGAATGCTCTTCTCTTTCAAGCTTTATGAAGTAAATGAGTTATAAGAGTGTCGCAGGGTAAGAGGGGGGTTAAAGAAAACACTTGGCTTTAAAACATGGAAGACATTTTAGATAGACAGAGGGCCACGCTATAATCTTATTTCCAGGGAATCAGAGCACAGCAGAGCAGAGTTGGCCTCATTAGAGTTGGAGCCCACCTGGGCTCTGCAGCTGTGTGTGGAGCTATAGCTTGCTGAGGTGGGGCTTGGGGGCTCTCTTAATGCTGTTAGCGACCTGCCTGAGGTGCCACATCAACTGCGTGTATGGAGAATATCCACGTCAGGAGCAAAAGCAGCCTGCACACCGGCTTGGCAAAGGCCACTTGACCACACCAGCAAATCCTTCCTGTATGCTCTGCTTGGGGCACTGAATCCAAGTGCAAGGAGCCAGTGAGCTTTGTGGCACCCAGGGTCAGGCCCAGCTCCTGGTTCTAGCACACTTTCAGATGGTTTGCGCTGTGCCCGAGCTCCTTGCAGTCGCCAGGGAGTGGCACTGCCGGCACCATTTGCCGAAGGAGCAGGGAAGCAGGCTTGTCACACCTCAGTGTTCACAGGCTGGAAATAGAACAAGCTCACACCACTCCCACACAGGCACGCATTACACAGTCAAACAAAAATATCTGTACTTTCTGCGATGACTCCAATCGTTTTTAATGCCACTGACTCTAACTCATGTGCTCTGCCATTACCTCAGGAAGACACTCAACACGTGTTGAGCTGGCACAGCTGCCTGGTATGGCCTGGTGTCGGCCACACCACGTGCGGCTATGGGCAGCTTGGTTTGCTTGTGATGTCTGGGGAAAGCTTGCCACAGTCACCACAGGCCACGTCTCTGTTCTAAATCTTTGTCTCTAATGAATGTGAAGCTGAGCCAAAGTCCCTTTGCCGAATCCCGCTGTGTTGGTGACCTAAAATGAGCAGGCACTACTCCCATGAGTTAGTGTTGCTGGAATCGACTCTACATCACAAAATTATCCCCACAGCTTACTGCCAGTTTTCTCTGCCTTGAAGTTCGACTTGAATTCAGACATATGGCTTTAAAATTTCCAAACAGCGATCACCAGCCACACGGTAGGAAGGAGATTTCATTCCCTGTCCCCATTAGTCAACTGTGAGCTTTCCTGTGCTAAAGCCCACTCAGGAAATGCTGCAAACAAAAGAGGTAAATAGTTCTCAGCATTCCTTGTTGCTTGGAAGAGGTTAAGCTCTTCTCAACAGACTGATCGAGTTTTTCTGGCATTTTCCCATTAGCTTAAGTCATTGCTGATGACTTCACCCTCCTGGTGACATCAGCCTCTAATCTTGTGAAGGTGAATTCATGAGAGATTGTTTCAAAACGATTACTCCCTGAATTGTAGGTCATTTTAATTGATATATAGATGCAACATTCACTTTTGCAGATTGTAGCTTCTTTTATGCAGTGTGTGTACACATTCTCCACCTTGTACTTCAGCATGTGTGTTATGTTACAAACTGGCACTGCCTGAGATCAGCAGGAGACTGTGCTTGTTTTAAATGCAAAAGTAAAAGAAACAAACAAAAATCAACCCACTGATATTACTATTTTTATAGGTATGATTAAAACTTCTCTTCAGTCATATATGTGGTTTGTTTGATTCCCTCTGGATGCTGCCTCCTTCTCTGTCTCTTCTGGAATATTCTGCTTTGTCTAGGCTGTGTCTTTGCTTAGGAGTGCTCAGGCTATTTCAGATTCTCTTGCTTTTATCCGTACATGGGGAAAAATGTAGACAGATAAACATCCAGAATGGTTACTTAATAAATCACAATTTTAAAAAACATTAGATGTATTTTTCTCACCCCATAGCAGATTAAATATAGACAAAAGTGCATAAAAATGATAGATCGAGTCTTAAAATATTTTCTGGTTTTCTCTTTCCTCTGAAGAAGTGACTCAGAGGAACATGGAGACACAGCCGACACTTGTAAGAAGTGGTCTTAATAAGAGGAGACAAATCATCATCCCAGCTGTGCAATCCTTGCTGAAGTCAAAGGGTCTGAAAAGAAAGGCCCCATTTGTCCTGAGGAGCAGCACACACATGTATACCAAAGGAGGATAGTGATGTATTTAGACTAGAAGCTCCCCAGACCTAGACGAGACATTTGTTTGCTTAACTTCATTGTTCTTCCCTTCTCTCATCACTTGTCCTCAGCTGGCTGCAGCAGTCCCTGTGGAGCTCTACAGCGGCATCCACCTTAAAACCAGGGGAAAGAAAGTTCCTGCTCCCCAAAACCTCTTATGCTCCCAGCTGCTGGCAGAGCTCTCCCTGAGCTGCCCTGTACAAGCTGGCCACAGCCAGGGCTGGGTGACAAGGCACGGTGGCACCCAAGGCAGGAGGACCCAGACACTCTCGTCCCTATCTGCTGTATTGTGAAGAGAATTCTTAATGTGACTAATAGCTCTTGGCATTGAGCTGTAGCTCCTGAAGTGCAGAGCTGGCATGTCCATGTGCTAATGTTTAAAGTAATGTGTCAGAAAAGTTTTATAGTAGCATCACAGTATTGTTGGGGGAGAAGAAGCCTGTTTAAATAAAGCCAATAAAATTCTACTATCATCACTTTTCTCTCTTTATTGTTGAGAGGATGGAAATGACTAAAGTTTTTATTTGGTGTTAGCAGTGTGATGCTAGATTTTTTTCCACATTTGGAAGTGAACAAGGTAGTGATAAAAAAATCATTAAAAAGTGAACCAGTTGTCCTCAGCTCCTGGATGCTTCAGAGGGGCTCAGCCAAAGAGAGAGCAAACTTAGTGTAGGCAACCAAAAAGGAATTTTTTCCTCCTTACAAAATAAACTCTGTTGTGCTACTCCTTTAGGAAGGAAATTGAGTTTCTGGATGACTTGCAAATACTTTGCTCATTGTAGTGGCCTGTATGTTTCCTGAATACCCAGATCTGATTCAGATTAGGCCCTTTTGGGTGGGTGTGTGTGTGGGGGGAAGGACTGGCTAAATAAGAGGAAATTTGTAGTTTTAGTCCAAGGTCCAAGCACTGTTACCAATTACATATGTATAAGCTATAAGAGAGGGACTGCATCTGCCTTAGCGATAGTTAAAGTGGTCCAGTGCTTCATACTTTCCCTAAGCCCTTTCCTTTCTTTCAGAGGGAGAAGAAGTAGAAAAACAAACAACAAAGTGTCTTCCCAAACTGTTCTCTGTGGTTTAGACCTGTATCAGGGTTGGTTAGACAAAGTCTCTAGAATTTAAGGCAAGTGAAAAACAGGCAGGAGAAATTGGATCAGCAAGTGGTGCTTAGACTGCAGTTATTGTGTTTGGCCTTCACGTGGTTTTGCAGTGAAGCAAAGAAAAGCAGAAAAGCTAAAGGTGAAAGCAGAAAATCCTTCCGTGTGTTAAACTCCAGGGAAAGTAGCAGCTTTCCCACTGTGCCAACTTCTTAGTAACTACTCCCAGAATGCCTGGTATCTGTAAACTGACAGTAATACATCCCTCAGTAGCAGGCCAAAATATTGAAGGTGTGGTTCGCACCAAACTGTGATAATGCAATCTTTTTGGTGCTGGGAGCTGTGGTTTGGGAATGGGGCCAGAGTGGTTCTGCAAGGGTGATGCACAGCTCTGTATGCCAGGCATTTCTGGGCCACGGTGTTCTCCCCATGTATGCAATGGCTGCTTCATCACAAAGAAGGTAATCAGCTGCTGGAGCTGCTGGAGGGCTGGGATGATGGGTTGGCCACTTTCAACCTCCATGTCCTGATAATCCTTCTCTTCTCCTGGCTGAAAGAGCATATCACAGTTTTCCTTCTCTGCCTGCTGCTTCAGAGATTGATGACATGCAAGGGAGCAAAGGGCACAGACCATGTAATATGCCCACCAGTTTTGAAGAGGGTAGCCTCTGTGATTTGCTTTTGTGTTTACCATGTGGCTACCAGATCATGCCCTCTGCTTTTGTCTCACAGAAAGAAGTTCCATTGTATTCACTAAAAAAACCCAAAGCTGGCATGCAAAAGACCAGCTCCATACAGCAGGCTGTGGTTTGTTCTGCATTTACTAGTAGGGAAAAAACCCTTTGCCTTTCAAGATCCACCTTCTTTTCCCACCGTGTACCAGGTCAATGTCAATCTTTTGCTACTGAGTATGCTAATGTTTGGCATTGGCATAGGAACCTCAAGTATTCAAAGGTACATTCAAAAGAAACAGAAACACTCTCCAAAAGAACAAAAAGATAATCCATCTTTGCACTGGCTGTTCTGCCTCAGCATCCACATTAAATGAAGGATTGGATCTATCCTCATGAAGTACTACTTGGATCTGGAGCCTCCACAGAACAAAAGTACTGTAGAAACTTTAGTACCATCCTTAAGAGAGGTTTGTTAGACAAATTCCGGTGTCTGTGACTGCCTGTGTAACAAAAGGGTTTAATTAATATTGTAGATCTTAAATTAGTGCCTAATTCTTGGATCATAGTCTTACTTTTCTGTGAACACTTCCAACCCATCCCACTTCACCAAGGGGAGCCTGCGTTTCAAGTTGGTGAAAGTCACAGTACCCTTGGACAGTGTCAAGTTCCAGAAATGCTGATGAGCTCTGCAAAAGTTTGGTTTCTTTGGAAAAGACCTCTTATATCTCACTGTGGCACAAGGTTTTAATATTTCACCTGGTATTTTCCTATGCTTACAGAAAAAGCTATTCCTCATTGAGGTACAAGGAGCTGTGGCAGCCTGGTTAACCACAAACAGCTATTTATGTGTATTGATTTCCAGGGAAATTTGTTGCTTTCATCATGTGTTGATGGGACTGAAGTCTTAGGAGAATTCAGTGCTGTGCACATTGTGGTATAGCAGAGTGCTGTATCAAGGTTGTGATATCCAGAGCACATTACATTACCAGACCAAGGGATTGGCTTTGTAACCTCTGTCCCATTCTGTTCTCTGCATTTTCCTTCTTAGGATGCTTCTGTGCCAATATGGAACAGCTCATCACTATCCACCATTTTCCAGCTGCTGGATCTAGACCTGATTCGCCAGTCAGGTACCAGACATGGGTGCTCAAGGTGGTCTCTGGATTTTGTAGACCAATGGAGTTCAGAGTTCTTCTTGACTACTTTTTATGTTGTCTCTTAACAATATTTTGCTAGAAGCTTAAAACTTCATGTGGGCACTGTATATTTGGGGTGAGGTGTGGCACCTACTCTTTGTGGGCAGATGTGCATGGGTCTGGAGAACAGAGCTAGAGAATAAGGCATGAAAAATTTTCCCATTTCTAAGTGAGGCTCTTGTTTTCAGACAATAATGGAAATTCATGCAGTTAAGTGGCTATATGATAGCTAAGATATTTATGGTCTAATCCAAAGCCAGTCAAAATCTGTGACTCTTAAAGGGTTTTAGAGTGGGCTGCTGAAGTGCAGATAGACAAAATATAGATAAAGTAGGTAAAATATAGATAAAGTATGATATATGTATATTATGAAGGGGTGTGGTTTCAATACTGTGCATGAGCTCACTCTTGACTAAAGGACTGTATGGAAAAACAATTAATTTTCTTCACTTGTCTAAAACAAAAATACTTTGCAAACAATGTCTTCTGCTTGTCTGCTACAATGTTCAGTTGAGTTGGGAACTGTATTCATGTGTTAGAGGAACACAGCCAAGAAAATGTATTATCTTATTTTGTAGAGCCCACTTTCTCCAGGAAGAAATAAATTGAGCAGGGCAGCTGCATGGGTAAAAATGACACAGCTAAGTACTTTTCATATGAGGTTTTGAAAATTCTTTCTAAAGGACAGCACCTCCTAGCTTCATTTTACAAACAGAATATGTTGGATACAGAGGATTTTAACAAATTGCACAAGTTCATGGAATGAATCTGCAGTTGCAGGAACAGGCTCCTGCAACAGGCTTTGTTCATTTGGGTAGATGACCTCTGAGTCAGAAGGTAACAATGATGGAGAGGTCCCAACAGGCTCAGCTGTTTTCCCTTTTCCTTTCTTCCCTCTTCCCCCTTTGGACAACAGTGCAGCCACGGGGCTTTCCTTTCTTCTCACCCACACCCATTCCCTGGCTGAGATGGCCCTGCCCAAGAAAGTCAGCAACAAAAGAAAGGCACCAGCTGAAGGGATGAATAAATGGTCTCATACGGCACAGGAATCTCCCCTACCCAAGCTGCCTTTGTTTCAGTATATTCATTTATTGCAAGATAAGCATTGCCACAGTGAAACATTTTTCTGTTCCTGTGCAAGAAGCCACTGAGATAGCTACCCTCTGTGATGTGAGGACCAGATGCTGTTCTCTTCTGCCTGTCCATCAGGGCTGGATTTAGACCTTTCTGTGATTAGGCAATAGTTTTTCTCTGGATGAAGATAATTCTGCTGTTGCTTTCCTAGTAACCTGATCTAGCACCCCTCAGAAGTTGCTCTAACAATAGCCCGGGAAATGAAAATCCTTCAGGTCTCCCCCTAGTAGACATATCACTGGCTAGAAGAACTTTTTTAATTTCTGCATTAAGTCAGCTTCAGCTGAGGGCAAAACTTGAAGAAATATTGAAGAAAGATAATCTTAGAGATGATATGGATAACACAATGTTCTTCAACTTAAAAATATAGTCCTAGTGATGGAAAAGGATTTCCTATGTGGATTCCTTTCTTCTGTCAGGAATGACACCAATAACTCCCAATCTACTACTTATAAAGGATACAGATAAGATATTAAATGTCATTTCTCTGTCATTTATGAGCCATCTGGATAAGAGGGAAGGGAAGGAAAGTGATTATCTAAAGCCCTGAAAGTGTAAGGCTGGCTCAGAGCCCCAGCTGTGTCCTGTACCCGCTTCAGCTCAAGGCAGGGGTAAATCTAAAGAGGGCTGTCAAGCTGTTAAGAAACAGCCTTCCCACAGAGCAGAAGAGACAGAGAAGGAGCAGGGTCTGAAAATCTTACCAAATATGTCCAAATATTTGAAATAAGCTCAAACATTCAGTGGCTGCTTAGCCATACCTTTTACATTCAACCCACAACAATTAGTGTAAACTGAACTCTGATTTATATAGAGGAAGAAAATAAATTTGGAGAAGTCAAGCTTGTCTTTTTTATGGCTTCTACATTTTCCTTATTTCTTTGTAAGGTTTGATTAATGGTTTTTCATTGTTAAATGTCAATAAACATTGAACTTGTGCTTAGCATATCACTATGGATAGCAGTGAAATGACATAGAACAGAAGAGAAGTACATATGTTTCAAATGTATTGGATGTCTTCTCCAAAATTTTACTGGATTCTGTAATATCTTTTCCATACTTAAGACTTATGCATTTTTTTGGTAAAATAACTGCAGACATGGAAAGAGCCTTAAGGCAGCCTCTCATAGACCTGACCTTGTACCTCTCTGAAAAACTGCTCTGTGTACTTGTATGTGTGAGTGACCAGGGCAGCAATCGGCCGCTGTACATGCTACTGGTGAGGCCACACTTTGAGTACTGTGTTCAGTTTTGGGTCCCTCACTAAAAGAAGGACATGGAGGTGCTGGAGCATGTCTTGAGAAGGGCAATGGTGCTGGGGAAGGGTCTGGAGCACAAGTCTGATGAGGAGCAACTGAAGGAGCTGGGGTTGTTTAGCCTGGAGAACAGGAGACTCAGGAGGACCTTATTGCTCGCTACAACTGCCTAAAAGGAGGTACCTGAAGAACTCACTGATTTCTCTGGAGAATATGAATCCCCAAAATGTTAAAACCATGCCATAGATATTTGGGGAAGCATTGGGTTGGTCATGTTTGTCTATTGGAACCTAGAAAAATTGACAAGTCATGAGTAAACTGAAAGTGCAGTTTTATTAATCCAGGAGGAGAACTAGAACTGCAAGAAATTATGGGGCTGGATTAGGACACAATGAAAATAGAGAAAAGAGAAAGAGAAGTAGGACCTAAATTATTGTTATATAATCCCACAACTGAAGTGCTTCTTTGCAGAGGTTCCATTGCCCGTTTGCCATTCTCTCTCTGGGGATGTCACCTCACCCCATTTTATCACCTACAACACAGATGTGGTATGAAGCAGCATTTCCTTATTTTCTGTGGTGGATTCAAAGGAGTGATGCAGTGACATGAGACTGTAGAAACATGGCTAAAACCTCAGCTTTTAGTTTAAACCAAGAGAGATGTATAACAGCGTCTAACTTCCTCAGCCTACAGTCTCATACTTCTTACAAAGCAAACCAGATTCCTGATGTGGTGAGTTGACATTGGATGGACGCCACCAAGTCACTCTATCATACTCTCTGCCCTCAGCAGGATTGAGGAGGAAAAAAGTAAGATGGCAAAAACTTGTGGGTCAAGATAAAGGCAGTTTAATAAAAGCAAAAGCAAATGTTGTGTGCAGAAGCAAAGGAATACAGAAGATTTATTCTCTGTTTCCAATAAGCAGGTGATGCGCAGCCACTTCCTGGGAAGTAGGTCTTCATTATGTGCCCTTATTGCCCTGGAAGACAAAGCACTGTAATAATGAATGCCCTGCCTCCTTCTCCTCCTCTCTCTTAGTTTTTATTGCTGAGCCAATGTCACATGGTATGGAATATCTCTGGTCAGTTGGGGTTGGCTGTCCTGGCTGCATCTGCTCCCAAGATCTTGCCACCCCCAGCCTACTGATGGGAGGCAGAATGTTGGAGAGACAGCGCTGATGCTGTGCCAGCACTGCTCAGCAGAAGCCTGAGCAGTGTGTTATCACTAGTGTGTTAAACACTAGTGTGTTATCAACACCTTTTTAGTTACAAATAGAAAGTGCAGCACTGTGAGGGTACTATGGGAAAATGCACTCCATCTCAGCCAGACCCAACATACCAGATCCAACTGTCCCTTGTTAATAAATGTAATTGATCCTTTCCTAGAGGTGTTGTCTTCAAGCAAGTGCAGTAGGAGCCAATTGTCACATCCATTTACCCTGTTAATTAGTGATCAGTGACTGAGAAGGCAGTAACCAAACTCTCTGAAGAGCGAGTAAATGCGCTCGGATTCCAGAGCCAAGACACATTTCATAGATTTCACTGAGATTATGCCCAATCTCCTGTTCACCGCTGTCACATTTTAATCACTTTCCAGGATGGGAAAGAATATTCCTCTTGCCAAAACTCAGTGCTGTTGGCAGAGAATGGGAAGCTCCTTGTCTGCTGTGATTGTACAGGTAAAGGTAAATAGGTGTTGGTGCACTGCACCAGGGGAAGCAAAGATAGGAAACTTCTCCTAGCATGGCCAGAGGAAATCCTGTCCAGTCCTCAAAGCTGTTGAGCCAAAGCTTATGAAGATACTTGATAAATACAAGTGAAGCATGAGTCTCAGTTGTGGTTGTTATCCTAATGTGTAGCTAATGATTGCTATCCTTATGTGCATCATGAGCATCCTCAGACTCCAGAAGGGATGGGTGAAAGAGAAAGGCTTACATCCATGGGTCCAGAATAGGTTGTCACAGCCATCACAGATTGGAGAGTTTTTCCATAAAACTGAAACAAAGCATATCTGCATGTTTCCTAAAACTGATATCATGTCTCACTTAAAGGCTCTAAATCACAAAGAGACCATGACTTTTGAGGATTATGTGACATGACATCACTTAATGCTGAATGTTTAACCTAGGAACATGATTCTGAGATGCCTGTCAAAAAATATTTCTTAATTTCTTTAACAGACATAGGTGTATCTGGAATAACAGGAGTGATTCTGGAGCCAAAGGTTTAATGATAAATTTTGAGAGGGAGGTCTGTGGTTCTTTGTGAAGTTAAGTGCATTAATTCTTTAGCACACAAATTTTTTATTTTGTACACTTGTGAGGTGGATGAGATGTTGGAGTTGCAAGTCTCCTGGTTAGTCCATTGGTTATGAGAGCCTTGCAAAGGGAAGACCAGGCAGGTCCATGGTTAAGATGACACTGTGATGTAGAAATGAAGCAAATCGGGGATCACTCATAAGAAAAAGGAACTTCAAGGCTGTGGCATAGACTACATGGATGAGAAGCTTTTTAAAACTAAAAAGAACACAAATAGTTAAAGAAGGAGCTGTTTCTGCAAGAGCTGAGTTTTTCTTAAGTAGTTTGATTCTTGCAAAGTCACTGAGTTTGTGAGTATGCTAACATGCTGGAATTTCAATGCCTTTTTGATTTTACTAATAAAGTGTGTTAAATGTATTTCCTGTTGTTCCTCCTGTGTAAGCATATGCCACTTTCTATGGTGACTGTTAACTTTCATGTGACTGTTTTGAAGTATTCATTACACTGATGACCAAAATATTTAATGGATCACTTGTTATCTAACACTCATCGCCTTCTGTAATAAACTGCTGTGATATTCTGTCTTGATTTTTGCAAGCTGTTTGGGTTTGGGTATATTTGAGCGCATTTAATATTTGAAAACTCCCCAAAAATAAAGCACTATTTTCAAGGAATGCAGTTCAGAAGGCAGTATTTTCTGATGGCTCCTAAAAACATAACAGGGATGCTGATTTCAGCAAGAAATAAATGTATTTTGGACTCAGTTTCCTGGGCTGTTTGGGCTGTGCCCAGCAGCTCTTCAAGAGGAACCTTTTTTTCAATTCTGAGTCTGTTAAGAGTGTAATGTAGGAGTTTTCAAGTGTGGCTGGTGGATACTATGGTTTTACTCAAAGTAATGCAAGGGCCATGCGAGGAATGGGGTAAGTAAGGCTTCATGCCACCCATTGCTTTTCCTGGACTCTGTAATTTCCTAAAGGTTTCCTAAAGCTTGTTGGAAATTGAACTTAGATTTTGTGGCACATCACACCTACCTACTGTGTCCTACAGATATTTCTAATGTGTCATGGAGGATGGATGGCTTGTAGTATCTGTTGCAATACATTTTAGAGATTTTTTATGCCACCAATGGCATAAAGGCCAAGGAAAGGCCAAGGAAAGGCTGAGAATCTGGAAAACAAGGGAATATTTTTTTAAACTAATATCAGCATGAGTACTGAGCAACACTACTACTGCAATAATTATAAAAATTAATTAAAAGAGGCAAAAACAAAGTTAAAAGGAAATTGAATTGTACTCACTTCTCATATTGTAGCAACCAAATTGCCCATTAGTATAATAACTAATATAAAATGTTTTTTTGCAGACAGCTCAGGTTGTTTGTGAGAGGCAGTGGGCTGGATTCCTCTCACATATCTTCATCTGATAGTAATGCTGAAAGCAAAATACTTACCAGTGCTTGTTGGCACTTCACAACGACCACTCCCAGAATGTTGGTGTTTCAGTGAAACCATTCATTTGAAAACACCAGTTTTCTATGTGAGCTTCTTATTTATTATTCTGTTAGAAGGCCCAAGTGCATTGACCAGGACTGAAATAATTTCAGGTAAAAAATAGTACTGCTGTAATTCAGATTAGGTAAACTAAAGTCTTTAAAAATAATTTTTCATTGTATTCTGAATTAGTAAAGATGAAAATAGTAGGAAGAACTTCCTCCTATATCATGGACCATAGGGGATTTCCTTTTCCTATCTGCAAGAGCAAAGTCTGCAGTGTATGTGAAATGCAGAATAATAAGGGAATTCAGAGTGTAGAAGGGGAAAAAGTCACAGGAGACCTGCATTATGGCTCCCACAAAATACTACCATAGTGTATTTTTTCCCATGATTTCATTAACCATTTTTCCCCCTGGCATTTGTTTTTTTTTTTGCACGGGAAAATGAATTTGACTTGTACTGTTATAGCTATAAATATGGACTTCTAGGTTTGATAAGGAAGCTGGATCCCTACTGGTTTCAAAGACAACAAATGTGTGATCTGCATGAATTTTGCTGCAGATTATTTTAAAATTTGTCTGTGCTGGTGTACATTTTAGAAGAGGTGTGTCACAATGATGTGATGAAAGCACAGCTCTATGTTTCTCAATAAAGTTCGAATATCACAGAGGAATTTTCTCCCATAATCTTAGAAAGCTGAGGCAGCCACACTGAAGAGACATGACTTCATAATTTGTGTCTCACCTTCCTAAGCTGATACTCCTCTTCCTTTATAGCCAAGTTTTCCCACTTAGAAAGAGACTAAGGTTTGTGATGCCCCTCTGCTTCTGTTTTCTTTATCCCTGAGTCCCTTTGTGTGGTGTTCCCACATGATTGCTTAGTATATATTGCCTGCCTATGGCTCTGACTGTTAAATTGTCATTTTTATTCCGAGGGTGTGCTTTCTTTAAATACTGGGAGAAAAGCTCTTCTCCTTGAATCCCCTTCAACGCTTCAGCTCTGCTGCTGGTACCAGTCTTGATGGTCTCTTCAAGCTTTGTGCTCTGTCTCTGCCTCTTTCTTGGTTGTCCCTTAAGAATGGAGTAACTTCCAACACTTCTTTTTTTTCACCTGAGAAGACTCCATCTTATTTAACAGCACACTGAAATCCCAGTGCTGGCAGATCTGTGAAGGCCTCAAAGCACAGGTGGTGGGTTGCCCCTTTTTGTGTCTGCTCTGTAGGGGAGGAAGATGGAAAGAGAAGGTTTTGCTTTAGTCCTGGCTTTGGCACAGCAGCAGGTATGCTGTCAAAGCTGACAAACAGCAGACAGGACAGGGTATTAAGATGGTATTTGGCAAACCTGGTTTCAATCCTTGGCTCAGTTTCCAGTACAACAGGTATGAAATTTTCCTTCCTCTCTAATGTGTTGTGAGAGTAAAACCAAGTTAATAATTGTGGATTTCTGGCGTCAGTAGGGTGACAGGCAGACCGCGGTTTTCCAGCTCTGTGCTTAAAACTGCTACAGAACAGATCTGTGTGTTGGGTTTGGGTGCTGTCCTGTGAGCAGCAGATGTGGGAAGCAGCTCATGGCCCCAATGGGTGCTCCTGGGAAGACATTTGGGCGCCTACATGGTGTAAGAACCTGCAAAGGACAGAAATGTGGTCTCTGAGCTTAGCTCTCCTGCTGTTAGTCCACTTCCAAACTTGAACATCTGTAAGAATTTGCAACCACAAGACACAAAACTGAAGAACATTTTGGGTTTCTGGGTTACAAGATACATGTTCTTTTTGGAAGTTCAAAGAAAAGCTTAAATAATTTTTTGTTAGGAGGAAAAAGCCCCCTAATTAAATTCTAATTGCAGTGTTTAAAATTTTTCTTCTATTTATAAACTGTGTTAGAAATAGGGTAACTCCTCCACTCCTGATAAATAGCAGCAGATGTAACTCAATAGACTTCAAACCATTCCAAAGCTTTTGACAGGACAAACAACACTAACACACTTTCCAGTCTCAACCATCAAATAAAGTGTTTACAAATTAGGACATAATGGCCATCACTTTTCTTCTTTTAAATACAACAGAAAAAAAAAAATCCAAAACAAACTTGAAATTATCAAATCTGTCATTGAACCTTAATTAGCTCTGGCTCTTTGACATTCTGAAACCTACATGAAGAAAAATAATATTTACATTTTTTTGTATGCAACAAATTAATGCTTACAAAATGCAGTGAATTCAGTGTAATATGAAATCCTCTATTCTCTCAGGATGCAGACCACATAGCAACCAGCGTTTCAGTCTATGTTGGGGATTCCAGTTGAATAACTGGAACAGAGCACCATGTGAGCACAACCAGCCACAAATGGCAAAATGCTTAACAATGTCTCAGCTCCAGGGCACTGTCCCCAGGGCTTTTTGTTCAGGCTTATGGCTCTTAGTGCCCCTGTGCAAGTGTTTGCATAGCAATGCTGCTGCCTAAATACAGGGATGGACTTGCAAATTAGAAATGGGAGAAATGGACTCAATTATATGCTTTGCAAAGCACTGGGGAACTTGAGAGTTTTCTTTACATTAAAAAAACCTTTCTTTTTCTGAAGTGAATTACTCTTCAATTTGTCAAATTAGTGCAATACCAAATGAAATGAACTGATGATCAGAACAAATGGGATCTAGAGTTCTATTAGTGAACCAAATTCTGCAACTGACATACTATGCTGTGTCTTCTCCCATATGAAATGCAAATAGACTGGAACTGGCCTGAGACTGTGTTTAGCACTACTGATTTCCCTAGAAAAGTGTCTGTATATAAAAGTGTCTGTATATAAACTTGATCACTCCTGATCATGCCAGGATTGTTAGCAAATGAAATAAATCTCAAGCATGTGTCTTCATTGATTGAATGGATCTTAAATTATTTGATTAATATCATGTACTAGTATCCTCCCTTTCTTGGCTTTCTGGATTTTAGTCTTTGTTTTATTGACCAATATCACACTATTTCCTATTTGCTTTTCTATACAGTGCGTGTGTCTTTTACCCAAGGAAATTAAACAAAATTCCTTGCTATAGAAAGAAGGGTCTGTCTCATTCTTTTCCATTTGAGGGTGCCATATGCCAAATTAAACCCTTCTTTTCACCTTGATGATTATTTTTTTGTTAAAGATGCAGACATCCAGAGCGCGCAGACTGAGCTATCGAATTGAGGTTGGACCTGCACCAGCAGAAGACCCATTGTTCGAGTCATGTTGGTACAGCTTGAGCAAACACTCAAAGCAGCTGGTCAGCTCCAGATGGATTTCATCTCCAGTCAACCGTTACGTGCAACCTTGCTTCCAATGCCTTACCTCTCTCTGCCCGTGCCCTATGCCTATTCTTTGCCAGAAAATCTCATTCTCGTTTTCCATCTTCTTTTGAGGAGCTAGATTTTGTGGCTGTTTCGTCTTTGGCAGGAGAAATGTGTTATTCCTCTCTGCCATCTCCTGGAGAAAAACAAATGACAGCATAATCCCAAAGATCTCCCCTTCCCTTCAGTCCAGTTCCCTGTTTTTTTATTTCAGTGGACAAAGGCAGAGCAGAGAGAAGTGGAGAATGTAAAAGCAAAACCATACTTGTCTCTGAAAACAAAAACCAACCAATCAACCAAGCAACCAAAAAAAAAAATATCCTTTTGAAATCAAGATAAAATTACTTCTACATATTTGTGCATAAAAATAATTTAGTAGCACTTCAATGAAGACAATTTTCTGTCCTCAGTGAAGTCCACTCTTTAGCTTTGGAAAATGTTTGACTTTTTTTTTTTAATCATCAAGTACTATGCATATCTGCTCTTTTTTCATATCTTCTGACAGCTTTAAGACCGCTTTTTGGGAGTTGAAGCTGTGTCTGTGTTAGTCCACAAAATGTGCTTGGGTCTGACCCCCATGAGGGTGCCTGGGCAGGCAGAGGAGCTCAGCACTTGGAGCAGGGTGGCTGCCTGTGGACCACCCACTCCTGGACACCCTCTGTGCCTGGAAACTGCCGGAGGACACTCCAACTGGCACTGGCCCAAACTGTGCTGTAATCGGGTCACTCCAACAGCTTAACAGTAGGGATGATCCCTCTTTCCAGGACACAGGACTTCTTCAAGGAACTGGTTATCTTAGCAATATAGACAGAGAGAGTATTCATGCTTTTTTGTAGGTCCACTAACTCTCTGGGTCTCAGAAGCGGACTTTAAGTGTTGGAATTATGACAAGTAACTTTTTAGCTAGTTTTTAGAAGAAAGACATCCCCTTTTCTGTCAGGGGTTGTGCAAACATCGGCTAAGATGAGACGTGTGGGTCACAAACCCTGTGGGATGAACATATGACTGTGTCAGCTCACCCAGCAAGAACTCTGTGCCCCAGTCTTTGCACTTTAGGGCAAAAGTCGCAGTTGCAGCATCACTGAGAAGCCCAGGCACAGTGGGCTTGGGCTGAGGGTGTATCTTCCAAACCATACACCTCTGAGGCACCATATCAGTAATTAGAAAAGCCCCAACTGTGAAAACAGAGCTCATGTTTCACCTGATCATCCTCTCCTGGAGAGCTGCAGACTGGTTTGCTGTTCCTTTTAGTCAATCCTGTGTATATGTAACTGATGTTTAGATCTCAACCAGGAGAATTCCATGCTGGATGTACACCATGTGGCTGCACTGCCAGGAGTCAGCAGCCACTTAAGTCCCCAGTCTCCAGCATGGGCCAGAGCCAGATATGAGCAAATTCTTCTCAAGTTACAAGCTGGTTACAGCCAGAGGTTTAATAATGTGGTTTCACTAGGTAATTGTGCTATCCAAGTTAACTATTAATTAACCTCCCATTAGATGATGTCAGACCTTGCTGCACAAGAAACAATTGCCATAATTGTAACAGTTTTTATTTCCATGTTGAGTGTATTGATTATGCACTAAAAAGATAAGCAGGGAAGGATTAGATTGCATTTACCGTCCATTGAGTAAATATTTCTTCTTTCTATTTTCATTCAGATCTTTAAGAAGTTTTATATCTCTGTGAAGGGATTTTATTTGTATTTTTTGCAGAAATTATGATATCCCATCCTGCTGTGGCAAGGCCTATATACTACTCCTTCAAGTAAACTCTGTACTTTCTTCCCCTCTACATATTCAGTTGATAAAATTTTGTTAAACAAGTTTGAAATGAGATTTTACCTCCTTCTGGCAAGGACAACACCTTCTTATTTGTTCTGTGAAGTGGCAGGCAGACTTCTTCAGAGATATAAAAAGCCTGTTAAAAAACACTCCCCTTTCTAATATAATGGGAATATCAAACTTTGCAAGGTTGGGTTCCTGCTTCTACAACCACGCTCTTAAAAATATTGGATCAACAATTATCAGTTATTTCCTTCCACTGCTGGGACTTTCTGCAACACAGCTGTATAAAATAAGAACACTGTCTCTTCCTGTGTTTGCACCAGTGGCCTTTGAGGTGACCTTTCCGAAATTACAAGGCAGGGTGGTCTGAATGCCATCATTAATTCAGGTTAGCCAAGAAACTGCAATGTATGTTACTTCATATGCCCGGCATGACCACAAAAACTCGGACTGCCGAAATCCTGGAATCCCAGGGCTTGTGTGGACAAGTAGGAGCCAATTTTAGCGGTTCTCCCACTATCCATGTTAGCAGGTTGTTTACCAAGTTATTTTGAGAAACTCATGGGAAGTCAAGGAGCTGAGACGGATATTCAAAATAGACGTCTGTCACGTAGCATTTGTAGAATTCATTGTCTGCCAGTTACCAGGGAAGTTCTGTAAGCCATGCTGGCAGCATCAGACTTACTGACAGAGAGATTAAATACTAATTTTGTAATTAGTGGGAGTATTGCTTTGTTTTTATTGCAGTAATACATAGAGGTTCCAACAGAGACTGAGGGCCTCTCTGTGATAAGCACTAGATTTATGTACAATAATAATTAAAGTTCTTGCCTCACACTCCTATGAAGGTCATCTGAAGGATGCTGAGAGATTTCAAAACAAATAAAGTGATTATGAAATGGATCCACCTTGAGCTGTTCAGCTCCCAAAGTTGCAAGATCAAGTCAAGACCACACACAGAGCTCCCCCTCTCCATGTTGTTTATGAATGGTTTACAAGGGGCTCTTCCCAGGGGGTCACTACCACAGGCACTCCAATATTATACCCACTTCTAAAACAGCCTCCACAGAATTGTTATTATGAACATTTTTTCAGATGTTATAAAATAACGGCTTCACAGCGAGTTAACTACTCTCTAGGTTAGCTGGATGGGGAACAATATAGTTTATGTGCTCTGAGCTTTCTCATGGATTAAATTTATCACTTGGTCAGTGGTAGTGCCCCTGTTTGCAAGATGTAGGCCATTATTGAACAATTTGGCCTTCAAAACAGTGACTGTATTTGGAAAAGTACTTTTGGCATAGCTAACCTCAATTTTAGCAATCCATAATAAAATGTGGGAGACCTTCCTTATGCTGACAAAGACATGGAATAGGCTACTTCTGAAAATATTTTAAGAAATGAGATGGCCAGGACATCAGTAGAAACAAAAAGACCAAGTTGGACTCTTCACCCCACTTCACTCACTGAGGTGATGGCTTCTGCCAGCTCCTCCTGAAGATCCTTTCATTTACCTGTGTAAAATCCTAGAAATAATGAGTCATGATGCAACAGAGTCAAGAGGTGACAGTGCAGAAGTGGCTGGTGGGGGGGAGTGCTCAGGTGTGACCTCTGGGCAAAAGTGAAAGGGTGGGGCATCTGCTCACAAGCTGCCTTGCAAGAAGAGACTGTGGCAGCATGGCAGTTTTGGGATGGTGTTTCAGTACAGAAAACTTGTCATGTACGCGTATATTTGTATGTACATTGGGATAGACAGGAGGGTCACACATTTGATGGAGACACTTTGGCAACTATCCAGTGTACAGAGTACCATGTCTGTGTCACATAAGGGCGATGGAAAGAGAAGGAACCGCTACTCCTCCAGTATAGGGGAATCTTCAGCCAGAGTTGGAGAAAAATGCAGGAGAGAGCAAAGATTTTTCTTGTTTTAATTCACAAGAAGATATGTTTCTGATGAGAAAGGACAGGGACATCCAAAAATAGTGGACATGTTGAAGATGGCAGTTTGTAGTGGTGACAAGGGGCTATAGAAGGTATGAAGAACAGGGAAAGAAGAGCTCATTAAAGTGTTAATTTAATAGTTAGGGAGTTAGTGAAACTTGGAAGCACTGGACAGGAAGAATGAAGACTCCAGTGTCTTAAGGCTAGGCAGAGATGAAAAAGAACAACTGACTGTAGCCAAGGACTGGGAAGAATATGTTGCAGGACACATGTTCACTGAGCCTGTGGCCAAGGTCAGCCTTGGTTTGACAAGCACACTCCATCATGCATCGTACCCCAGTATTGAAGTGGAAGGAGTTTTCCCTTTGTGATATCTTCTGTGAAAGCTGAAGCCCTCAGTGATCCTGGCAGCATCCTCTCTGAGCATGACCCAGCCTTGTCAGTGACTGCTGAAGGGGCAAGGCATGAGGGATGTGGGATGCTAGACCTGGTCATGTTGGAAAAGGCTCCTCATTGGCTAAACAAGGCATGGTGTTGAGCATCTGGCATGGAATTCAAGCTATTGACCTTGGGTCACAGCCCCAGAAATAGTCTCCTTCCTATTGCCTTTCCCCAATCCTTACGAACAACAGCGACCTCCTGGGGTAGCCGATGGGCTGGAAAACAAGACCAGAGTCTTCTGGGATGACAAGGGCAAAGCAACCCTGGCTGTGCCTGAGGATGTGTTGGTCAGCAAGCAGGACATTCGTCATTGCCAGAGGCCACCCAGGCTGGAGATGTCCTTGAAAGGGTGCTGTGAATATTACCTTGAATGTTTCCTCTTCTTGGGGAGACCTTAACAGCCAGACGTAATCTTTCTGTCACCCTCTCTAGGGTTTGACAGCAAAAAGGTGACTTTTAATGCAAACAGTTCACTTATTCAAGTTAAAGTTTGGGTGCAGATCAGCTCCAAACAGTTCCAACAAGGTGAGGTGCTTGCATGCACTTAGACATCTTCATGTTCCCAGCCTCTGACCTTCCTTTTTTTTGCCTATGAAGCATAAGACCAAAGAATGTCTATTGACAATGATTAGAATAAAAGACTAAACTTATTTATATCCACATCATCTTTGTGCATGAGTGCTGGCTAACACACAGCCACTCTTGGGATGGAGCACAGCAGCCATTTTGTATGCAGCAGATCTTACCAATAGTTTTCAAGGAGTGGGAGAAGTGGCAAATAACTTCCTTAATTGAAAATTATGTGGGAATTTCACGGTGTGCAGAGTATAATTAACCACACTGGAATCTGGCCAAGGAACCAAGGTTAACACCGCTGTACTTGCAGAAGTGCCACTGGTAAAGCAATACCTCCTGAAAACTTTAGAACCTAATCCATTCCTATAAAATAAATAAAAGGCATGTATTTGAAAGGTGGTGTACAGCTTTTATTTATATTTGGCCATGCCTTCATCACTTACCACTGAAACAGTCAATCATGGCTGTACACTAAAATCAGAAGAACGTACAGCTCTTAATGACATATTTTTTAGCGAATCAAAGTTGAGTTAATATATTGCATTATGCCAATTCTTTATAAAATTGAGCCAAAGTCATCTAATGTATGCAACACATTATATCAAATGTGTAAGAAATATTTGGAAGAGGAATATTGTTTATATAGAAGGAAGGGGGGAAAAGTAAAGTTGGCAGCATATCATGCAAAAATTAGTTCACTAAAATGGGGAGAAAAATCAAGCTATGTGCCAGAGTTTCAGTCACAGTCAGATGAGCTTTTTTGAGCTTGCAAGTACTATACAAATGTGAAAAACATGCACTTGGTGCAGGAGGAAGCGAAGAAGGAAATAGCTGATGGAGAAGTCAGGGCTGTTTATGCCAATAGTGACGCTGCAAGTCAGATAGAAAAAAAGCAGCAAGAAATGAAGTCATGCCTAAAGCCTGGGTTTATCTCTCACATTGTGAGCTGTGCTGCAGATTCTTTAGGCCACAGTGTGGGACAGTTATGGGTCTTGTGGCACAAATGGCCTCGCTTTTCCAGAGGGAGCATGATTTTCATCATGGCTGCAACTCAATAAGCTAAAAAATCCTATGGAAACCAGGAGTTACATTTGCCTGTTGTGTAAAACCTGGACTGATCATGCAGAATTTGGCCTGATGTGAATCACAGAATCATAGAATGGTTTGGATTGGAAGGAACTCTCCTGTCATGGGCACCTTCCACTAGACCAGGTTATTCAATGCCCAATCCAACCCGGCCTTGGACACTGTCAAGGATGGGGCACCCACAGCTTCTCTGTGCAACCTGTGCCAGGGCATCACCACCCCCACAGTAAAGAATTTCTTCTTAATATCCAGCCTAAAGCTACTTCCCTCAGTTTGGAGGCATTCCCCTTGAAGGTCCCTAAGAACCTGTCCACGTGAGCCAAGCAAGACCTCAAACTTTCCACCCTCAGGACTGAAACCTGAAAGATTATCAGAGTGACATTTTAAAAAGTTCAGTGAAGCAAAATTCCCAAAAGATGTAGGTGTGGTGCACATGTCTTTGCAGCTGAAGTGGTGCTGCAGGGTTATAGCAGTGGGTGAAAAAATTTTGCATCTCATGAATGCCTCTGGAAAACGTCCCTGCTCTACCCTGGAATGAAGGACTGCTTGCAGCATGGTGTTTATTTATCCCTGTGACAGGCCAGATGGCTGGAGGCCAATGGAGCAGCCCGGTGCCTGGGGTGTGGAGGGGCAGAGCGGGAACCTGTGGGGCTGAGGTTGCTGCCCTGGTTGTCATTGACAGTAGTGGTGCCAGGTCTGCCCTTCCCTTATTTGGGATGAATTTGGGGAGGTGTATTTTGGGCTGAGAGGGCTGAAACAGCAGGAGCCTTTGCCCACTGTGCAGGCAGAGTTTGGAGCTGCCAAGCCACTGTCCTGGGGTTGACTGCCAGCCCTTTCTGCGGGGATTTGGGCTGATTCAAAGTGTCACTGCTCAGCACCTGGGAAGCAACAGCACCTAGAAGAAGACAATGAAGAAGGCATCACGTCACTGGCCTGAGAAGAAGATGTAAAGCATTTTTGGTTTTAATGTGGCTGAAGAGAGGCTTGATTCCCAGTTTGTCCCATGAAATAAGACTCTATTTACAGTCTTTCAAAGTTAGTAGAGTTGCATGAAAGAAATAACTGACACTAGAATTAATTTCTCCAGCCCACTGGGAAGATTAACTCCCTGAATATTGACTGACTGCTTTGGTCAATGGGTAACAGTGTACAGCTTGCTAGAAGAGTGTTTGCTGTTTTGTGTTTTGCATTCCCTTGCTGAATGCTTCAAATTTCACTGGTGGAGATTTCATACTGACTCTGCTCTTTTTGTTTCCATTATAAGGCTTTTAAGTTGCTGATGGAAACTCCTGCCCTTGAGTATGAGCACAGCCAAGGGTAACATCCCCATGCCAAATACTAGAGGGGATGCCATTAGCCCCTTAAATCAAGCAAACTACATTTACTACTAATGCACTACAAATTGCTAGTCTTCCCGTTCCCTGATGCTGTGGAAGTGGGTGCCAGGGGCACTGAGAGGCTGGCAGGGTTTAGGACAAGGATGGGAAACAGCTCTTGCAGCCACTTGCTGAGCTCTGTCCCAGGGAGAGGTGGGCTGTGGGGCTTTCTGCCCCAACAGCAGACACACAGGCAGGATTTTGAGTCACATCATAACTATAGCAAATTTCCACTGAGCGAAAAAACATATAAAGAAACACTCCAAAGAGGCTAAGCCCTCTGGCTGGGCTGGGTGGTGGAGGGAGTCAAGTGGCTGGAAAACATTGCTAAACAGTTAAATTCAGCAGTGAGTGTTGAAGCAGCTGATTCTCTAAACACATAATTTCCCTGCAGCCTAAGTTGGATTTGAGGGAAGTGTTGCCCTAGCAGGAGCTGCAGGGCTGCTGGGGAAGAGTGGGGCATGAAGAAGGGGATTGGAATGTACCCACAGTGCACAAACCTGGAGCCATTGCTCAGGCAAAATTCCAAGGGACCAGCCCCTTAATGCAATTTCACTGGGGCTTTGAATGCAATTTTTACATAGCATCTTTCTCCTTGACAAATCCAAATGCTTTCATCAGTGATGACTGGCACCAGCCCCCTGTGGCTCCTCTTGGACTGGATTCAAGCTGTATGTTGTTTTTTGCTATAAATCTTTCTATCTCACTCCCCTTCCCCTGTTCCCCTCCTCACCTTTTAAATTCTTCATTGATTTAATGCTCCCCCTTCAGAGGCTATCAAACAGCTTTTCCCTGAACACTTTTGGTTGCTCCAGTGAAATAGGCTTCGAAGAAAAGTGGTTCCAGGCTGAGAACTTGAAGAGGTTATACATGAGCTCTGTACAGAGATTGAAAAGCTCTGAGTTGTTATAGCAGCTGTCCCAGCTGAAAAAATGTCAGGGAGTGGGATCGTTTTCTGTGTATTTTATGGACAGGGAATAGGCCAGGTTCCCTGGTATTTGAGTTACTCTGGGGTTGTTCAGCCAACCCCTACACTTTGTAGGATAGTAATCGGATCCTCAGTGCCCTTGAAGTGTGCTAGCACTCAGGGTAGAAAGGAATAGCTCTATGCCAAGCGCTAAGTGGACTTTTAAGTGTGTAAACCATTTTTCTACTTGTAAAATCTAGGTTTGATTCTGTAAAAAGACTTGCACACCTTTTTTTTTCTGGGAAGTTTGATGCAATTTTTCTCTGTATTAAGGCTGAGTGAACTATTCTCAGGGGCTAACTCCCTCTCCCCCTCTGTTTTTCTGTTTATGATTAAGACAGGATTTGATAATAATTAATTATTTAAAGTTGGTCAGCTGCACTTGGAGCAATACATTGTAACCACTGGGCTGTTTGCACTTGCTTTGCTGGTTAGCTGAAGTTTTCCACAAAATTTAAGGCCAGAGGGGACCATTAGAACAGTCGGTCTGACCCCCTGTACATCACAAGCCATTAAATTTCACCCAGTCAGCCTCCTACTGAGCCAAATAATGTCAGAGTTGGCTAAATTACAGAACCCAGAATCATATCCAACCTGGATTTGAAGACATTCAGGGCCACAGTTTCTGACACTCTCTTGATAGTTTGTAACAATGATTTAAAATTGTGCCTTGTTTCCTATTTGAATTTGGAAACTGAATCCAGACTTTGGTTCATGTTATGCCTTTCCTGCCAGGTGACACAGCCGTTTGGAATATGATATTTTGTCTCCATGAAGATATTTATATGTGCTGTTATCAAGACACATCCTAGTCCTTTCTCTGGCTGTTAAAAAGGTAACACAAATAGATTGTGCTTTATGATTTTCTCCCAATAAGGAGATTTATACTTAGTTTTAAAAGCACTTCAAAATTATATAATTGTCTTCTCAGGTCTTGACTATCCTTTTAAAAAGACGAGTGGCAGAACCGCAGAAAATCTTTCTGTCTTGACAAAATATAGGGAAAACTTTTAAGATCCTAGACCTGGATATATGTCTGCTGTGAGCATTATCTCACCACCTGCTTGTAGGCGATGCCCAGGCACACACTGTTCTCTAGGCCTAGCTTGCTATTTTATCATTTGTAAGGGGAGGGAGTGATTGCATTTGTGGAAAACTTTTTCCTGCTTGGTACATTTTTACATCTGAGAGGTTTAAAGAACTTTCTCATTTTGCAGAGAACTCACAGAAAGCAAGTTTATTGTGGTCCTCTCCTGAAAAATGAGAAGGTGGACCTCAGCCAAAGGCTTGAATCTCCATCCCTGTTGCCTGAGTAAGACACTCTTGAGTGGATTTTGCTGTTGTTACGCCTCTTCTGTGGGAGCCATATTGCTAAATCATCAGCTATGCCATCTGACCATAGAGCAGCTGAATACTCTCATCATGCTACAGAGTTGGAACTCTTGTCTCCTTTGGGAACTCTTCTGCTTGACTTAATCATCACATAGTTATGGGTTAAAGCTGTTTGATGAGGAAAAAATTTGGTGAAAAATACAAAGAGCTTAGGAGTCTCATACCCTCACATTGCTCTGTATCCCTTGTTAGGCATGCAGCTCCACATTTGATTGCTTTAAAACATTCTATCTTTATTGCTCCCAAGCCACTGATGAAAAGTGAGTTGAGTAGTGCACAGCCCAGCTCTGATCACTGAGGAGCTCTCCATCAGGTGCACCCATATGGAAAATTTGCCTGCTGATAACAACTTTTGGATATGAACTAGAGCCAGCACTTGGTTCAGTTACTGCAGCCTTTACTGACTGCATATAATGCTAATTTTAGGGAGAGGAACACACCCTAGAAGCTGAGCCATACTTCAGCTGCACATTTAACAACCTAATAAACACCAATCCAACTTATTTTTTAGGATGACAAGACCTCTTCTTTGTGAAACTGTACTGAATACTAATAATGATACCCCTGTTCATCCCATTCTTTACTTGTTACCAACTTTTAAATGATGTCCAGGATTAACATCCACTTACCCAGATTTTGGCTACTTGCACCTCATGGTCTGTCCTTTCTGTGTTTTGGCACATCATTATACACTTTAAACTTCTGGAATGTATCCAGTGTTCAAAGAGGCGTCAAAATTGAATGTAAGTTGCCTAATTGCTACCTTAAGCAGAAGTCCAAGGACTTATAGATGTATATTCTATGGGCTTTTCCATATTAAAAATTATTACCTTCAGTAGATCTTCAACATCCTTCTTATTGTGATGGAATCAATTGTTATCATATTCTCTTATGAATATATTATTTACATTTTGCCATGCCTTCCATGCATAGACCAGAACTAGGCACCCAACACTTCTGCCTCCTTACATGTTTTTCTGCAAATAAGATATTGTATAGAATGACTTTTAAAATATAGCAAGGTTTTATCCTTTATTGTTATTATTAGGTGTAGTTTATCCTGATATCTTCTGACTTCCCTATTAACTTTACGTACTTTGAGTTTTGGTTTACATTATTTGCTTTCTTCTTTCCTTATCTTCCTGCCATTTATTGCTCCTTTATGTCTAAATTCATTAGGATGGCCTTTTAGAAAATGTCATTATCTTTCCTGATTATGACAATGTGCTTTTGGCTGACTAAGAGGGTCCATAGATCAACTATATTTTTGTTTCTTAGTTTTGAATTCCGAGCCAAATTACTTTGTAAGCTTCCTTCCTTCCTTCCTTCCTTCCTTCCTTCCTTCCTTCCTTCCTTCCTTCCTTCCTTCCTTCCTTCCTTCCTTCCTTCCTGCCTTCCTGCCTTCCTGCCTGCCTGCCTGCCTGCCTGCCTGCCTTCCTGCCTGCCTGCCTGCCTGCCTGCCTGCCTGCCTGCCTGGAAAGACCTTCTGTAGCATTTGTTAACTTTTGTTTGCAGAACTATGTCTCTATAAAACTGTTTTTAAGTAGGCTAAATGTTAAAAATTGATTTTTTGGTTCATGCTGATGTCTTTTTGATCATGATTGCTGTCGCAGTTGACTGTCTGTAATTTTTACTATAATGATGTATAAAGAGTTGTATTCTAGGCAAGACATCTTTATTAGAAAAATATCGCAGGTGTTTTAAAGAAATCCTACTGATGCCTGGCTACTGGATATGGAGGCATCCCTTGTCCCCATCTGCCAAACTGTAGTTTTCATACTAGCTGCCCTGATCTCTGGTTTGACTCATTGGTCTAAAAGAAACCTTCACCTCTGTTTGACAACTCACTGCTGGCTGCTTGTTTTATGGGATTTGTCACCTGAGACACATGCTCTAGAGGGTTTTTCTCTGCTTGTTGGTTTGTTTTTTAATTCTTGCTCAGATTTTTTTAAAAAACACAAGTGAGCTATGCAAGATATTCCTGCGGGATGAAGTCTGACCTAGGCCAGGAGGAGTTGAGTGAAGACTTTGCAGCTCCTCCTCTCTCCCTCTTTTGGGCCCCTTTAGAATCATTTCAGTGAAGCAGTTAAACACTTTTCCCGCAATCCTTGCTATGACATTTAGTCCATCGTTCATATTTACGCAGCCACGTGTGAGCTCCCCTATAAGAATAATGAGAGTAAATACCCCATGTGGAGTCCTGCATATAAATTTCTATACTGGCTTGAATCTTCACTTATCTTTTTTTTTTTGGTTACAAACTGTAAGAAAGTGCCTGGATATGGTTTGTGAGCAGTTTCCCTCCTGCTACTTCAAAAGAGCATATTATTCATGTAATGAACAGGCTTAGTGCCGGACTTGACAAAACACTGGGAAATACACTGTTGGGCACAATTCTGAACTGGCAGGGAACTGGACTGGATGACCTAATAGGGCTCTTTCATCTCCAGTTACTTATGATTTTCAATGCTAATTAAAACCTCACTAGCTAGTGGGGAAGAATATCACGGCCAATTCAAATAACTTCTTAAAAATTTTCCTTCTGTTTATTTTTTCCACTTGCCCACTTCGATTTTATACACATATCACTTAAAAACACCCTTAATTACAAAAGTGTCCAGCTATAAAACTACAGAACAAACAAACAAAACCATTTACACAGCTTGTAATAGAAGTGCAAAGGCCAGGAAATAAATTATTTTGCTTTATTAAGGAAAAAGAAAGTAATTTCTCTAGTACTACCCTGGTCCCCAGGTGTGCTGGGGTATGGCTGTGCTCTCAGCTTACCTTCCATCTGAGCTCTCCCTGAGCTCTCACCAGATCTGGACACTGACATACGTCATGGGGAAATCTTTTACCTTAATAAAAACTTTCAGCCTTCAGACTTTTGCTGAGCATCTGCTTGATGCCTTGCGGAGAAGGGCAGCCCAAATCCACTGTCTTTCACCATCTCGTGATGGATGTCTAGGATGTGGGCTGATGTTGGATGCTTGGCTTCTCCTGAGCCCTTGGAGGCTTGTGGTGAAGCAGGGCTCCTTGCACAGCCTCCTGGCCACAGCTGCTGGGTAGCTGCACATCAGTGAGATCTGGGTCTGGTGTCAGCTCACGGATGGACTTGCTACAGAAGTGAAACACAAGTGTCTGCCCTGATGGGCTCCCATGCAAACACGGATGACTTCTGTCTTCCCTCAAGGCATCAAAACCACTGAAACACTAGAGAAAACCTGTCAAAAAATCTGTCAAAACCTGAAAAATTAAATGGGGGTCTACAACCATTAAGGTTTAAGGAGACATTCACACAGAAGTGTTAATAGAATAATCTTGGGTGAACACGATGTCTGAAGGTCATGTGGTCCAACCACATAAAGCAGGGCTCTTTGAGCTCCAACTCTATTAGAGCACATTTCTCAGGGTCATGTCCTGTCAAATTCTTAATTTCTCTGAGGATAGAGGCTCCGCAACCTCTGTGCTAATGTCAGGCCACTTTCACCATAAGACCTTCCCTAACATCCAAATAGATTTTGAAATATATTACTGCTTGCATTATCCTTTCTTTGTGTACCTCTGAGAAGAGTAAAAATGTCAAGGAAAATAGGAAAAAAAAATCAAAGTAGAAGTACATAATAATACACATAAAATAAAATAACTCAGACAACCTGTTTACTGCCTGGAAATGTTCTATTTAAAGAGAAATGTCCCTAAGTGGCTGTTATTGCTGCAGTGACACACTGTCTAGAAACAGTGCAGCTGTATTTGCATTCACCTTGCTAAAAGGGCTGTCCAAACTGCAAAGTGTGAGGTCAGTTAAGAAAGAAGAGAGATTAGAGCTGATCAGAGTAGATGATTAAATTTTATTTCCAAGGGTGACATTTTAGCCTGCAGGGTCCTTCAGCTCATCAGGTGAGACTGTAAGGAAGAGTTGTCCAACAGGATGTATTTTAGCATCAAAACCTGTCTAAGCACTGTGATGAATCCTGATGGTGATTTTCCTGAGACACCATTCTCTACCTTGGGGCAAGGGGGTGGTGAGGGTTGCATTAAAGGTGAATTCAGTGAAGACTTCCCTCTTGTATTAACTTAGCTGGAGTCATACATGTTCCTTTGACAGCAGAAAGATGATACATCACAGTCACAGAACACTTCGGGGTGCACTTTAGAAAGTTTTGCTCAAGATAGGTGTGAAAATAAGATGGTGGAGAATGCTACTTTTGGCAGAAATATACTTGTTGTGAAAGGTATGAAAAAGAATCATGCCCTGAGGTTTGCTGGGCATGCACAGGTCCCCAGACAAACAGTGGTCCACAGGAATGATAGATATACCTTACAGCATGTTACATGCAATTAATTTAGATTTGGATTTTCTCTCCTTCTAGCATACATTTTTTTAACATTTTCCTGTAACTATTGTATGTGGTAGTTTAGTGAGGACCATAAACTTGCACTTTCCAGCAGCCTGAATTTATAAACTGTCAGAGTTTACACATTCTTGGCCAAGAAATATCTGGTTTTCCATAGATCTTTATTCTTTTGTTATATTCAGAGCAATGATTTTGTTCATGTTCTGAACAGGATTAGGATGAATAAACTGGCAATTACCTATTAAAGAGTGGTATGCTTGAAGGAGAGTCAGACTGGAAAGCAGTTTGTATTAGACAGTATCCTCAAGAAAAATGTTCCTTTGTATTTCACTTTATTCTGTTTGTAGGTATTTTTTGATTAATTATAATTGTCATTCTGTTAAAAGAGTTTCTCTTCCTAACAGATTCTGGGTCAAGTTGTTAATATCAACTGTGTGGTGATGGCCAACTTCTGCAGAAATATGAAAGTCGGAAATTCAATGGAAAGAAAACATTTCTTCTGTTCCAGGATGTGGGCAAACGCTTATGGGTGAAATAGAGCTGAAGGGCAAGGAATGTATATATTTTTTGGCCTGACCCTCCAATATATCCATTGATTTATGTCAGGAAGGCAGCAGAATATGTTCCCATGACTTTACAAGCCCGCATAGGAAAAGGAGAACATTTTCATTTAAATTAAAAAGATAGAATTAACACTGCTTGAAGAAGGTTTTTTGCAATCAGGCAAATGAGGGGTTTGCACACTTCTTTGCAGTTTTAGTTTGGATGCTGGATTGGACACAGAAGCTGCATGTTTTAACATTGGTAATGTCTGGCTCGAAACCAAGACACATCTGTGACCCTGCTCATCTCTCATGAACATCAGGATGTGTAACATTACCCTGACAGATGTAGGAAGAAATATATCTTGGAGTAATTTTTTAAATTTTCCACAAAAAAATTGAGTTGTTTCGAAAATGGATTGTTACCTAAATACAGAGCTCTTCAGAGACAGATGTCTTCAGAGGCCAACAACAGGCCAGGCAGATATTTCCTAGTTGACTCTCCACTGGCTGCAGGTGATTTGACACAGAAAGGGGAAAGAGATACCTTTTGTTCTGGAAGGTACTTCTGGTGCTTCCATGCTTCATGTCTCTGACTTCACAGCTTCACAGTGGCCACCTGAGTTGATTTTGGACTGGGAGACAGTCTATATTATGTCTAGGACAACTGGGCATACCCCAACAAAAATAGCTCTTACACATTATTAAAGTGTTTTACTAGAAGGCAGGGGATTTAAAGGAGAGAGAAGGGTTGGTTTCATCCAGAGCATTGCTCTTTTACAGCCTGCAGCCAGCTGGATTCTTGACGGGTTGCTTCAAATTGGAAAGGAGGGAATAAGATAATTATCCTTCCTTAAAAATTAAGTGTCTCAAATTGATTTCACTTAACTTCCAGCCTGAATGGAGTGACTTATGATTTACAGCAAGGTGAGATCAGAATCAGGCCTGTGATCTTGGCATTTTTTTTTAAAGCTATTTTCATCTCTAGATGTCATGGACCTTTCTGGGTCCCATCTGTTCAGGGGTGTCTACAGCATTACTCCATAGACAGGGTATTTTTCTGGGCAGAGATTTCATTCCACTGATTATTCACCAGCCTTAGTGATACTGAACTTACACGGTCTATTTGACTTCACATTTTGGAGGAAATTTACTAGAGAGTGCTTTCTATAACCTTTAAAAGAGGTTTTTAGTGCTAGTTCTTGTTTAAAGAGCCAGACCTCTGGCCCTGAAAAGCAGCTTGCTCTGTTGTAACACATTGCTATAGATCTGGAAGTTTTCTTTGTATTGCTATCATGTCCGATGCTTGATGTGGAAAGGACAGTTTGTGGGAAAGAAAAGAGAAATAATTCACCAATTTTTTGCCTCTTACTGGGACTGCTGACTTATGTTTCAATTCCAGCAGCACTTCACTGATAGCTTTTTCCCATTGGCAGAAATTATCCTTTGGAAGGTATGATTTGACCAGGACAAAATCAGCTCAAGTAGTCATCTGGCTAAGAGCTTTCAGAAGCTTCCCAGCTCAGATTTATTATCTTTTACATCTCTTTTCTTCATGTTGTATGAAGGAAATGTAGTGAAATAGGGCTGAACTGGGGAATTAAATGTCTGAGAGCACATTGGAGAAGTCAGCAGAGATGCAGAGGTAGAAGGATCCACATAATTGCTAGCAGAGGTCCTTGGAAAACGGTTTGGTTTTTTTTTCATTCCCTGTTACTCAACTTTTACAGAAACCAATCAGACCAGATAATCCCCTTAAAACAGCTTCAGTTCAATCTATCTTGTTACTGTTTATAGCTGCCTCTGCTGTGCAGTTCATAGTGGCTGAAGAACTCCAATAGTGGCTAATACAGTGGCTAATAGTGGCTAGTACAGCTCCAATCTCTGATGATTAATGTACTTCCTGAAGTACGGATCCACCCTGACAGTTGTCAAAGCCTGGAAATTTTGGTATTCATTCTCACCCCTCTGGGATCAGTCAACAGACCCCTACTGGCTGATGAATGCTGGAATTCTAGGCCCAGAGGTTCAAATGAGCAGCTGAGGGTTTAGTTGGTCAAAAAGAAAACTTAGTAGAATTTAGGTGTCCAAATCCCAGACAGGTCCTCAAAACTTGCCCTCTGTTTTTCATTATTAGAAGTGCTATTACTATGACTTCACTGGGTTTTGACCAGTGCATCCCAGAATGACATTGCTGTATTTTCCCAGAACTGCTTCCCTGGTTTGGGTGACTGGGTTGTTGACTGGGTTGGGTGTTGTGGTGTCATTACTCAGCACAAGAGATGTCCCTCTGGATGTTAAGAGGACCATGGTCTGGTAGGATGTATGGTTCATTTCCTCTCACTGTGAAGAGGTCTGTGCATACAACTTCCATCCCTCAGCACCATGGCTCCATCTCTGTTGGTGCAGAAGGCCACCAACAAGTGTCCTCCATCTCACCTGATCAGGTTGTAGAAAGGAAGACTATACTTGTTTGATCCTTGCTGGATGTCAGACACCCACCAAAGCTGGTCTATCACTCCCCTCCACAGCTGGACAAGGGAGAGAAACATTAACGAAAGGTTCAAGAGCTGAAATGAAGACTGGGAGAGATCACAAACTGAATACTGTCACAGGCAAAACAGACTCACCTTGGGGATATTAATTGAATTTATTACTAACAAAATCAGAGGAGGATAATGAGAACAAAACCCACCTTCCTCTGACTGCCCACTCCTTCCCAGGCTCTACCTTCTCCCCCCCCCAGTGATGGGGTCCCTCCCATAGAAGAGAGTCCTCGACAAACTTCTCCAACATGAGTCCATCCCATGGGCAAGACTTCTCCAGAAACTGCTGAAGCTGAGCCTGACAACCAACCAACAGGTCACTCTCCCACAGGTTGCAGTCCTTCAGGCACAACCTGCTCCAGTATGGATCCCCTGCAAGGTAACAAGTTCTACCAGGAAATCTGCTCCAGCATGGTCTCCTCTCTCCATGGGTCTGCAGGTCCCTGCTAGGACCCTGCTCCATGGGGTCACAGCCCCCTCTCAGGCTGTGAGAGCCTGCTCCATCATCTACCTGCTCCAGTGTGGGTTTCCTCCATAGGCAGCCGGTGGATCTCTGCATTCCCGTGGTCCTCCATGGGGTGCAGTGGCAGAGCTGCTTCACCATGCTTTGCACCATGGGAAGGAATCCCAGCTTCAGTGTCTGGAGCACCGCCTGCCTCTCCTTCTCCACTAATCTTGGTGCCTGCAGAGTTTCTCCTCTCATATATTCTTACTCCTATTTCTGGAAGAGAGGATTAAAAAAACCCCCTTTTTTTCTTCCTTTCTTAAACATGTTACCACAGAGGCATTACTATCATTGCTGCTGGGCTCAGCCTTGGCCAGTGGAGGGTCAGTCCTGGAGCTGGCTGGCATTGGCTCTGTTGGACATGGGGGAAGCTTCTGGCAGCTTCTCACTGAAGCCACCCCTGTAGTACCCCAGCTATGCAAACCTGGCCACACAATACAAAGAATTGTGCCACAGAATGAGGGTGCTTCCCCTGCCAGCCTGGGGACTATATATCTCAGCTGGTCGTTCAGGACTCTGGGAGGCCTTACCTCTTTGGCATTACATGATTATTGAATAAAATATATGAACTTTTTGTGAGTGGGGAGCACAGACTGAATGCTTCTGAATTTGCTTTTTGCATTAGCCACTGAGGTGTCTATGGGTGGGAGTCATCTCCTCTAACTGTGTGTGTCTGTGTCTGAGCAGAGCAGAGGTGGATATAGATATTGCCTGACATTGTGATGAGATTTGCCAGATGTGTTGGGTGACATGCACCATTATGCCCATACACAGATCAGAGTAAGTGAGGAGAAACAGGCCTTCTCTGTGTTTCTGTTCTCTGCTCGTTACTGGATAATTGCCAGGTATGTTCACACAATCAATTCCAAGCTGATGCAGGAGGGAAGGCTTCTTCAGACTAACAACCACCCCACCAATCAGTTAAAAAAGGAAAACCAGAAAACCTACTGCCATCTTGTGTCCCATTGGTGTTTACCAGTTCGAAGGGAAGGACGGAGATAAAGTATTCAGTATTTAATATTCAACATTTAGATAGCCAAAATGATGACATTTCACCAAAGCTTTAAAAACTTTAAAAAACAGGCTCATCAGAGGATTTGGAGACCCTAAGGATGATCCTCATGGAAACAGTCAGTAGTAGGGAGCCAGCACTGACCTTTTTCTCTTGGAAAACACTGATGCACCCAGTGGTTGCATGGAAAACCATGACCATGTTTCTTTGCAAGCTCACTGTTTTGAAAGGATTTTGCAGTCTGCTCCCAACTGTGGTGTTGATCCCAGTCATCTATGGGCTACAGATTGAGCAACAGCAGAGCAGAGGGCTTTCTTTTCTTTTCTTGAAAGCAACAGTTCAAAAGTTGAACTGGATGAATTTTCTTTTCTTGCTGAAAATGCACTTTTAAGTCATTAAAATTTTCTGAGAGGGAGAGGAGAAAAACAATCAAAACATTTTGACTCAATATTTGAAAAAGAATAATTCTTGCGCTTGTTTTGAGATTTCTGATTTTAGAGGCTGATCTAGCCTTAATTGAAAAATAATAAAGTATTCCCCTTCCCCTCTCCACTCCCCAGGAAAACAAAAGGCTTTGTATTTACTTTTGTTTGAAATAAACCTTTTGCTAGATTGAAGATTTTAAGTGCTTTGCTTTGGGTGGGGACACTGAAAATGATTTGGTTTTGGCCAACTCCAAGCAAGTTTTGGCTAGTGAGATGAAAAAAGATCTAATTATTTGCTTAGTTCTTGTCATGAGTTTGAGTCCTGATGCTGCAAGCATGCAAAAAAAAAAAAAAACAACAAAAAAACCCCCAAAAAACCAAATGTTCTCTGTTGTGTTTCAGCCGGACATGGATGTCTTCAGTGGTGACTTAGCCAAACCTCTCTCTCCTATGAAGGAGCAACATTTGTTGAACAGTTGTGGTAAATGAGACAGAGCTGTAGGCAGTAGTACAAAGTCCATCCTTCCCTTTGAGTCTTTTGAGGTTTACAGCCTGAGGCAGCTTCAGCGGATCCTCTGTTGGGAGTTAGAGGGACAGGCAGTACTCACTGAGACCAGACCCAGCCTGACAACCAACACTGCCTGGTGGTAGAGAAAGTGAGCTGGCCTACTCGAGGGCAATGAGGGGTGATCTGGATGCAGTGGTTAAGTTGGTTTTGGTTAGAAGCTGCAATAGAAGCAATTTTATGGAGCTTTCTGGCAAAGGCCATACAATGAGTTTTTGCCTCTTTTGCTCCTATTCACTCATAATTCTAGATATGGTAAATGATGTCACATTTCAAGATTGGAGATGTATGGGCCATATTATTTTTTGGAAAGATGTCTAAGGGGTCTTGCTTTAACTCACAAACTTGGCTCATCATAGACACAGTGGGTATTCATATGCATTTCCTACGACTTCAAGATGTGCAGTGACAGGAAACAAGCGTAATGTGTACGAGCAGCAAGGAATAAAAGCTGAAGAAATACAGGGTACCAGGTTTGCTAACACTAAACTACGACTATTGTGTGGTATTGGAGACAGCTGAGTTATCACTGCAGAATTAAAGCACAAGATGCCTGTGGATTGTCATACTATACATATGTTCAGCATCAATATTTATGGCTGAGACAGTAAAAACACGTTGCAGAACTGCACAGTTGGAGAGAGGGGAAAATTGATCATTGCATTTTGATTTGAAATACTTGCAACCCTAAACATGACTGTGCAGCTTCTAGTCTGATACAGCCTGGCACTGCTCATCTGCTTTACGACGCAGGCTCAGACTTGTCTGTCAAATCCCAGCCTGGCCATTAGGAACGGTTGCCACTGGAGTGCCAGGATTTCACGCTCGGTGCCTCGCTCACCTGACGCCTGCCCATGGGATGTGTTGGGGGATGTGCTAGCCCCCTCAGCTGTCTCCTGCCACTCTGTACCATCCATCTGCAGCCCCTGTCACCATCTGCTTCTCAAGTCAGACCCTGCCTGCTTGTGACCTCTTTACAGCACACTAGCAAAATTTAAGGCAGGTGAGGACCTTGTCTCAACTATTTATGGCTTAAGTGGGAGAAAAATGTGAGAATTTTCTTTTTCGAATGTCAGTTGTCCCAAATGACTGCAGATGTGTAAATAAATGTGTTCTACTTCCTCAAGAGTCTGTTTTCTTCCATAGATTTGGCTTTCTTGTCGCAGAGCCGTCATTGACTTCTCTGTGCCTTTGGAGAAAGTTGGATTTCCAGCTTCTAGGGAAATTATAAATCTTGGCAACACATATCACAGTGTTTTGAAAAAGATAAAAATCTGCTCTTTCCACAGGTGATTTTCTGTAACCCATCAGTCCTGCACTTTATTGAGTAACTTGGTACTTAAAGCCAATGTGCAGTTATTTTAAAGCATTGCAATTGAAATGGAGAATGTAGAGTCCTTCAGAGTCACAGGTGAAGTACTGTGTCCTCTTTTTCAGGCTAAAATAATTAGAAATGAATATTGAAAACTCTAAGTAAACTTTAGATATCACACAATTTCTCTCTTGAAGAAATTCTATTTCTTAATAATTTAGGGCACAGTAGGAGGTATACTTCTTTAACCTTTTGCTGGCCTATGCCATTGTAACTTTCATGGGCTTCTTTTAAGAATGATGTGTCACTAAGATACCAGTACTTTAATTTGAAATATATGTTTATTAGACATGCATGAGACATGGAGTTTCTCAGCACCATATACCTGCTATGCTGTTTAGTAGTCAAATGGTTAAACTGATTCAAAGGAGCTGGCAGCCTTCATGTGGCATATTCACTGGAAATACATTCATATTTAATGTGGAAACAAGCCCACATGAAAAATCTTGAGAGAATCTGCTTGTGAAAACCTGGATTCATAGTGGAGAAAAGTAAAAGAAGAGTGATAGTATGAATCAGGCTCCTAAGTTTTGTTTTGAGCACAAGGTCTTTACATTCTATAAATGCCTCAGCTTCATAAAAACAAACTTTCAAACTGTCACAGCCTTATCAAGAAAGTCAATAAAACATTTATTACAAAATAAAATGCAATAGAAATAAAATGGACATTTTTTTCAAGCTCTATGTTTTTGTCAAGCCTTATCTAGAGCTCCTGAGGGAGAAACTCAGAGGCGACAATAAGCCTCAGAGCACCACAGCCCAGCAAAAAGGCACCCATCTTGTCCTGCCTTGGCCACTGCTGCACTGTCACTTCCCACACAGATTTTGGCATGGGAAAACAAGCTGCTGAGCATCCCTGAGGCATAAGACTCATGGGGGTGCAGGGGAGGGTGCTCCTTTCTACTTCTGTCCTCACAAGACTTTCTTCTTTGCTCAGTGATTGAAAGACTTCTGCAAAGCTAAGAAAATAAGCGAATACTGGTATGGGATCACCAGAACCTACGTCTGTCGCTCAGCTGTGACCCTCCAGCCCATGGCATCTTGTTGCATAGGGACACCAAGCCCTGTGGCACCAGGATCTCCATTCACATCCCCTCCATGGTGTGAACAGCCTTGGACAGTCACTGCTTACAAACCTCCCCCTCCTCCATCAGTTTTGCCTGCGTGTTTTCTGCAGCCATAGGTTACTTTTCTCAGTTTTATAGAATGCTTAAGACAATTTCAAAAGACCAAAACCCCTCTGCCCAGAAGGGACCATGTTGTTTTACCTGGTCCTGATAGTCAAGTGTGGTCCCCCTTCTTGGGTCAAGGAGCTAAATGTCACCCTTAATTATGGCAGACATTAATTTAATAGGAACAGATGTTTAATCATCTCAGGGTCTTCCTCCCACAGTGGGGGACTGTTATGCAGCAGGCCCTTATGATTCCCCAGTTCTTGAGTGTGTTTACAGCAAAAGCACAGGCTTGCTGGCCCGTGTGTGCACCCCAGTATGCCCAGACAAACTTCATCTTCTCTCAACCTAGTTGGGATAATAAAGGGCAAACAAACCAAGTAAACTATCACTAGGACACGAGACCCCTGATTTTCTTCTATTTATCTAATCAGAGAAGTAATGGCTGTGGACGATCTTATGTGAGCGCAGGGGAAAGGGTGAGGAGTGCAGAACTTTGTCTGCTGATGCAGTGCTCTTACAGGAACCCCAGGGTTTTCAAATGAGAAAGTGCTTAGAGGCAGTTTATGTAGCCAAAAATGAGGTGGTAAATGGTTGTTCTGGGGCCAATATGGGGGCAAGTTGGCGTACCTATTTATAGGGCTGCAGTGCTGTCAGGCTATTTGATACATCTGTGGTTCTGTGTGGGAAAGCCCATGACAGGTTTGGGTGAAAATGTGAAGCTCTGAAGAATTTTAATATGATTTGTACTGCCATTTAATTTTTAATAAAACTTTGAATAAAGTTGTGATTAAATGGCCATCACAAGTGGAAGATTCCACTTTAACATAAAACGTGAGAGTTCTCAGAATGAGCTAAGATAGGTTTTATAATATTAGGTACGCACCTCTCTCTCTCAAATTCATTGGATAATGGATTCTATCAAAATGGAAAAAAAGAAGGCATAGATTTAGAAAAAAAAATCTGCTGTGTAGTCAGTAGTTCCACATTTTGGAAGAAATTGCTGAGCTTCTGGCATCCTTAAATAATACCCTTTTCACATGATAGTTACACTGCTCCAAAGACAGTATAATAAACCATGCCAAAAATTCTTCTATTTCGTTTGCATGAAATTGAACTGACAGATATACCTGTCTATGTTATGTCCAAGAAAATGTCTTGTTAGAAACGTGTGAAAATATATTATATGACAGATGCTGAAAATGTTTCAGATACAGCAATAAATTGATTGTGGTTTCTGGACCAGATGTGAACTCTGTTTAAAATTCATCATGCTGGTCTCTATTCTAGCTCTGCACTTAAATAAATGCAGAGAAGTGGCTTTGCCTTTCAATGAAACCCATTATAAGAATAGAAGAGCTTCTTTCCATCTCATAAAGAATAGACCTGACAGTAAGGCTTGTATCCACAGAACAAGTATTAAAAGGACAAACTGAACTAAGAGAAAGCTGTGCCAGTTTTCAGTTTTTGCTTTGTTAATGTGCATGAAAATACTTGGCAAGTCAAAGCCACTACAACCAAGAAGACTGCGATGTGCATTATTTTCATTTTAGAGGGAGATTCACAGCCATGAAACAACCAAGCAGGGAAAAGAACAGGGATTTTTTAAGAAATGGTGTTAAAGGAGAAGGAGTCAGTTGTAAAGGTGCTACAGACATGACTGGGTTCTGAGAATAAGTCTGTGTTTCCCCAGCCCTTTATTTTGAAGCCAAGTGTTCCCTTTCCCTGCAAGGGAGCAGGACGAGCGCTAGACTTGTTTTTTTGACAGATAGCTCGGGAGCTGCACAACCCCAGATGGGCAATCCAGACCGCTGAAGTCAGGTGCTTAGGCTGCCCCTTCAATCCACAGGCACCTCTGAAAACCAGCCCAGAAAGACCAATGTGCTGAGGCTGAAAAAAGGAGGAGGAAACAGGGGGCAAATGGGTGTTTGTGAGGACTTCCAGCCACCTCCTGGATCTGGCACTTGGCTGTGAGCAGCATGTTTGACACCTCAGGATCTAGCTCTGCACCTCTGAATTATTTTCTGTTATGGAGATAGCAAATACATTTTTCTCCATATCTGAGGGATTAGAGTTTGTCCCTCCCTTTGTGTTAGTGCCCCAGCCTGAGGAGGATAAAGGAGAGCTTGCTTGCTGCCCTCTTTGCATGTCCTTCATAGGGGACGGGTGCTTTTGCTCACGGCTGGTTGTGCCCATGTCCTCTGTGGTCTGTGATAATTATTTTAATTTGCAGCACAACAAACCTCTTGCACTCCATCAGGAGAGTCATGTGTCTTTACACTGACGTGTTATGAACATAATGTAGGTTTTATGACTATTCCTCTAGATCTGCTAATTGCACACAACGCTGGGGTTTTTTTTTCATTCACTTAGAAATACTATCTCTCTCCACCTCTTTTTCTAAAGGAAAAACAATTCATTTATTCTGCTACCCCAAAAGAACATCCACAAAGAAGGAAATAATATTTAAGCTTGTCAGACACTATCAATAGTGACTATATATGACTTTTACTACTGTCTCCATTCTTTTGACTTTAGAGATTTATATAGAAAACTATTCCCCAAATTATGTAAAACCTCATATTCTAAAAGCTCTCTTGTTGTTATAGGCTGAGACAGAACTGTTTAATTTATGGTGAAATTTCTTTTCTGATACACATCCATAATAGATATAAAGATACTCCTTTATATAACCATGACCACCCTGTTATCCTCCACTAACTTCCAGTTGTCTGGCCTGTCTATCCACAAGCACTCCTACTACTGGATTGCCTCTTTGTTGAACATGTGCATTGTACTCAAACCCCGCAAAAAGCCCGGGCTGCCGTGGTTGTAACTTCTGTTCTTTCTGTAACTTGTAATCATACTCCAAGCCAGAAACTCTGATTCAATTACAGTGGTTATGTAGGTTGGACTGCAGGGTTTTCTGACTATTCTGCTTAAGTACACTGTTAACACTGTCAGTTTAACTTTGTTGAATGCCACAAATCTTGTCACAGGTCTATAACTTTTGAAGGCTGAAAATATTTGTTAAATATATTTATTTATATATAAGCCTGAATATATATATATATGATATTTATAGATGTGTATCTTCTATACAATATATATATCAGTTGAATATATATATATTCAATATATATATTCAATGTATAACCATGAAAAGTTACAGGCTGAAAATATTAGTTAAAATGAATGTTCTTTCTGTTCTTACTTTTGACTTGGGGTATTAGAATCTTTAAAGTTAAGGTGACCTTCTCTCAGAAACTGGGTTTTTAACTTTTTCTACAGGGCAGCAAACAAATAAACAAAAGCTAAGCAGGATTTTCTCAGAAGTTCACAAAAGCCAAGAGTTGGGTCTTCAGGAATAGTAGTGCATACTGCAAAACTAATGTTACAATCATGTTATTTGGCAAAACTCCTTTCCTAGTTATGAAAAGATAGCCATAATCCCATCCACAAAAACCACTACTGCCCAGAACAGGATTTAAGTAATGATTGATCAAATGTGAGGCCAAGAAGCCTGTACATCTTCTGATTTAACAAAACAAATACTTTCAAAATTAAGACTGAAACTCTGCCCCTAAACAGTCCTTTACATATCCTGCTTCATCCAAACAATCTTGAAGAGGGTTAGTTGCAATGGAAGTGCTGACACAAGCTTACTGTAGTGATGCTGTAAGATACTGTTATGTTAATATAAGCATTACATGCTAAGAAAACATACTGAGTCAGTGATACATATTTTTCTTTTGAATAAAATTGCCATAGGAGCAAAGGTCATATGTCACATGGATGCCAATATTTGTAAGCGTTTGTGTGGCTGTTCACAATGACACACATTTTATCACATTTTAGTAAAAATAGACCCTTATTGAAAAATAACCATCTTTTTATTGGTGGCCTCTCTTTGGTTTGGCAAAGGCTGCTGTTCTACTGCCTTTTCTTTGCAAATGCTGCTCATTTTCTCTTGGATGAGATAATGATTGCTATCTGCAACACAGATGGGCACAAACTGCTCAGAAGGACAGGGAATCCCCTGGAGCCCAGGCTGTTTTTGTAACTTAGGAAAGCAATTTCTGTGCCTTTACTGGCATTAATATGAAGGATTTCTGGTTGCTGCCCAGGGCATAGGGATGTTAAACATTGAACACAGTACCATGGCATCTTTTCTGAAGGGAAATCTGTCCATTTCTCTGCCCTCTCTTGATGGTGAATGACTTCCCACAGCACATGCTGAAGACTTCTTTTGCACTTAATGTTGCCCTTCCCTATATTGGTGCCTTCAGCAGAATGCTTTGCTCTTAGAAAGGTATTTATATTTCTCCTTTGGAGAATAAGGGTTTGCACAATCCCAGCATCATACACAGCAACCCCAAAAGGCTATTTCTGATTAGATGTTGCTGCTTAGTATCCTGTGGAACTGGACTACAAGGCTTAAATTCTCAAAGTCTTTGCAGGTTGCAGCCAGACTTAAATCAAACACAATCATCAGATTTCAGACGTGTGGAGCAGTGGGCCAAAGCCTGGGGCTTTGGGGTGGACTGTCTCTCTCCAGTTGAAATTTTAAAAAAAGCAGGATGAAACAAGACACTCCATTCATGTGATTGCAGTCATCCTGAGTGAATCATGAATCCATGTGCTTGAAGCTGTGTGTGCAATGGGGCACTCCCAAAATTCATGGTGATGTCTTAACACCCTCATGCAATCACAAGGTAAATAGAGCATGCATGGAATGTATAAGGCAGCCAAATATCACTTGCAGCAGTGTCTGAGTGGCTCTGAACCCATGTTGCCAGCCCCAATGAGTACATTCCGCATGGTGTACACTGGAAAGAGAATCTTTGGTCTGTCCTGGGGACCAGCTGGCTTTGACTGGTGGGGCATGGCCAGAAATCCATGAGGAAGGTTTCTGAGACACTCTTGTGAAGTGAATGGGGAAATACGAATGGGGAAAAATAAGTGAATTTGGATTACACATATCCTGGACTCCTTGAAAGCTGGGCTACGGTACAGGGAATAGGTATAGGGAAGGTACAGGACTTGCCTGGCCTTTTCTTCCCTCTATATTTCATTCCAGTAACTGAAAATGAAACTGTGAGATGTGAAACAGAAGTAAAGGACACTTTTCAGTTCCCCCTCCATCCCTTTGTGCCTCGGAAAAATGATTTAGGTTGATCCAAGCTGACATTTTGAAAACCTTCCTCTGGTTCGGCAGCCAAGCCTGAATGTTGGCCGCTCGCACCGCCCTTGCTCCGCGCGCGAGAATGCTTCCTGGGGACTGGCTGACGGCAGCCCCTGCGAGCCCTGCCAAGAAAACCAGCGGTAGGCCTCTCTAGAACAGATTGAATTCTTGACCTCTCAATATGCTATTTCTAACCACATCGGTGTCCTCTCTTCAGCAGCTCAATTAAAACAAAGGCAGACCTGGGTTTCGATGGAAAGGGCAAGTTGCCGATGTTTGCTTACGTGCAGGTGATGGGACACAAGGTCCCAGTTTGTGGCTGTTTTTATAGTTTTAGAAGCTGCCTGAAGGACTGCAGGAGAAGTTTTTTCCAGCTCATTCCATGGCCTGAGATGTACTACCACACAGTGGTGTGAAACCTGCCTGGGGCAAGCTTGGTCTCGTCATCAGGACTTCCCAGCCCCATCCAGCTGGCATTGGGCAAGGTGACTAACTCTGAGCCTTGCAGCTCCCTCCTCCTCCCCTCAGGGACATGGAGAACAGCAGAGTCTGTCAGATGGCACCACAGTCTTTCCAGTTTTGTTTTCTTTCATCAGTATTTCTTTGGATTTTTAGTAAGAAAAGGAAGGTAAACAAGTGCGTACTGTCTTATAGAGTACTTGCTTGCATTGAAATTTATCCAGCCCCTTAGTTTTTTGGTGAGTCTGTTGCACATTTTAAGATCTGCCTGTAGGAAACCTCTGTACCCAGACAGGCTTTTGCCCTGTTGTGGGTAGTTTTAATATGCCAATAGGCACATGTTAACCACCCTTTTTCCTACAGCTTAGTGTGAACTTTAGATGACACAGTCTGTGACCACTGGGTGCCTTGAAGAGAAAACCTGAGACTGTTAATTTGCATCTTTTGAGAGGGTAAAGTTGAAGTTGAAGAATGGGTTTAATAAGGTTTGATAATGAGTGCTATTGAGAAAGATTTTACTCTGTGTTTTGAACTGGAGTTTTGTAGGGGCTGACAGCTTCATGTCTCTGTGTGTTGCTTTGCTGAGGTCTTGCTACAAAATGACGACGGAACGAGTGAGTACCCTGTGCCAAAACACTGTTAGCCAGGATGTCCTGGGTAAACAGAGATTTTTAGAAAGTGTTATTTATAAAAGCTGGCAAATGAAACCATTGCATCAGTGAAGAATTCAACAACACTGTTAAATTACCAGAGTGAATTGACTAGTTGTGCATGTGGGCATATCTTCAACTAAATGATACTAGGCGGGGCTGCAAACTCTCCAAAGTACTGTTATTTTCAAGCTAAACCTCAGATAACCTCCAGCCCTTTAAAAATATCTGTTGCTGAAAATAAGTCCTCAGATAACCTTCATCCTTGGATAACCCACATAAAATCAAAGATGAGGAACTAATAGGAGAAAAGGGGCTTGGAAATAAACTTGTTCTCATATTGCCCACACATGTGAGCAACACGCTGCTGCTGACTAGCGGCTATTTTTACATATAGCCCATGTGTTATGAGCAAGAAAAGGGGTGCTTTTCTTCGTTTAGCAGCAAGGTCACGGTCTGCTCGTTTAGCCAGGGGTGGCTCTGGTTTTCTGTTTATCAGGAGCTGTGGATACTGCTGGCACTCACATTCTTGCTGTTGGTTTCATTATCTAGGGCTCCACATACTCGCCTGGGTAGGACACAAACAATCCTTGAGCAGACCTAGGGAAAGTGCAAATAAGGGCGGAATGGATCTCAGAAAAGTGCCCTCAAATAGTCTGAGTCCTTCTGAGAGGATGTCTGCCAGAACTACAGGGAGCAGTGGCTTCTCCTAGATGACAATAGAGTTGTAAAATTTAAAAGGCTTTAAAAGGTTTAGAGTACTTCTGCTATCTCAGGAGATGTGAAGAAGACACACTCCAAAAGAAAAAAAGAAAAAAACAGAGACAACTTTCTGTGCTATCCACCTGAGCACTGTCCTCAGCTGTGACAGGACTTCAGAGCAAGGTAAGGAAGAAACTAACCAGTCAGAAACACACAGCCAGATGCACACTGGGGAAAAAAAATTCAACACTTCCAGGTTCCTGCAGGTGAGCTGCTGAAGCCCCAACTCATGCACTTTGATTACAGTCATGGGAGAGTTTGATAGCCCTTGATGAGTGAATATAGAGTCCCCCAGAGTGGGAAGTCTCCTGTTGCTTGATGAACAGGATTAGAAAGAATCTGTGCTGTTTGTGAACATTCCAGGATGTGCATGATTTTTTCTGCAAAGCAAGGAGATCATGCACAGCACTTGGCAAAAAGTTCAGCTAAGTGCAGGGGCACAGAGGTTTGATAAAGGAGTTTGCTGCCCCAGATAGTTCCTCTGGGTGGGATTTGGCAGCTCTAATGGAGGCTGAGAGTAAGGTTTGAATTCATTCATCTGACAATAGAAACCTGAGCCAAAGCTAACATAGAGTTTTATGCTCATTTACAGACCTCTACAGACTAAAGGGTTCATAAAGGAGTTCACTGATACCTTGTTGACAATGGTGATGAAATACCCTGACTCGTCATCCTGGGAGATTTCAACACACACATCGACAAGGCTGCAGATATGAAGTCCCACAAACTCACCTCCTGGCTTTCCTCCCAAACACTCTCTGGTTATTTCTACATTGACATTTACAGTCAGCCTCAAGGGGTCCCTGTTACTGGCTCTGAGTGGCATGTGTCACCCTGACAGGAAATTTTAGTGAGCTGCATGCAGGGTTTACTGAAGTTCCCTGCTTGTGGGCAGTACTAAGGAGAAGTCAGAAGCCAGGATGACAGGGTGTGGTTGTGCTGAATCCCTCTGCCCGATGCCTGCAAACAAGCTGAGGAGAGGGTGATAGGATGAGGGAGAGGATGAAAGATGGAGCTGAGGTCCAGCAGATTTCCTGGCTTTTGCTATATTTGGGGGTCACAGTGTGGGTGTTTATTTGGTGTAAGCATTATAACCTTATGGTTATGACCTTAGGGTTACTTCTCACTATCAGGGTTGATCATCTTCTCTCATTTAATCTGTGTGCTCTTTGATTTGATCTATACTGAACAAGAAGAGTGTGGACCAACTGTAAGGGCTGTCTTGAGCCTGGGACAAGCAAGACATTTGGTCCTCACAAGTGGGCCAGAGCATACTATATCAGGCAGGGTTAGCAGAGGAGGTACCAAGCTGGGTGCAGCGGGTGGTAGGATGAAGGGTTCTCAAGGCATGTGAATACTGGTGGGACTCAGGGGACTTCTAGCTCTGATTTAGCTTTTATCAGATTCTCTCCTAGCATCCCCCTGGAAGAGCAGCACTGCACATGTGGGCCAAGGTGCTGAGGATTAGGGAAGTTCCTCCTGCCCTGCATGAGTCCATTAAGGCTATTACCTAGTTCCCAAAAGCATCTCATTTCCTTCACCCTCACAGAGTGCCTCAGAGCTGCCGGCCTGCTGGATTGGAGAGGAGGGACAAGGAAGCCAGGGCAGGAACCAGGATGGTAACACTGGAAAAACATCTGTCTTCATGTATCTGGTTCTGTCCTTGGTGACACAGCATGAGAGGCTCAGGAAGGAGACTTCCTGAGCTGCAGCAGCAAAGCAGCAAACACCTCTGTATCCTCTGGTGGGGATACCTCCAGCCAAAGTGGCCACAGGAAGCAGGTAGCAGTCATGCTGAGAACCATGGATGATGATTCAAGGGATTCAGTAAAGCCCAAACTGGGTGTCAAACCAAGAGTGGGCAAGCAGTGGAGGTTTATTACCTTTTTGAAATTTATTTTCTTTGTTTTCAAATCACGTGCAACCTTTGGGAGATGTTTCTTGGCAAAAAAGTAAGTTATGCTCCTGCCCACACAAGCTCTGATAGATAAATTTGTGTTGAAATTGAAAGACTCAGCTATAGACTTTGTGTTCTTTTCTCTCTCTCCAGATTGGACCATGAAATAGAGGGCATGCTTTTCTTGCCTTAACTTTGGCTTTTCCCCTGTCTGTTTTGGTTTCCTAATGAGCAGCCACAGATCCTCTATGCTATCCTGCTACTGTAGGAAAAAATGGACAGGACCAAACCTAGTTGCTGAAATAACAATGAGGAAAATGTCCCTTTGCTTTCTGTTGACAGAGGTAGCTCATTGCTAGTCAATTAGGCCTTTGACATGATCATCAGAACAAAGCTGTTAATGTAAATAGAGACATGTATTTTTTAAGTTACTAGCTAGAAAACTCATAGTCATCATTCCCAAAATCAGTGAATCTTGTCCCACAGGTGCAGTTACCATGAACTTTTTTAGTGTTTTTATTTTCATCCAAGCATAACAGAACTTGACTCTAGATCACATACCTTCTGTTACTGAAACCTGAGTAATGCATTAAGTAATGGACGAATATGTCTGGATTGACTAATGTGGTTACAGGATTTTATCCTGATTTGAGATGCATGAATCAGGGATGAGAAGAGCCAGTTTTAATAAAGTGCAGATACGCCTTGGGGACCCCAGGGGGAGGGGGCTGTTTGGGTGCCCACACTCCCCACCTGCATGTGCCACCCACCCATCACCCTACCTTCTTTTTCTCTCTCCCCCCTTTTTNGAATGAATTAAGGCTGTTAGGGCCCGGGTTGATGTTGTGATGTTTATAGCCCCAATAGAGTGATGATTGCTTTATGGTGTTTGTGTTTTGGCATCAGTGATGCCGTGATGTTTGCGCTGCAATGTTGTCATCTGGAGAGGGCCATGGCTACATTACATATATGTATCCCATACATGGTGCAAAATGCACATATAAATCATACAAATGCTGAGTTCCTGGGCTGTGGGGACTGGGGGCCCTCATCCCCCAAGCAAGTGCTCGTGAGGAACAAGTGTGCAGTCACGCAGCCAGGCATGAAATGGCTGAGGGTGGCTTGCAAACCCAACAGCCTGCCAGGATGGCCAGCACTGCAGGACACCACGCAATCTTCTTTCAAAAGAAATGCCATATATTCTTGTCTGTGTCTTCAGACAACTCTCCTTGGCAAGCTGGAAGTGGGCTTTGGGGCCAGAATGCATGGTCTGGAATTGCTGGTGTTCCCATATGGGTGTGGGGTGGGCACTGAAATTTCCTCGGAGTGGTGTGATATTTATGGATGAAGCCCTTGTTCAGCAGAGCTTCCTGCTCTGCTCCTACTGGGCCTCTCACAGGGGCTGCTGGAGCCAAAGCAAAGTGACAGAGCAAACCAGGAGGAACAGCAGTGCAGCCTAGAGGGTGTAGGCCACTGCCTTTCACCAGAGGGAAAGAGTTTCTCAGGAAATATCCTGACTACTTGCTGCTCACAAATAAATCACAATTTGATTTTTAGGAGCAATTTCCCTCTGAGCTAAAGACGACTCTGATGCCTGCTCTTTCCCAATATATCTTTCTGCAGCTGAAGCGCCGCTGAAGACACCATAATGCAAATTGAAATACTTTTCTGGTCTCATCTGTGGAATCCTCTGAATAAACACACGCTGTTACACTCATCCATCAGACCTGGTACTGCTTCCCTGCATATCCTGTGGGCCTTTAAGTTGAGTGTGAACCATGTTTCTGCCTCCATGACCACATGTGAGCATTTCATGATCCCTTTTCCCCCCTCTTACTATTGTTATCAAACTTTTGTCACCAGTTTCTGTTTCATTAACCAATGTGTAATCTGTAAATGCCAGACCCCTGGTCCCATCCACAGGGCAGATCTAAATGTCCTTCTTTAGCTAAACTGTGTTTTTGCTTGATCTGTCAGCACTCTTACTGCATATGCTCCAGCAAACCAAGTGCCTTTGTTCTCCTAAAGCAATCCTGCCTCAGGCTATCCTTCCAGTAGAACATTAGTTCTCTTGTTTGGATAAAAGAGTGTCATCACTCATTCATGATGAGAATATGATTCAGCCCCTTCTCCTCACATTCACGGTCCAGTCTTCATAAATACTTGCTTTTACAGCATATTGTATGTGTATTGAAATGGCTGACATCAGTGGGCCAAATTGTGCCCTAACATGAATGTGCTCCAGTCCTGCTGTTCATGTTGGAGGAATTGTGGGGAGCCAAAATCAGAGGAAAGTATGATCTGTACCCAGTCCTGTTCAGATGTTTGTTTGGGTTTTTAAAGTGACATTAAAAACTTTAAATAAAATGTTCCCTGATCTGAAACAAGTGAGGTTTAAACAGCAGCCCACTGAAGTACATGTGATTTTTTTCCCACCTGCTTCACTGAACTTTTGGTCCATGCCTACTAAGAAAGCTCCTTAGTGTTGCCGTTGTCATGTCAACTTCACGTAGATAGGCAAAATTTTGGGTGCAATTGAATTTACTGGAAGTGCACTTCTAAAACTTCCCTGTTATGTGTTCCTTCTTCGTTTCTCTGCTGAATTAAGTACTTAACTACTGCAATTTCTCTTCTACGAAGCTGTATTTGGGCAGGAATACCATTGAAAGGCAGTGAGTAATATTAATACTAATACTAATACTAATACTACTAATAATATAAGCATCCACTAGAGCTTCTTGCTCTGCTCCTGAAACTTCAGATTTGTTATTACATTATTATATATGTCTGTAAAGCAGGGAGGGGTGAATACAATAATTTCCCTCTGCTCTGAGGTTCCACCACTCTCTGATTTTCCAAATCAGAGCTGTATATGAACAGTATAAAGTGTATGGACTGTGTCCCAAACTGGATCTCTGCCAGTTCAAGGGAGACCTGAGGTTGTGAAAAGACTTCTAAAATGTATAAAAATACTTGGACTGCATTGATTTAGCTTCATGCTAGGTTTATTGAATGGTAGTGAGGGTGTGGTGTTAATCCCTATAGTTTGGGGTTTTTTTCCTGGGCAAAACCTCCTAAAATTTGCTGCAATGGAGCTGAAAGATATGGAGAGATACAGGATACAAGTGACTTTAGAATAATTCCTCACAACATCTGTTAACACTGAGACGAGCTAATGTTGCTTTATTTCATGAACTAAGGAAGTGGAAAAGAGCCTTAAGGAAAACACATTAGGATAAGCTTAAGGAAGAACGTAGAGCATATGGTGGCACATGGGTAAGGAGGCCTGGATTACCTCGGTTAATAACTCACCCAACTCACTGCTTTTCTAATCTCTTAATTTCCATATTTACCTTAAAGTGTTTTAAATAAGAGTTTCCCAGACCTAACTGTAGGTATTCAGTGTATTGGAAAGTTTCTGTTTGGTGTGGAAGGATTTGTGATTAGCCAGACATTTCATGGCCCTCTTGGTAATGTGCTAGGAAGCCTTCCTGACATCAAAATTTATTTTAAAGGAAAGCTTGTCCTAGCAGTCAGAAAAGCCTCTAAAAGCTCATCTGTTGAGCCTTGATAACTTTTTAGAAGCTACTCCAATGTCCACTGAAGCAAGTGGAAAGGCTCCCAGTGACTTCAGGATATATTTTATTGGAACACTTAAGCAAGGAGTTGGCTAAAGTGAGTATCTGCTTTGAAGATGTTAACATTCACAGGACTGTACAACATCCATCAATGATGTGTTCTAGTACCTATTCAGTTTATTTTATTAAGTAAGAGTATTTTTCATAAATCTGCTCTCAACATTACCAGGACAAAGAGAATTTTCAGTTCTGAGCTTGTCTTAGAAGGCAGTAAGTTTGCTGTTAGTTAATTTGATTGGAAAATTAATGGGGCACGTAACTGGATGAATGGTGTTGAGAGACTTTATGGTTCTGTCTGTTCATTGCTGAATGACATACTGGATACCTTATGTGGAAAATGATGGCAAAAACTGTAGTTATTCAGCAATTATTTTTCTTCTTTCATTGTTGGGCTTTCTGACTCTGACAGATAGCAGCATATCTGCTGTATGAATCTTAACTTTTCCTCTCCAGAAAGGGTGATGGGACTTTATGGGAATTCTTGCTTGTAAGTGTCATCATGAAAACAGGACCTGCAAAGCTTTCTCTGTGATTCACCACAACAAAAGACCTTTTGTTTCAAAAGCCAGACAAGACTGGTATTGGGCTGCATACTTGAGTAACACGTCATGTACAAAACCAACCACTTAAAATCATGAAAATTCAGGACATCATAAATCTTATACCAACTGCATCATTTTATTTATTCAAATTTTTTTTTCAGATATTTAAAATAAACAAAATGTGCTCCTTCATAGGCTGTAAGCACTCTGCCAATTTAGAACTGCAAAACCAAAATGCAATATAATTGACTCACTGCTTCTACCAAACTGAAGTAAATAAACACTGAAGCCCCATTCATCAGCCAGTCCTCTTAAGGCTCCTCAAAGAGCTGACCCAATACATGGGTCTTGTAGCATGTCTAAAAGTCAATAAATATAGGTGGTGTCAGCCTACAGGAAGGGATTTATGAAGCCCTGGAAGGTTTTTTGTATTTTGCTGGCTATACCTTCTCTATTATATTGAAGGGAACATAATCCAGTCTCAATGTTTCTAGTGGCTGCATCTCTGAGAGATACATGACCAAGTATTTGTCTTAGGAAGGATCTTCCCTGGAGGCTTTGGGCTTCCTGTGCCCAAACCATCATATTCAAATCAGTCAGGCCACTCAAAGGGAGCCGACCTGGGTCTCAGAGCAGAGATATTCATCCCAGGTGTGTGATTGCCTCCTGTACCGCAACCTGCTTCCAATTAAATTGCAATGTAGGTCATGTGAAGGATGTGCTGCAGGACTAAGCCAGAAATGACAAAAACACAGATGATGAGTGCAAGTTATCCATCTGAAAGTAATGACTGTGGCCATTGAGGGAGGCACATGTAACAGAATCTCTGAGAATCACTGTCAGAAGTGAATGTAGCCCCATTGAAGGGAGAGGACCATTTAGAAAAGAGAGCCTTTGTTTGAATGGTGTGCTGGAGGATCAGAAGAGGATGGCACTGGGTAGCAGAAGCAATTACAGACTTCAAGGGACTTGGAGAACTGAGGAGGTCTTAAGCCACTGGTCTTGTTAAGTTCCATTATCCTGGATTCAAAGAAAAATGTGATGAGAGCCCTGAATTTGTTAAGCGGCCTTCTGGGACATACATTTGTATCCCTAAAGCAGAGGGAGGCAACCTGAAGAGAGTGGCTGGGATGTAACACACAGCCGGGTGCTGCAAGCTGATGGTATTTGGAGATGGAAGGATGGCTTTGAGGATGTTTGTCTACCTTCTCCAAGAAGAAAAGCAGGTAAAGTTTGGGTATAATTTACTCACTGGAAAGGTAAATGATTGGAGGGGTTGGTTTGAATAGCCAGGAGGATATTAAAGTCATAATGAAGAAGAAATTTAAAAGAGAGAACAATACACTTTTGCTTAGTAGAAATTCAGACTCCCAAGCGAGTAAAGAATGAAGCTGTCCAAGGACATGATGCCAACAAGTTCAGTCATTCCCTGTTACCCAGTCACTGACCCATCAGTGTTGGGTAACTTGGTGTATATTTCATGCAACAGTACCAAAGTTGGGTAAGATAATATGCACAAGTAGAATATTAAGTGGACGGCAAAAATTAGACGAGTATGTTTGTTTCTTTTTCTTTGTGACTTAAATAAAACATCTCTTTGAGGCAGTCTGAATATTTTTCTCATTCTAAGTGTGAATAAAAAGAAAATGGATACGCAACTTTGACCACAAAAATTAACTACAATCTAGCAGATTTTAAAACTCTATTTTTTAAGTCAGAATAAAATTGGAAAACAAAGGCTAGATTTGCTAGGAGAGTGGATTCAAAGGGTCATTATTCAGGGATTAGGATGCTCACCCAAGACAACAGGGGTCCAGGCTTCTCTGCCAAATGTGGATCAGAGCCTTGAGTCCATCCTCCCTTATGACTGAATAGAGATTTTATTTCTTCAGCAATAACCTGACCTAATTATGACATACAGAGAGAAATTGATTACAGAACTGAAGCAAATGTCTGCTTATGTGCAGAAGATCGTGCCTTGATTATATTTGTGTGCAAAAAGAGTAAAATGTGAACCAGTAGTATAGATTCTTGGTTCTTTAAAAGGGCCAGTTTTGTAAAGCTGAAAACAATTATAAGTCAGATCTACTGGGAGAATTTAAACAGAAAAATGTGAATGATAATTGCAAACCGTTAAAAACATTTTACTAAAAGTCATAGTTGTTATAAACCAAAACAACATAGCTAAAGTGAAAGCCGTTTTACTATACAAAAAACCCACATGTAACACTTGAAAGAAAGAATGATGCAACAAAAAATAATTTAAATCAGAAGATAGGAATAGTGATAAATTTGCAAGGTAAGCAAGAGAAGTGTAAGTAGAGGCGTTTGCCCAACAGAGTTAAAGATCATACAAGTTAAGGACAAGAAATTTTTGATGTACTTAAGGGAAGAAAACCTATCAGTGCTGTTTCTTTCAGTGGATAAAAATGGTAGAATTATTTATACTAACACCGAGAAGATGAGAATAGCTTTATGTGTTGGTTGGAAAAAGCCAGATGAAAATATATAATCCTGCAATAGTCATGATGTATTTTCCATTACAACAATAATTCAAGAAAATATTTTAACAGCAGCTACTAAAGTAGGTATGTTAAATGAGAGGTTTGAACAACTTCTGCCCACAAGTTTGAAAAGAACAAGTCAAAAAACTCCTTTGACTATAAATAATGGTTTTCTAGTAGACATTGAACACTAGGAAAGTTTGAGAGATACAGTTTGAAAGATACAGTCTTATTTGTATGACATATATAGGATGAGCATACCAGTCATATGCATTTCCATTTGGCTTTCTTTGGTCTTAGAGAAATTAAAGTTGTTGTCAGACTGCTACTAACTCTGTGAAAGAGATTATAATTAAAAAAAAACCTTTTTAGAAATGTTTATGCAGCTAACTAAAAAAGATTATTATGGTAAATGCAGCTTATAGTATTTGATGTAATGTACTTTGAATTCTGTATGGCATTAAGCTTGACACATGATGCAAATTTGATTAAGAAAGCAATATTTCCTTAATTAAAAATATTAAGTATAGTGATATGAAATCGATATGTCACACTGAAAGTGGGTTAAATGCTGGCACACTGATTGGTCTGAAAATGCAGTTGCCAGTGGAAATTTATAATTTTCTTGATGTTTTGAATGGAGTCTTGAAACAAGTGATGGCTAGTCTTCTGCCATTCAAGGCCTTTTTCTTGTAGTTTACCTATAATTGTTCCTAAAAAGTAACACAGGAGTAAAAAGGAGTGAAATATGCACATGAATAGTTAAGAAACTGAAATCAACCAAGTAGTTTGTTTCTGGGTTTTTTTTAGTAGGATTTCAGTCAGATTCTGGACATCACTAACCCCATCTATATTAGCAAAAGATTTGGCTGAATAGGAGTGGAGTAGCAGATTAAAGCAGCTCACAGTGGGCTCTCTACATGAGGTGCAGTGTTTGATGTCAAATCAGACTTAGTTCCGTTCCCCAGACTAATCATCAGTTGCTCATTCAGACGCTAATGCCTGCGGCAGTGGCTGGGATGCGTGTGGGAAGCAGCTTCCTGACTCTTTTCCCCTGGCAGGGATTCAGTTCCTCCAAATCAAATCCAAGTGGGTGACTGCACCCATATACAATAAGTGAGGTTGGAAGGAGGATACCAGAACTCACCTCTAAATCTCTCTCCTGCACCACATGCAAATGTTTGGTAGATCTGGCCATTAAATCTACAAAAAAGGTGGGACTGAGGTGTTTGTCTGTGAGTCAAGTAGGAGATGCTGGGAAAGGCTGTCCTCCAAAGAGCTGGTCCTGAGACTGCTAAATAGGAAGAAGAAGGCTACATCTGCCTTTGGCACCACTGTGGGATGTTGTTCTTAGTGCTGATCTCCCCAACTGGAGAAGGGTGCTGGATGAATTGGAGAGAGTTTAGAGAGGAAAGCCATGTGAATAATGAAAAGTCTGGAAAATATGTCTTACTGTGGTAGGCCTGAGGAGTTCTCTTTATCTAACAAATAAAAGATTAAGAGGTGACTTGATCACAATCTATAAATACGTACATAGGGAACAGAAATTCTGTCACAGTTCACTCTTTTCCTCTGACAGACAAAGGATGTGATCTAGTCCTACTGCTGGAAGATGAAACTGGGCAGCCAGACACAAGAAGAAAACAACATATTTTTAAACAAGAAGACTGGAACTGGAACTGCTTTGTAAAAGTTATGGTAGCTATCCTACCCTTCACCATTTCAGAACATAGACTGGCGTTTCTTATTACATATGTGCACTAAATTGCTGCTTAACAACTTTCCCTTCTCCCTTCCTGCCAGAGGATCACCAAATCCCTTCAGAAAAAAAGAAATACACAGATGGCCTAGTAGAGCGGTTACCCATTGGCTTTCATTTGCAATCAACTCAAAATTTGGATAAACTCTGTATGTTTGTTTATTCCCTTTTTTCCCCTCAATTTTATTCACTTGTTTGTTGGCATATGGGGGGATGAATATGCACATGCATGCTCACGCACAGTGTTTCCCACTACAAAGCTACAGATACAATGACTGTAACAAAATTTTGAGTAAACTGGTTTGTTAAATTTTAAAGATGTTTTATTCCCAACTGAAAATGTCCAGGTTCCACTAACAGTAGTGTAATAAAAACTTTCATACAGATTTTCTTTTTTTAAATTTTGGCTGGGATTGAAGTGGCCCAAAATGAAACACTTGGTTCAAATTTTTCTCATAGGATTTTTCTCTACAGCAAAATCGAAATCTTCTTGTGGAAAATTTCAGATTTGTAGTAAGTGCATTCCTATTAGAAAATAACTGCACTGTGAAACTCCCAGCCAAGTCTAGTAATGATGGTCATGACAGAGATGGGGGAGAAAGAGGGAGTGGATTTCATTACACTTTCTCACCCAAAAGAGAGGGAGAACTGAGCTTCTCCATTCCCTTTGTTTTTGCAGTCAAGTTTCCTGCCACTTCTAAAGCACAAACCCCTTATGCATATGCATTTATTGCTTGGGTATCAAACTGATAATATATTGAAAGGATTATGATTTACTGCTGTAATTATTTGCCTCCCAACTTTCACCCACAATTATTGTGTGCATATATCTTCCAGCTTGAAAAATCCCCACTTGCCCGTATAAATGATGTGGTTGCATTACTCTGTACTTTCTTTGCTGTCCCAACTGCTCATTAGAGCAAGCACATCAAAGTATGCATGTAAATATGTTGGGACTGCTTGGATTATCTGGTTCACTCCCCTTTGTTTTAGGAGTTTTTCCTTCTTTTCTCTTGCCACCCCACTTTTTTCCTGCTACAGTATATCACCCTGTATTTTTCCTCTCATTTTTCCAAGTGTCAAAATGTTACTGTTTGATTTATTTATGTCTGACACTGTTTCAGAGTGCCCAGTTAATTTCCTTTGGGAGCATTCTGCGTTCATCTCTCTTCATTTGGATGCTTATTTCCTCTGGCTCTGCTCTCCTACTCAGATCATCCAGTACATAGTTTTCCTCCTTTCTCCTGAATTTGTTTGCTCTGATGTTATGTCTTTCTTCCCTTAGTCAGATCCCTTTCTCTCCTCTACCTCTCCCCATCTCTGGTTTTTTTTCCATCCTTTATGTTTCTCCTTCCTTTACATTTCCTCTTCCTGTGCAATCCATTATGATCCGGAGGAACCACTTTTCTTGCCCTGTCTCTACAAAGGAGATCCACTCTTCAGCCGTGCACTTTTCCATACCTCTTTTATTCCACTCTTCCTTTTTTTCTTACCTTATTTTTTTTCTTCTTCTTCCTATGCCTTCAGCCTTTACCTGTTGCCAGGCTGTGTTTTGCTTGACAGGGACATGCCTGTTCCCCAGCCCCACGTTTACCCCGGGAACTTGAGAGCAGATGACATCCCTGGCTGTCAGTGTGTCTGCCCTCGGGTGTCTCCCCTCGGGGTGATTCTGTGTCTCCCCAGCGCAGGACAGAAGCGTTAAGGAAGTTGGTGGAAAAGAAATTGGAGGATGCTATTGCCTGACCCGGGCCAGCAGCCGTGCCCGCCGAGCCCTGCTGCAGCCCAAAGGTGTGTGTGCAGCTGCCTGTCTGCGCTTGAAAGAAGTCATGGGGCTGTGTAGACAGTTCCATCCCAGGGTCTGGGCGTGCACCCTGCACTGGCCAGTGCTAACAGGCAAGTAAAAGCCCCCGAGGGCCACTCACTTCCCTCTTGTAAATCCGCATGTGGTTTGAAAGGGTACTTTATGAGGTGCCTCTGTATACTTGATCCCTTGTATTTTTTCCTGCTGTGAAGCCCGAGGCTGTCTTTCACAGCTCCTGCAGTAAACCAGGGCCTTGGGATCCGGAGCGGCAGGGACACCGCAAGCAGTGAGTGTCGGCTTTCATAGAAGTCGCAGGTGCTTTCATCAGAGAGCTGCCGTGCAGCCCCTGCCTGCCCTCCCTGCAGCACTGCTGCAGAGTGCTGGAAACCCAGGCAGGGGGTGGCTGAGGCTGGTCTGGCTGACTTTCTGCCTCCCCAGTGCTCAGGTACTGCCTCTCCTGGTGGGTTTTTGTCCCTTTTTGTCCCCTACCATCACGGGAGAGTGGCTGTTTTAGGTCCTTTGTTCCCTCTATGGTTCTATAGCTATCTCATAGTTCATTGCACGAGTGAAAAGCAAATAAGGAGGTAGGACAGCAACAGAAGGCCTTGAAAGAGGTGATGGTAAGAAAGTGCATGGGAAGACCAGTTCCTGTACCTCCTCCACACCCATTCACTCCTGTGCCACAAAGCATCTCCTCTGTTGAGAAACGCGGCCCCCTCGCACAAAGAGGATGTGGCTGATAGCTGACTTTGCCTTTCCTACAGGAGAAATGGTGGTGGGACTTCTGGGACCCTCTCTTTGCACCTTGGGAAGATGTTCAACTGCTTTGTGAAAACCAGCATCTGTTTAAGACCCATAAAGACCATCAGAATGTATGTCTCCAATCCACGGAAAGAACCTACTGTGGAGATCTCTATAAAGAGATAGTCATTGTAAATAAGCAAAAAATAATGTGAAATGCTCCAAAATACCTCTTTCAAAAGTCTTGAACATGGTGGACATAGACTGCAGCATTTTTGAAAAGGAAAAATAATCAGTGTCTTTATTCCTGACCCCTGCAGTTTCATGATGTTACAGGAAGAGAATGAACTGGCTACAGACAGGGTTTTTGGAGTTGCTGTCCTATCAGCTAGTGATTATCAGATTGTCTGCCTGTAATGACATATCCAGTCATATGTTTTCCCCATCAAGACCAAAATAAATGAAAGGAAGAAACAAAGGAGTGTAAGAGTCCAGCACTTCATTCTTCATACTTTAAGAGCTGTAGCAACAAATACTAGGGAGGAATTCCCAAGTGAGAAATGATACCAGTTCAAGGTCACATAAGCTGATGCATGGAAGTACATTACAAGAAAACTAGAAAGCTATTTTGGGGACAGACATTGTTTACTGAATGCTTGGAAGGATTTTTTTTTTATGTTCAGTGCCTGGGCTCTGTGTTAGCGGTTGAGCCAACATTTCTAAAGCAAGGGGCTGGGAACTGGGGATTCTGTATGCTGCTTCTGGGGACCAGAGGCTAAACTAGTCCTTTGCTGAACCTCAGGAAAGCTTGCATTTTTCACAAACAGGACTATAAACATTATGTGTTCTTAATAGCACTGCAGAAAAAGTTAATTTCTTAGTTTGATGACAGTCAGTTTCATGGGGCAGAGCTATGTTTTTGTTACTGAAGTCATTGAAAGCAAAGTGGAGCCAGCTTTCTCTAGGGAGAAGGTGTGTAAGTGGGGCTGTTCCTTGGAGAAATGCTGGTTTTCACGGGGCTCCCACACTTAGTGTGGTGCAAAATGTGCTGCTGTTTTCCCCTAGCAGCAGGGGGTGTGGGGATATTTTGGGTCCTCCCTTCCTACCAGAACTACACAGGACCTACCAGACATCACAGGGACCAGGAGGAAATGCTGACGATAGATGACAAGGCCAAATCCCATGAGAGGTGAGAGCAGGAAAGGGAGCCCCAGAGCACTGATAGGTGCCTGCCCCCACCTTCCTTGCATCCCTGTGGGGTATGTCTATGCCCTGGGCAGTACAGAGGGTGCTCTGGCAGTGTAGGCAGTGCTGTGAGCAGAGCCCAACCAGCCTTCGCATAGGTCTTGCCAGCATCCACCCTGGGGCAGGATATTGTTATTATTATTGGTCAGAAAAGGCTGACCAATGACTCATGTACAAACGTCTTTCTTTCAACTAGTTAGGGCTGCAAGCTCAATTGAGAACTGCTTGCACAAACCAAAACTCTGCCTGAAGTTAAACTGGCTGTCAGGTCACACAAGAAAATGGGCCTTATTTTCTACCTTCCTGTGGGACTTGGAGTAGTTTATGATTTCTCCAGGAGGGACCTTTCCTCCTAAACACACCATAGTGGGCCTGAGTAAGCCTTTCCAACAGGAGCATCGCTGACGGTGATACATTTCTGCTGGCCTCTTCAGATTTGCCAAACAAATGGAGAGTTGTATGAAAAAAATCCCCTGTGAGGGCTAATCATAACAACATTTTCACTGCTCTAACCTTGCTCCATTCAGTCATTGCAGATGGCGAATGCATCCTCATGGGGACTGTCTACTGTGCCTTTGCTGGCATGTGGGGCTGCCCCTAGCCTAAGAGTGCCTCCCCATTATTATTAATAATAAATTTTCAGGACTGGCATGTGCTGCCTCTGCTTCCTGCAGCAGCTGAAGCCAAGTCTGTAAAACAGGTCTAATTTTAGAGCAGCTGGGACTGAGCACAGAGTGAGACCAAACCCGGGAAATTTTGAGTTTTCATTGTTTCCTCAGCTGTGGGTGAAGATTGCCCATGGATGTTTGGGAGAGGTTTTCCCAGATACGTGAGCCCTCACCTCTAGTTGCATCTCACAACAGCTCTGTCTCCAAAACCCTGGTGACATCAGCCTCTTTTTTCCTTTTGTTTCCATGTCTTTAAAGTGGGAGACTGTTATTTTCCTACAGTGCTTCAAAAAGGGAGAAATTAGTTTTGAGAATTCATAATGGACATTGCTCAAGTGTTTGAATAATAAGATGTTGAGGGCTTTGTTTTGTGAGGTAGTGCTTCAAATGCAATGCAATTTGCTTAGGCTTCCTGGGAAATTATGAAATGCATGTGTATGCGTGTGCATGGAGGGGGCAGGGAAATCTGAGACCAGATTTTATGTGTGCAGGGAAAGATTTACAGAACCGTGTTTTCTGATGACTTCTTACCATCAGTCAGTTTAATGGTGCTGCGTGCTGCTGAGCTTTTAATGTTTTGTCATTTGGCAATAGCAGAGGGAAAACCTATGGTGAGGCTGGTCCCTGCTTGAGTGCTGTATATCTGGAAACCTTAACTAGCCCCTGCTGCACTGCTGGACATGTAACCCCAACACTTTGTCATGTGAAAGGCTATCAGGTAACACAGCGGTGCAGAGTCATTTCAGAGGGCACATGGGAATATGTTGCACAAGGAAAGGTACTCTGAGCTCCAGAGGTTTTTCTTGTAAACAAACTGACGGACAAGCTGAAACAAAGCTACTGAGCCATGGCAAAGAAAAAGAAAAAGTCACATTTCCTTTGTGTTCAGCAGACTGTTGTCAGTCGATGAAGTCTGCTATTACTGACCTTAAGAAGGCCTATTTTCTTACTGAAAGAGGTTTTCCTGTTCTCTGGATGGATCAACTTGAGCTTAGAATATCCCGCTCTTTTTATTGCAGGCTTTCATCTCTGCCCATATTGCCAACATCCTTTAGAAAACAGGAGTCAACTGACAGAGTGACACTGTTGGAGGTGAGAGATGTTGACTGCATTATTTTCATTACTGTTTTTACTAAGCGGCCATACAGAGTTTTCAGTTAATACTTCTATGCTAATTAAAACTATAATTTAAAAACACTTTCATAAGGCTTTAATTGTCCTCCTTTGGTCTGGGAACCAGAATAAGCCAATTGAAAGGTTATTTATTTGTTTTGAAACAGAGTATCAGAAAAGTGAGAAAGCAAGGGAAAGGCTCCTTGAGTGCAAGGCCCACGGTACTAGTTCCAATGTTAAACTTAAGTCAGGCTGCAAACCACAGACCAATTATAAGGTATTTCTATGAAATATTTAATTACACTGAAGCTGTATTATGGATGGACAAGGAAAGATGTTCCAGTGGTGTAACATAACCGTCCCTCTGCTTTGGTCCTGAAGACTGAGGGTTTCTAGCAGTTTCTCTCCCTGCAATCCTGCTTCCTGCACTTTTAGATGTTATGGCTGGAGGGACTGTTGTTATTATCTATTACAACACAGTCTGTGGGATTGAATCACGAGCTAGAACAGATAGGAAGACAGCCCATCTTTAAATAACACATATGGAAGAAAGTCTACCCCATTCCTAGATAAATTGTTGCAGTGTTTAATTCCCTCCCTTGTTAACATCTTGGTATTTATCTAGTTCAGATTAATATAGTGTCAGATTCCACCTACTGGATGTTGTGTCTCCGTCTACTAATTCAGAGATCCCCCTGGTACAGGAAATACAATACAGCTACTTGCAAGCTAAAACCGAACAAAATTTGGAATTTTCACACAGTGGGCAGATGCGACTTGTCAACATTTGTTTTCACTCCAAATGACACACAGAGAAAAGACTTATTAACATGAAGGAAACCTGGAATGGAAACATACAAACAAACAAACCAATCTAAACAAAATTATCATTTTCTTTAATGTAGGACCCTTGTTGTTTGAATGTATTAAATTGATTGACCAGGGCTTTCTTTTGTGTCAGTTCAATATGAAAAATAAATATTTTCCCATAATGCTGCGTTGCTCCTGGGAATTACAGCATGAACAAACACTATCCTTATTCAACTCAGGCATAAGCTTCTTGGCTGAACTACAGCTCCTGTAATGTTATATACAACTCTGAATTAAGTGACAAATTACTCTGTGGCTGGCCTGTAGGAGAAAACAGGTACCTATAGCACTGATAAATGTGTTCACAAGAAGGTGAAGTTTAAAGTTTCCTTCAACAGAAAAAATTGAGAAGCAGAGTGGCTTACAGTGAGCTATTTAATTTTCCTTGTCCTGAAGGAAAATTAACATTATCTTTTCTTTATAGAAATTTCTGTGGAAATTTCCTTTTCTATTGTTGAGACCGAATACTCAGCCACCCCTATTATAAACCACAGATAAATCACCATTTATCCTCCTATTGGATAAATTAAATGAATTGAGATTTACTTTTTTAGGATCTCACTAACAGCTTTTGCAAATTGCAGGTATATTTGCATTTCTTTCTTGAACTCTTTCCTGTTTGTCAATAGAATTTTTTAAAATATGAACGCTGATGCTGGACCTGCTTTCCTTTCACTATTAATATTCCAAAGAACAGTGAGTATCTGCCTTTCCATCCTTGTGTTTTATAGTGCCTGCTTGCGAATACCAAGATCCTATTTTCTCTTTTTGTCTCTTTTTCGCATTGAATGAGGAACTCTTGTGCAGCTCGGCTGGTTATCAGCCATGACCTCTAAATCCTTTTCTAATTCTCTCTTTCTAAAATATAGTCCAGTTCTTCAGTGTACAAACTATCTGGGATATTCAGAGTTGTTTAACTTTACATTAAAATATGTTTGGGGCTTTTTTTCTAAAGAGGTCAAGTTACCATTCAAATTAGATTGCATGTAGAACAGATCTGCTTTTCTCATTATTTACCATACTATGACTTTTGTGTCATCTGCACACTTTGCAAGAAATGGATACAGATTTTTTATACTGAATCACAGATAAATATATTAAATAATGAAAGCAAATAAAAATGGTCCTCCTGTAAAATATCCTCACTGTAAGGACACTCTTTATTGAGTTCCTCTGGGGATTTCTCATTTCTTCCTGTGTTTATTATGTGCTACACTGCCTTTCTAGACGATTCATTTTCTGGCATGTTGTGCTGTGCTGAACTTGGACATTAGCAGGAGTGTACGACATTGGAAGAGTTGTGCAAGATGGTGAACCTTTGTAGCTGCTGTCTAAAACTACCCTGCTGAGTTTGGGAACATAAAATATTGAATTAGAACTGAATGTTATCCAATGTACCCATCAATAAACAATTTTCCAGCTAACTGCAAAACAGCCCTATTCTGCATCACTGGCAAAGGTCTTTTTTTTTTTTTTTTGTCTATTCTGATTATTGTCTTACATCTATGGGAATTGTGCTTATAACATCTGATATGTTTACAGCCTTAGTGATATAAGCTAGGAATACATACTTGGTGCTTTGATACTTTGCTACTAAAGGCATTACATTATTTTTTTCACCTATTGAAATGTTTTCCATTGCATTTACATTTTACTCTGGAAGGTTGGTTGTTTTTCTTAAGCAGGTAGAAGAAGAAAGGACAGAAGAAGTTTCCAGTGTTTAAGAGCAGAAATATCTGGAGCTGGAAGTGTGATGAGTGTGTGGCAGTCCCACAGAGTGATACTCCCAGGTAAATCACAGCCATGGGGAGGATGTGAAATTGTGCTTGAAGTTCGGTCTGCTCTTCTTGCAAGCATGTTTGACACCATCTCCTACTTACCTGCATGAAATATCCAAATCTCCCATGAAAAATCTAGGCTGTTGACAACTTTAAAATTATTAAATTGTATCTGTGTCAGTGGTTTACACTCAGATGACACAAAGCTGAGGATTTACTTTCAGCTATCCAACAAAAGGGGTGAGTCCATGAGGAAATCTTTATTAAACCAGGAGCTGCAGATCACTGTGTCTGTGCCTGGCATCTGGTGGGCTCTGCTTCTCTCATGTCTCTTCAACAAGAGATGATAACTGTGATCACACCCAGGCTTGCAATGCCAGCTTGTAGCCCATGAGACCACAGGCTGACCAGCACAGCTGCAAAACCAAAGGGTGATTTCAGTTCAAAGGCTGCTTTGAGACACCAGCTACAGAGAAAACAGTTTGAGGTACCCCATGCCGGTATTTGTCAGCAGAGGATGTTTTTGGTGGCCATCAGTGTGGTGTCTGTGTGGGAAGTGTCTGCTGGGAGCCTGTTTTGGGGTCATTGTCTAAGGGACTACGAAGTGTTAAATATCTTCCACTTATCCTGATTTCTCTGAGACCTGGATTCACCTCTCAGGAAACGATGGACAATCTGTGCATTAGTATTTACTGAAGAAACTCCTGTTGAGCTTGGCTGTATGTACAGAAGGCATGTGATGTAAAAGGCTCAGGCTGCAAGAATGGGAGTTTGTGTTCATCATCATGTAGGTGTGGTACTTAGGGACGTGGTTTAGTGATGGACTTGGCAGTGCTGGGTTAATGGTTGGATCTGATGGACTTGGAGGTCTTTTCCAACATAAAGGATGCTGTGTCTCTATGATTCTATCTTACCCCTTCATGTCAGTCTTGCAGTGTGTTCCCAAAGGCTATCAGTGATGTAGGAAAGTGATCACCCCAGCACAGTATCCAAAGGGTTCAAGGGATTTTGCATGACATGACTGAGTGCAGGAAGCTTATATACAGCAGACATTATATACAACATTTGTACAGGGGAATGACTCCTCCACTGGAAAATTCAAAATTAAAGGAGTGGAAGGAGCCAGCTCCCTGGTCAGTGAGGAGAGAAATTCTCTGATTTCAAGAAGAGATATAGCTTTAAGAAATAAGGCAGAGAGGAAACTCTTTTTCTCTAGAGTAGCCTTGGGCTAAACTCAGCTCATAGAAAACAAACCAAGGCCATGTGTCTTACATATCCAATGCACAGCACTGAAACAACCCACAATCATGGATCAAAAGCGAAAGTGCTTGTTGTTTGCACAGAGTTTGCTGAATACTTCAAATACAGTAATGTATGAATCCAGGGAAAGCAACGAAAGGGAAAACAGTTTTTTGGGTGAACAATTTATTAGGATTAATTTCTCTGGCTTTATTCCTTCTTCACAGTTCTCTGGACTGGAGGGTTGTTAGCAATATTTTAAAAGCTGGATACAAAATCTAAGTTAAACTCATTCCTGTGCAGAGAACCAGCCTTAAGGCTTTCATTACATTACGGTGCCATGGAAGCCTGGTTTTGAAGGTTGCCCTGGTGTGTGGGCATGTTTGTGCTCATCTTCTGTGATCTGGTGATGCTCCAGAACACTGCCTGCAGGCCCCTGTTTTCTTACCAGGTCCCTATTTGCATAAGAAAAGACTTCCTATTTTAAAACCTTCTCGAACCTACAAATTAGTGTAGATGAATGGCCTCTTGCTGGAACTGGAGTGGTTATCCGAGTTCCAACAATAGCACAGCCAATGCCAAATTTTAAACCCTCATATTGCATATAATTGTGTGATATTATACCAGAGGGGAAATTTGTTCTGTAGTCCAGCTGGTGATTAGCTTTACATTGAGGCATGGAGATTGGATATCCCTTGAAACTTTATCCTGGTTAACGTAACTACAGCTGGTATTTTGTGGTATAACAATTCAACCCTTACTCCTGAGAGCAGTCCCATTGGGACAGACCTGGAAGTGCTCACTCGGAGTTTACTCAGGCAGAACTTTTGCCACCTTCAGTTGAAGCTTTGACCCAATAAAGTTCAAGTGTAAGCACCAGAAGATGATGCACCAGCATTTCTTTGTTGGTTGGACAGTGTTTTTTCACTTGAATAAGGTTTACTAGATCAAACCCCAAGCTAGACATAAACATCTGCTAGAAATGTAGGAACCACTAAGCTGGACTTTACTAACAGCTCAACTATACTAATATCCTAGAATCACTGACAGCAGCTACAACACTTCTATGGAGGTTACTCTTAACTCAATATTCTGTGCTAAGTCAATTTATACCTGCTTCTTCTCTAGGATCACATTAACCAGTCATTAATGGATGGCTGATAAACAGAGCCATATCCATTTGCAGTTCTTCCCTTCTGCATCACCACTTGTCAATGTGAATGCTCCTACTGTTCCTTTTGCCTCTAAATCTCTTTTTTGAAACTTCTGAACTAAAGTGAATTCAAAGTGTTTATTTTGACGGATATTTCCAGAAAATTAACTGGCTGTCATGAAAATCTCTCTCATGCATCACCCTAATTTTATTTTATTTTATTTTTATTTTTGTGAAAACAAAATTCAAAAATATTTTTTGAAAGTTACATTGCAACAGTATGGTTGTTTTTGTGTTTAGCCAATTTTAAGAAAAATCTGTTTTCCCACAAAAAGTGAAACAGCCCAATACTGGACAAAAAACATATGAAAACCAATGCCAGCTGACAGGAAATAAGATTCTTCCTTAACTTTCATTCTGACTGTTAAAAAATTTGGCTTGAAAATGCATTTTGAAATTCAATTTGAAAAATGAAAAATGTCAATGACACTATTTTTTTTTAATCGAGTGGAAACAGGGCTGGAACTCTTTAAGAGCAAACAGAACAGGAAAAGTTCTTCCCTGAGAAAACAGTTAAATCTGTGTGCCATGGATATATTTATTTCAAAGATATGTGGTAGCAGTAATCTTTAGAAAGTATTTAGGAATTGCAAACAAATCTGTCTTCTTTCACTTGTTGCATTTTGCTTCATATGGAGGGCATTTCTCTTTTAGTCTAGGAGAGAATGGATAGAAACATATTCTTGGACTTCTACACACACTGCACTTTTTATATATCTCTACCATATGTTTTCCTTTGTCCATTGTAAAATAAATGGTCCTGTTTATTCTTTTTTTACTTATATCTCCTCTAGACATTCCCTCCCACACTATTAATTCTTTGAATAATTTTCTTTGCAGCATTTGTAACCTTTTAAATGTCTTCTATGTCTTGTTAAACAGGATCAAAAAGGACTCCAGTGCTGTAGATGAGAATGAGAGCAAGTCTTCAGCCTTTCCACAGCATAACAGTCTAGATTAAGTTTCATTCTTTTTATTAAAAAAAAAAAAAAATTAGCATCTTTGCCCAATGAGCTACCAAAAACACACCTTCCTAATGAAAATACAGGAGACCAGAAGTTGCCATACCCTAACAGGTTTTTGAATGGCAGACTTGGCTGAGTTGGAAGAGCAGAGAGCTGAGCAGGCTGGAGGGATGCTTACCCCCACCACCCTTCCCACAGTCTGTCTCAGGTTGCAGCTAAGCCATCATTTTTATAGCCACTAATGGTCTATTCTCCACTAATCCCGGTAATCCCTTTTTGACCACTTTTATACCTTTGCCTTCCACAAACCTCTTTTGCAATCAGTTACGGGACTTTGCATGTAAAACTACATCTTCATTTGCTTCAAGGTTTAATGGATGTCCCTTGGATCTGGTACTGTGAGAAGCAGTGGTATCATTCCCCACCTACCTCTGTTACACCACTTGGGATTTTATATTGTTCTCCATCCTTTCCTCTTTATCATTTCCTTGAAGAGCTGAGAGGTTCATACAGTCCCAGGAGCTGAATGTTAAAGTAAATCTCTAACGAGGTATGAAAGAAAAGCTCTGATTTACTGAATGTGCTATAATGGATGTGATTAAATTCTTGAGAGTAAAAACTAATTTGACTTAATTGCGAGTCCAGTTACTCTAGTAGAAACATATGTAGAGTTTATATATTTGGCTGGTACACTCCCTGGAGGCTACGATGGCCAATGGGAAGATATAAAAGAACTTGGCAGCATAAATAATACAATTCATTGCACTAAATATTTTGGATAAATCAAAAGGCACTGGAATTCATGTTTAAGCACAGTAGTGTAGGGAAATCTGAGGAAAATTCTAATATTGAAGAGTGTACCAGAAGGTAGAAAAGAAACAAAGACTAAAACATGCCCTTGAAATAATTTCCAGTTTACTTTTGTCTTCTGAGAGCTTCGATGCTTAGTTGTGCTGTCTGTGAACCTGTCAATTGCTTTATGAATGAATGGTGCTACCCTCAACATCCAAGGATGGTTTTGAATCACAGAATGTCACATTTTCCAGGGAGTCTAACTCTGCCAGCATGGGCACATGCAGCCCTGCAACACTCACTGGGGCGTATTTCCATGAGCTTTTTGGAACTGATATTGGTGCTGTTTGACTTGTTAAGCATGGTGATGTGTATTCAGCAGCCACACTTGCACACAGTCTTGCTGAGAAATTTCACATTGAGAAATATGCATTTATTCATACCAAATGCTTGAGTAATTGTCAGCCTACAAGCTCTGTCCAGTCTCTCTAATGTCTGTCCTTCAGTGGTGTATTGTAATTTTGAATCAAGTAGTAAATTCTCTCTGCAGACCAAATTTTTTAGCGTTTACCAAACACGTATTGCCAACTCCCTCAGTAAAATCTTTCTGCTAAATGTATGCATTACTCATTAAAAAACTATCTAAATAGGGCATATCTTAGGATTTAGCAGGGAGTTGGCTGAAATGTCTCATGATTGCTTTTCAGTCTTCAAGAAAATTATTCAGAAGGAAAGGAAACAAAATATCATAAAGCAAGAAAGGGAGGATAGGCCCGGGCTGCATTACAATGAGCTCAACAGTCTCCCTGGGGAAAGCTAAGGAAACTGGTACTGTGCTAATTCCCTGCCAAACCCTGCCCCTCAGAAGGATGGAGGGGCACTCACCTTTCACCAATGAAAGGAAAAAAGCCAAAAAGAGGTTTAAATAGATCTTGGGGCACACGAGAGCCTCATGTCAGCAGCAGTAGTGCTTAAGTTGCAGGAAAGGGACAGGTTCATCCAGATGGAGCATAGAGAAGTGGACAAATTTCTCCAGAATGAGCGAGGGGTATCAGCATGATACAACACCTCACATAGGCAGCTAGATCTATGCCCTGCACAAGGTGTCTGGTGGACTAATATGCTTATCTTAACAGTACAAAGCTTGGAGGAAATTAGCCCCCCAGAGCTGCATGGGGTCCATGGAAATGGACCAGGGCTAGTAGGTGGCATCTTGCAGAGGGCATGAGAGCCGCACTCCAAGACAATGACTGAGCCCCTGTGATCCACAGGGGGACCAGGGAGGGCAGCTGCACCTCCCTGTAAGGCTCTCATCTGCTCCCTCCTCTGGGCATGGAGGCTGCCCTTGGCATGGTCTCAGAAGCCAAAGGTGGGGAATTTATGGCCCTGGCCATGACTGTGAGGAGGTGCACGTAAAGAGCAGGTTTCAGGTGCAGGCTCGGGGTGTTTGTGCAGAGTACGCAGAGCCCCTTACACTTGAGGAGCAGCTCCTCAAGCCCTGTGACTGCTTTGGTAATGCTCAGGTAATTTATCAGTGAGGCACTAGTCTTAGAACACTTTTTCCTCTCCAGCAGGAAAATGATTACCTATCCAGCTATTGGAAACATTGAAAAAATTCACACTAACGAATCTCTTTCTGTTGCCTTCATTATTGTGTGAACCACAACAATTTCGAAGATACAAGTATTTTCCATCAAGACTATGAATAACAGCACTTGGCAAAACATCCCTATAACAAAGAATAAGCCTCCAACTTTTTTAGTGACTTTACATACAATGTTCCTTAATTACTGGCAAGCATGTCAAGAGTCTATTCCCACATGTGTCAACACTTTCTTAATACACTATAATTCATCATGTTAGTATGGCAGAAACAAGGTACTCTACATCTTTACACACATCCTTCTCCAACTTCTAGTCCTGAACTGAGTATTAAATGAACAGAAAATCTTCATCTAGCAAACAAAGAACAGACCACAGCATCGAAACAGTAAGGTCCCCTGAGTCAATCAAAGTCATACATCACAGAGCACTTTATCATATTCTTCACAACACTGTCTAAATCCAAGAAGCACTGCTTTATTGTCAAAAGGACATTCACTTAATAACAGCAGTAAATCCAGAAAGGCAGGCTAATTTTAGACAGAAAACTTGGCTAAGAGAGAACCCTATCATTTCCCACTCCTGACATTTTTATTCATTGAGTTCATTTTCATGCTAGTTGTGTGATTAAATGCAGATAGGGATTTATTTCCTTTTAATAAAAAAATACACTATTCTGAAAAAAGACAAAATTGCAAATAAGGGACCTGATCCTTTTCCCACAGAAATAAACAATAGTTTTGTTGTTGGCTTCAGTGATGACAGGAATCAAATCCATGAATCTCTGTTGGAAGAAAAGGTTAAAATTCCATTGGAAAACTTTTCTTGGACCATACATTAACTCTGTCAGTTCTGGGGGCAACCAAGAACCAGCACGGTTTCTTTTCTATTCTGCCTGCATGTATGTGCAAATGTATGCAGTGGTATAGGGAGCCATTTCATAAAGAAGCAAGTGAAAATAAATCTGTCCTCAGTGTGTTGAAGTGAAATGTTTTATTTGCACTCATAAACCAAAGTGCTTGCTGTATTTTTGCATTGCAGTTTATTATTAACAGTGATATAATCTCCCTTCCTTATGCATAGATACTTGTACAGAGCCAAGAATCTTAGATGAAGGAAAGAGGTACCATGTAGTGAAAGTAAACATGAGAAATGCTGAGTCTTTTGAAGAACTGGATCTGAGCTCCAGAGACAGTGTATATATTCCCTATTAGTCACTCAATCAAAAGTAACTGGGTTGCATATGCATTCAGCACAGGACCCAATTCTTTTCCTGGGTAGCAATTACTTGGGTAGAAATTACTTGAGTTCCACTAATGACCATATTTTGATCTTGTTTATGCCACTTTAAACATGCCAGGACTCTGCTGAATCAGCTGAGCTATTCTGTAGTAACAAGCTTGAAAGACGTTTTAAAAGGTGGTGCTCAGAGAATTGGGTATTTTTAAAATGATTTGTGCTCTTGCACAGGCAAAATGAAAAAAAAAAATTAGTAAAAGTGAAAAATACCATTTCCTTCCTGCTGTACATTGCTCTGCACTGGCAGTGCAAAGCAGCTGTATTTCTACCATAGCTGTCCTGACTGAATGGGCTTTGTGGCAGGAGAACAGGACAAGATCTCTTCTGCCTACGTTTTCATCTGCTCCACAGATGCTTCCCGCAGCTTTTCTGTTCCTGTATGGCAGCTGGCGAATCTGGGCAAACAGTTCCTAACAAGAAACTCAATAAATTTCACCTCCTCTCTTCTGTTCACAAAGTTTCCATCATCTGACCACAATTTTCATTCATTTGCTCATTACTGAAATTTATTTGGAGTGATTCATCAGATAATTTCTATGAATAATTCTTGGTCTGTAACTTGCTTGCAATCAGTTGGTCATGAGCATATTGATACTTGAAATTCAAGCCCTTTTGGCTGCATGCAAAGAATGACCCCTAAACTACTATGTTTAACATTCAGAATATTTTATTCCAATGCAATTTCTCTGCATTACATGTCTTGACTATGCACAAATATTCTGCATTATTAATTTTAGGTGATTTTGGCTGACTAGATCTTGCTGCACAAGTATCATGTTCAAGTATTCAGAAAAACTGAAAGCAAGAGGACCTGCAAATGCGGGTCAGGCCAAATTTCTGTCCATACTGAATGAATGTTTTCAGGACCTCATACAGAACTGACAAGCTTATGTTGCAGCTTTGGCATTATTCTGCTCCTAATTAATTTCATTGTAGTTCTACAATTGATGTGAGAGAATGATAAACCTATTCTGAAGCATAGATGTAGGTGTTTTCTGGCTTTTGTGCATTGATTCATTTGCAGACTCTTTATAGCATGTGCAAAAAGCTTGTGTTATCATTGCTTCACGTGTAAAACACATTATGAAAACACTAGTGTATTTGATCCAATGTAAGGCATACACATACTACAATGTGGTTTGGCCCCAAATATGTTTACTGCATCTGCCAGAACTTAAAATGACAATAGAGCTTACTTCTTAAGACAATCATTTGATTAAACAGGAACATCCCAAGCTTTTCTGACAGTTTTTAAGTGAGTCAATAGGAGGTTTGGACATGAAAAAGTGTGTGATTCAGTGAAGAGAGCAAAGTGGAAGGAGTCTTCAGGGTAAAGATGGGCTTGGAAAGGCTTTGTCCCTCCCCTAATATACCTTTTTGGAAAAAGCTTTCTCAGTTAGGATGGTCGAGAGTTTCTTGCACTATTGAATAGGATTGCCAGAAGGAGTCTATTCCTCAAGGCACTGACTACAGCCAAGTTCTGGTCTGTTCTGTACATGGAAAAGCTATGTTGCTTAGCTTTCAAAATATAAAATAACCTATTCATCTCAAATCTCAAATGCTACATTAATTGTCTTTACTAGATCATTAGGTAACTGTTGGAGCAAAGCATTCCTGTGTCAAACAGGTCTATACTCCCTTGTAGGTGATAGAGACTGAAGGGAAGACAGATATTTACCCCTCATCCTTCTCATCAAGTTTAACTGAAAAATATGCATCAACATTTTTTCTCCATAGAATGAATATTTTTTCATTGTGTGGGCTGATAAATGTTGTCTGGCAACTCTGTAAGAGTTTTCACCAGCAACTGGAAACTGCACACATTAGAAATCTCTGCTACAGAAAAGCTGGTTACAGCCTTTGCCCCCCTAATGAGGATTGTCTGGTCTAATGAGTGTGAGCTATTTCCAAAGGAAAATTATTGCTTGTGATTCCTCGGCTAGTAGTAGTTCCTTCAAACCTAGTATGAGTGTTTCCTTACACAACCTTCAGAGCCTACGAGCCTGATTCTCATTTACACCAAAGGCAGTGTAAGTAAACACCTTCAGGTACCTTATAAATTACATTTTGAAGCTCTTTACATTGCTAAGCTTTTAAGGTAGCTTTAATGTAACAGAGACCCAGGCACTACTGACTTGAGATCTATGACAAATTCAACATATAGCAGCTTGAGAATAGCCAGGGCAGGACCTATTGACCTCCTCCACAGTATTCTGGGGACATGGGTCCTCTCCAGCTTCCCTGTCTTGGGATACAGATAAGTAGTTGCTTAGGAATGGCACTCCTGAACTTAGTGCTCCCCCAGAGATTCTCCTCATGCTGCTCACTCGCTCGCTCCCCTCTCTTCCCCTGCAGCAGGCTGGAGAGGAAAACTGGAGGCATGAAGGGTGAAATTCACAAACTAAGAACAGTTTTGTTAACATCAAGCTGTACAGGATAGGCAAATGATTCACACGCGATTCCTGCAAACCGGCGTTACCCCACTCCTCCCTCTACCACTCTTACTTGACTGGAAGGGACCCTGTCTGCCTGGAAGAGAGCCCCTTTCCCCTGCCCCCAGTAAAGAGGTGCTATAGGATAACCTCTGGGTCCATGCCCCCTCTTTGCCACTGCAAAAATTAACCCTCTGCTGGCCAGAACAAAGACAAGGTAGCATCCTGGAGAATCGGGAGGAAAGAAGAGACACCCACGAGCTCTCTAGTTGCTAGAGATGTGAGAAACCCTGGTGCTAGCTCATGCTCTGCTGCAGCAGATTGGAGTCTCTTGCAGGTTGTCATACTGAGGGCACTGGGCTTATTTCTTCTGACAAGGTGAGCCTGTGGATGTGAAGAGTCTTGCAGTCTCCAGGTTAGCAAATCAGACCGTAAATGGCGGAGAAATGACTGCTGCCTCTCTTGTGATGATGTGAAAGACTGGAATTTGAATTACTGGTTTGGGACTAGCCCTCAAATCCTTTCTTGAGAAAAAAGCAAGTGAATAATTTGAAAAAGAGAGTGTTCTCTATTCCACCTCTTATCCAAAGCATGTGACATATGAAAGAAGAAAAACCACCAATTTTGCTTTCTGTACTATCCCCACATCTCCCTGTAGCCAGGATATATTAGCTGGATTGTAGGGATTAGGAGAATCAATCTCATTGCCTCCTGGTCAGGTCACAGATCAAGTGTCTGAATTCCTTCCAAGGAGACTTGAATTAATTTAGAAAAGGACCCTGAACCCTCTTTCTTATAAATGTGATAAATATTCTTCCCACTAAGTTTGGACACAAAGGAGGCAGTGGTACAGTTACAATTACTGCTTCTTCCACCCACATTTGAGACAAGATGGATTTATCCAATATGCCTGGAAAGTACTTCTGGAAAAGAACAGCTCTAAACTGCCCCTAAAGCTATCCAAAAGCTCAATGGTATTTCATGGGGCTGAATTCTGGAGTGAGGCACCTGAAGTGACTGTTAATCACCAGTTCATTTCACCACTCCCTCCTGTCCCCAGTGCTTTCACAGTTGCAGTCCAGTGATTTTTGTCTGTTCATGAAGATGATCCCATTAATGGCACGACCAGAAGAGCATCACCTCATTTACTGTCCTGGCATTCCCTTCAGACACAGGAATGTTTAGCCTGGACTTTCCTTTCCAAGCCCTTATATGTAAGGTGAACCATACCAGAGGATCAAGGATCTTTTCTCCTTTACACTGCCTGGCACAAGGCAGGACAGCAGAAAAGTTAGCTTCAGTTTGTGTGTCACCAAGTAACAAACTGCAGGATTATTGACTTGCATAATGGAGGCTTTACTTTTTCTATAAACTATACAATGCCATATTCAATAATTACAATTCAATGAAAATTGTCCAAGTAAGTGCACATCGTGTACCCTTGCCTTTTATTGTTGTTCTTCACCTGCTTTAATTTGGTAAATTCAGTGATTTGAATAGAGTCTCCAGTTCTTACTGTGTAATAGGGAGGACTTACTGATCAATTTGTTAGCTTAGTTATAGTGAAAAAGTGAATAGTGAAAAATTAAATAGCCCCTGGCCAGTCAAAGTAATTAATTAGTACAGGGGTTTTAGAAACAATTATTCAGCCCCACTACAGAGAAAGAAAATAACTTGTGGTGAAGGGAAAAGAAATATTTATTTGTTATGTGTGCAGAGCATATAACACCCTAATCTCAAGAGCCAAGAACAGCTTCCCACTACAGGGAATAAGAAATCCATTATCATTGCCTCTGGTTTTCCCATTTGCCACTGCTATTTGAAAAAACAAATTTCTCTATTGCTCCTCTACCCAAGCCTCAAAGCTTTTGCCTTTCCTAATGTCCAGAGCACTTGCTCTTTCACTTCTGTGTTGATTCAGCTTTTATGAAGCCTTGAGGTGACCCCTTACCCTACATTTCCATAAGTTTCTGGCTGAACAATTTTGTTGTTCTTTGTCATGCACTTGTCATGTTGACTATTGAGGTTGCTGGTGGTGTGGCAGTACAAGGCAAGAATGGAGGTAGGGTGGGTCTTGCAGGTCTGGAACATCATGGAATATTCAGAGGATCTTCATAATGTGAGAGGGCAACAAGATGAATAAAAGGCTTGGAATTAAGTAGAGAAAAATTTAGAGGGGCATGAGGATGTTTTTCTGAGGCAATTCATCTGAGCTGGTTCTTAGGTGTGCAGATGACAGTGTCTACACACCATCTCCTTCCCCAGCACAGCGTGACACCACCCAGAGCTTCAAGAGTTCTGTCCAGAACTTCAGTAGGCCTTCAGTGGGTGACAGAGTGCACTTTCTGCAGGTAGAGTCCTTTCCCATTTACAAACTGTGCCTACCTGAATGTTCTACTGCCAGTAGCACATCTGTCTGTGCTGTGCTCTGCAGGTGTGAAGCTGCACAGGTGCCTTCAATGCCCTGGGGAGATGAGATGGGGTGGCAAGAAGTGGAGGCTGCAAGTACTTTCTATACAGTGTCTCCTCTGAAAGGGCAGAGTGTGACTGGATGGAAACATCATAGGAGCAGGGCCAGCCCATGTCCTGACACGTGGACCATGTTGGAAAAGCAAGATATAATGCTGAGACTAACTGGAAGAGCCTTGGTTAATTCAAAGACAGATTGCATGCAGCAGTGATTAAAAGAATTGCACAACAGCTACAAATCAAAACAATAGAGAAAACATCGGTGGGAGTAAAAGCCACAATGTAAAATATAAGGGATTCCACCATACAAAGTAGTGTCCAGTAGACTCATACCAGATCAAATTTGTGCTTAAATTACAGGAACTCTAGTCCCCTTATGATTTCTGTCTAATCTGGTGATTCTTCTTTGCTATACGTTATTTTCGCATACTTTTTTCTTTAAGTCACTATAAAACTTTCCTCCATGACAAATGTCTGGATACTCCACCTTTCTCTCCACACAACCTCACTTTTTAAAGAATCTGTTCATCAGTCAGAAGAGGAGTTTTTTCCCTACCAGTAGTTCATCACATGGCAATAGGCAGCTAGGTCTGCTGAGAGCAGTATCTCCAGCTAAGCAAAATGTCTTTCCTCTTGCCATGTGCAGAGATTGTGAAGCTGCAGATCCACCAGGCATGCCAGCACCTTCTGTTTAAAATCTATTTTTCCTTTGGGTTTGGGCCAACAGTTCAAAGCCAATTGCAGTGGTTGAGTCCAGACTTCTATGAAATGGCTTTCTCGGCTAGTGTCTAATACCTTTCCTTGACAGCCTTGTCAGTACTGGAGCATGTTTCCACATCTTGGCTCGGGGTTAAACACATTCAACATGTTGTGCAAAATGGAGGCTCAAATACAAAATGGAATTCACAGTCTGAGACTGCCGGATCCCACTGTGTCATGGCACAAATGGTACTCCTCCAGCTGCCTGGAATGGCAGGCTCTCCACTGGTCCCCCTGCTCTGGAGAGAAAATAGTAAAAGTAGATAGGGAGGTGGACAATAAAAAAAGATTGGAGGCATGGAATGACTTCCATATGAATAGAGACTGAAAAGGTTGGGATCATTTGGAAAGGAAATGAAAAATTATATGGTAGACCTATCCAAGCTAGTTAACAGACCTGAGAAGATAAATCAGATGCTCTTCCTTACCATTTTTCCTTACACACACACAAAAAAAGAAATCCTGGGGGAACACAGTGAAACAAAAACAGCGAATTAAAATTTATAAACAATAGCACAACAAGTATTTACCTTATGAAAGTCATTATTCTGGGATATCACTGAGATCAGGAAGATGGAGGACATGAACAAGGCTGAAATTTATCCGTAGGGGAAACACCCGTGGGATCTTAACTGTGAATACATAAATAGGGAAAAAAACCCTAAGCTACTCTATACTTGGTGGGAGACAGGTAAAACCTTTCTTTTGTTTACTGAACAAAATGTATTTCTATGTATTTGGAAACTATTTGGTGTCCATGATCATGCACTGAACCGTCTGAAGTGAAAGGAAAATGGCTCAGGAGGATGGAGACGAGGTAGAAGTCATCTCTGTGCCAGTGCTTCTCTGTGGCCACCAGCACCTTTTGAAATTACTGGAAACTGGCTATACTTTGTTGGGCTGTTGAGTTTGGCATAAGGGAAATACAGAGTAATGAGGCATCAGGGACAGGACCTAACTGCGTGGTGGGTCCTTGTCAGTGGGAATATCCACAGCTCCCAAGACCTCTTGGTCTATTGATGCCCCTGACATGGATAAATAACTATAGGGCCCCTAGGCCAAAATCCAGAGAAGGATGTGGATACCTAATGTATGATTTAAACTGTCACCAGGTGCCGAAATTTGAGCCAAAAAAGCTCTTAGGGTCCTGCAACTCTGCAGCTGTGTACACTGAGCAGTCCTGCTGGTTTGGCTGAGCTGAACCTACATCTTTCAAGAGCTAGAGTTCAGGAATCTCCATTTCTGAGGAAAGTGTCCAGAGCACAAGACTGCAGAACCTTTCCTGTCGTTTCTCTAGCCTCATGAATTCTCCTTTTTCTGTTGGCACAGGAGGCTTATCTTCATCAGGAGATGTGGGAGCTGCTCCACCTTCCTCCCAGGGAAACAAGCAGTTGATGCAGTCCACAGATGGATGGCTAGGACACCTTCATGGAAATGGTTGATACGCAATCTGACCACCCAAAGACAAGGGAATTTACCTCTTCCTTGTACTTTGAGGAAATCACAGGGTAACTGCTAAGCTGTCACATATAAGATTCTCATCACCACCCCTGCTAATGAAAGCATCTCAATCTTTTATGATTATCAGGAAACTGTAGGTGTGCTTTGAATATATTTACTGGATCCAGCCTCCTTGAACTGAGGTACAGTACTGAATCTCACAGTCTTTGGCAGCGATGGAGAAAAAGTATTTGGCTCAGCCAGTATCATGGTTCCATTGGGCATGCTTTGCAGCAGAAATGTTGACGCCAAACTAAGCTTTCCTGTGCAAACTTAAGCGCTTACAGACTCTCAGACATCTAAAGGATTAAGCAAATCCTTTGTGGATCACATATTTGGACATGGGTGACTAAATTCCGCCTAAAGTGCTTGAGAAGTTGGTTTGTGCACATTGTAATTTTCCAGTTCCTTCCAACTAACCCTTTGGTGTTATATTGGTGATAATTACTTCTCTGTCTTTGAGTGTCTGTCTCAAAGGGATCTGTCTTCTCAGTAGCATAACTTTTTGCACAACTGGTAGAAACCATCTTCTCTCTCAAACAACCTCACTGATTAAAATAGCCAAATTCAGAGCAATTGTTCACATTCCAGATTTAGTTCTCAAGTTTGCTGCCTCCCTTTCTGAAGTAATGAACAACTTCTGCACCTCATCTGTTTTTTCCCATCTATTTCAGCTTGTGTGATGCAAGATGTTTTTTCTTTGTACTAGCTTTACTTTGTTTCTAGGACAGAATTACATGTACAAGAGGATTCAACCTCTGTGAACGATACATCCAATGCCACTGAGTGTTCTCAACAGCTCAAAGGAAAACCAAGTACTTTGTCTAACTGGGTACCTCTTGCAACCAGAAGACAAATATTCTGAACCTGTGAGGAAAGAGAAGTGAGTTTTCTACCACTGATGGAGAACGGAAGAGCTGTTTAGGTAGAGGCAGTTCTCACAGTCCTGCTGCTCAGCCACTGTGCTCCCCATAGAAAAAACTCTGCAGCTGTTCTGCTATTTTTCATGTAAGACCGACTCCTTTTCTAGCTGGTTGTACCCTGGGGGAGCTGCTTCAGGACTTTTGCCAGCTAGAGCAAGATTTGGGAGAGTGAAGGCCAGTTCCTCATTAGGAGCAGGCAGGCAGCAAAGACTACTTGTTTCAAAGAAGTATGAAGAGCAATGAAATATCCAGGGCAAGATTCATCCTGGCTAGCTGCTGATGTCAAGAGTAGAGGCCTTCACACCTGTGTTAGTCTTCTAGCTCTCTCAAGAGCCATAGAGACCTAGTTCTGGTTAAATTAAGAAGAAAATGTCCAAAAGCATGTGTTTCTCCCCTCTGCCCCAATGGCAAAGAAGCCCTGTGCTATCCAGGTCATAGACATAGACATCTACATCCAACCTACCCCATCCTCAGCAGGTGCTTGCTGAAGATGAGGTGGGTGGAAGCCCCTTAGCTGAGTCTGGCTACACCCATAGAACTTGCCCCAGTGTGTGCAATGTGCTGCTGCTCCAGAGAGGGAAAGCAGATGTCCCCAGCACATTTGCTTTGCTGCCAGCTACTTGTGCCAGAAGGGTGGTGGCACATCTGCATCTCTCCCCAGTCACATCTGGTTGAGATGTGGTAACACACTCTCTGCACAAGGTACCTCCCGAGGCCTATGAGGGGAAGGCTCTGCTGCAGCATTTGAAGCAAGGGTGGCCAGCAAGAGACATTTCCCTTTTTGTCTCATTTTGTTTTCACCCACATGGCACGTAGCTGCTTACAGAACGAGATCCGGCCCTCTAGAAACTACACATGCTTGCATGTGTTGGATGCACACACATAGATGTGTGTTTGTATGTGGTTTATTGAGAATTAAAAATGCTTCTTTTTGCCTCAGACAGTGCTTCCAGTGCTTGCCTTTTCAGCTGGGGGGACTGTGTTTTTAATCTCACTAATACAAAGAAAACAATGGACCTCTTTCTCTGCTAGCTGTAAAGGGTCATAAGTAAAATGAGTTTTGGCAGACTCTTTCCAACTAGACATGCAACCACATGCAAAAATGACTCTAAATTTAGTATGTCATTTGTGAGGGTTAACCCTTCCCTTCCGCAAAGGAAAGGAGCTTATTTGTTATCTTCATATAGTCTGTATTTGGAAATTTGTCTTGCCTCTATAAAACTCTAAACTGCAGGAGTTTATAATGGCCTTTTGTTTTATAAGCCTTTATTTCTCTTCAAAGTTATGATAAATGCAACTTTATCCCTGCTTCTGGGAACAGGACACAGTACTTTCATGCAAGAACAGGTACCCTTAAAACCAAGGAAAGTGTTCCCTTCCCTGAAAGTGTTTTCATCCCCTATTCAGATGGGGGGGTGCGATGGTCTTGCTTTTTTGTATAGACCTTAAAAAGTGTTGGACTCAACCCTGTGTATTTCTGTAAGTCCTGGTCACCAGCATGAAAGTAGTTTAATGGAATAAGGTTACTGCTGTGAGAAATCACTGAACTTAAGTCAGTCCAGAACTCTTTGAGAAATATTATATTGCACCTGAGACTTTAAGCACACAGCCATGGGTGTAATACCTGCTACAGCAGGAGAAACAGGAACTGACCTTCATCTGCAGCTATTTCCAGCAGGAAAAGAAACACTGAAAACATCCCAGTCCATTTTCCAGCCTGTGAGGTTTCTGATGTTAGTGAGTGCTGTTTTATACGGTTATCATAGAAAAAAACAAGCAGGGGGTCCAATGCAAGATGTAGTTCACCTAAATTCTTGGTTTACTCTGAGAAAATGGTATCTGTAGAGCAGTGCTAGCAAATAATTGTTGGGCAAGGCAAATTACTTGGATGTATGAGAGAAAGTGGTATCTTACCCACTTTGAAATGCATTTCTTGGAAACGTTGGTCTGAACTGGTCTGATTCTGTCTATGTTTCTCACTCTTACTCTCTTTCCCCTCCCATACTCAAGAAAACACCGTTCCCAGAAATCCCAGAGGACATTTCTAATTGAAAGGAATGATCATGAGTCATTCCTGTATATTAAGTGAAATACTCTTGCTTGCCTCCCAAGGGATAAAGTGATTAAACCCAATAGAGAAGGGCCCAGGAACTCCTGCTGTCCCTGCAACCTTGAAATTAAAAATCAAGAAGATAAGTTAGTGGTACAGTATTTTCTTTCAAACCACATCACTCCCTGAACTACCAGAGCCCACATACAAAGAGATAGAAAATGGATTGCATTTCTGACAGTTTAAGATTCAGATTTTTTCAACTGAGACTGTTTGTTCTTCTGAACAAACTGTATGCTACCCTGTCCTGTTGTCTGGGATATAATGGAATATAATGTTAGCCTCGGACAGTGGTTGTTGAGCTAGTGCCAGCCTCACTAATGAGCATGTGGTTTCAATAATAATATGGCTACTTGTAAGATGGCTGGCCACAAGCCAAGCACTTAATATGGAGGGGGCAACAGATGTAAAAAAGTACCATCCCTGACATGATTGCATTTCCAAAAATTCTCTGCCAGAAAAGTTCAGACTCAGCAAATCGGGATAATGAAGAATCCCCCCATATCAGGAAAGGATGAAGCTCTAACAAATGAATAGGAGTCCTATGAGCTTTGTGCACACATGGTAAAAAATAAGAAATATAAGAACAGGGGTGATAAAATAACTGGTAATTCCTCTTTATGGAAAAAATTCAGTCTGCTAATGAAAGGTGCTGGGTGGTTCCTTTCCCTCTCCTCTCCTCTCCTCTCCTCTCCTCCCTTTCCCCTTTCCTTTCATCTTTTGTCATTCCAGACTTGGACCTAAAAGTGCATCAAGATGGTGAAATGAATTACAGTTTAATAATATTCCCACCACACAGACAAGATGGATCCAATTACATAATGGTAGCATTAAATGTTATTAGGAAGGGGATCCAGAGTTTTGAGTCCAGACTTTCAGAAAACCATGATAAGCTCTTTAAAACAGCTGAAATAGCACATTTATAGGTTTTCAAGCCGTAGGTTTGCTGAGAGGAGGGAGCACAGGGAAGGAGTCATTACTCTTGCTCAGAGGCTTTGGTGTGCTAATCTGGTATTGAGGATTGAGTGTGCAGAAAAGCAGTGCCAGAGAGTTTCCAGTTGATTATTATGCCTTAACCTGTATGGTCTGAGGGTGCTTCCTGGAGTGGCTGCCCTTACGGGAGAGCGCACGTGTGGCAGGTTTGGGTGCAAACGCCAGCCCTTGGGCTCCAGCCACAGGAGCAGGCCGTGGCCAAGCCAGCCAAACCTGGACACACCCAATGGAGAGAAGGCAGGGGCAGCCCTGCCCCACACCAGATTGCCCCCAGCGCTCCCTGCTCAGTCACCCACGGGCTTTTGGGTGGCACGGAGGTGCTGAGCTGCTTTCAGACAACCAGACCCCTCTGTTCCAGACTGCTGAGAAGATCTCTCTTTGGATAGGACACCACTGAAACCTGGAGCACACTCTGCAGCTCTCCCAGAATGAGGCAGGCACAGACAAAGCATTGTTATCTACTGTAAAACCCCCAAAAGAAGGTCACATTCTTGATATTTAGAGTTACAGATAGTATTTCATGATCCTTTAACAATATTTTTCTTCTTTTCTTCCTGGAGAAAAGGAAAATATTATTAAAAAATTTAGGAAAGAAGCAAATTAATCCCATAATTTTAAGTTAATATCTTCCCATCTTTTAATTTGAAAAATTGGAGAGAAATTACAAAGAAGAGGAAAGCAGAAAAAAGAGTGGTCAGAACACAAAGGAGTTCAAAACTAAAATAGAGGAATGAACATTTCTGACTGCCAGCACACAAATGAATTGTTTTCAGGCAGGGGAATTTTTAGTTCTCCTCACAACAGTGAGTAGTATTTATGTCTTACCACAACAGTGGTAAGACATAAATATTACTCCTGAATTTTATGTATTATGATATTAACAAGATTTTTTTTAAAAATCAATGTCTAAATTAAAATTTCTGAATTTCTGAATTAAAAATATTTTTCTACAAATGTTTTGAAAACTTCAGTTATTCCTCTGATATAAAGTGTTCCAAATGCTCCAGACTCCTTGTTTTCTTGATGATGCCTCCCTGAATATTTTCCCAAATTTGGTTGAACCAACTCAAACTGGGTTGTTGTGTACTGTTTACCAGGAAATGTTGGTTAAAGCTGCTTGGACTAGAATAATGTTGTGTGCCAGTGTTGGGAGACACTTCGTGCCCTTCTGGGTGGCCAGTACCTTTGTCAAGGTGCTTGCCGATTCATGGCCTTACAATAAATGGTCTGTGGCTAAGGAACAGCATATACCCATGGCTGGCAGGCAAGAGAACATGTCACTTCTGCACTACTTCTAATAAAATATCCACACACATCTTAGGTCATAATTGATCAAATATGCACATCCTCCAGCAGTGGTTTGGGGGCTTCTCTGAGAAGAACTCTGAGGTTTCTGAGTCCTGAACAGTCCTGTGCAATGTGATACCTGGGATGATGCACTAACTCTGGCACTGGCCACTGAAAAATCATTTGTGTGAGACTCCTTCCGTCCTTGATGGGGAAGGAGGGTGAAAGAGGAACCTCTACAGAATGCTTTATCTCAATCTCAGTAGATGTCTAAGGGAGAGGGGATGAATTGGCCTTTGAATGTGCTGCTTCTCATATGTTTTTATCAAGGAAGGGGCTAAACATCTAGCTGGCAAGCAAATAGATTGCTAAAGCTAAATGAGAGGTACCTCAGCTACACTGCTGGCAGTGTTGCATCCTTTATGTCCTGCCAATCTGAAAGTGCTCTGCGATTGTCATTCAGCTTTACTTTCAATTAATTGATATTGCAGATTCTCATTTTGGCTGCAGTGCATTAACTGAGTAAACAGTCGAATGAACTGGGCACCACAAAAGATTGCTGGCTGGTTGCTGCATGCCCCCCAGGCAATAAAAACATGTGCAAAGAACAAAGAGCTGCACAAATCGACTGCAGATATGACCACACACGTTAAGATGTAACACGTCATTGAGACAGGAGAAAAAAGCTTTTGTAGCAACCAGCACTGGGTGGAACTGGCTTAATCCTATTAAAGAGCCCCAAAATCCACCAACAAAGGGCCAGCTTTTGTGCTCTCACTTACGCTGGGGAAAGCCTACTGACCTTGGAGAAAAGGAGCCAAAAGCAGGACCCAGTGCAGCACGGTCACCGTCCTTGCCTACAGAAATGGCAGCATGTGTGGTACGTGGCAGGGCTGACATGAAAGTGCGTGTGGCACTGGTTTCTGTGAGCACCCTGCTGTCTGAGAGACAGAAGGACAGAGGAAGCTTGTAAATCTGCTCATGCCAGGATGTTATGGCATGTGAACATGTGGATTTCAGAGGAAAGACAATGAAAGATGCACACACACTGTGGTTCTTGAGACACCAACTGCTCTCCTTCAGGCTCTCCCAGCCATCTCATATTTCAGCATGGTGTGAAGATCCAGTTGCTCTTTGCTTGGATGCCCAGATGAGAAACTGGGGAAGACCAAAGACAAGGTGCTCATTTGTACAATCTGTAAAGGAGGTGCACCCTGTTTCCAGCCATGACAGGTGTCCAGGGATCCCCAGAGGTATTGCACCGCTGCTCTTGTAAGTGATTGTTCCAAAAAGTAAAAAGAAGACTGAACTACCATGAACAATCCCTGTTGTGCTATTTTATACTCTCTGGGTTTTTCAGTCAGTAGTGGTTTGTCTCATACAAACTCACATCTTTTGACTGCAAATGCCTTGACCCTGTCATGATAGCCCTGGCTTACCCCAGCTCCCCTCCAGCAGGGAGCTGATCTCACATCTGTAGCCTGTCTGCATGCTCACTTGCCAGCTAGAACGACTGTGCTGGCTGCCTGGGCAGTCACTACCAAGGATAACAGCTGAGTTTGGAGCTACCTTCCCTTACTGGGGATCACAAATTCAAGTCTCTCTTCTATTGCCTTACTTCATGTTAGTTGAAACTGCAATTGAAATTTATTAGGTTGTGTGTACTGAGAGGAAGGGGAGGCTAAAAGAGAGGCAGGCAAGCAGGCAGCACAACTGCGGGATTCTCACTTCCTAGGCTAAAATTAACCAATGCTTACACCAGCTTTGCTTTGAAGTGAGCCTTTGTTTGGGGAGCAAACCCTGGTGACAGGCTTTGGGAAGTGCTCCTGGAAGAGGGTTTTCCTTCATGTGCAGATCCTTCTCATCGCTTCATTCCCAGGCTGTTGCCTTGGGACCACCTACAGGGATGCCACCACAGCAGAAGAGGCTCCCTCTTGTCCTGCAGAGCTCAGGGATCCTTCTCACTGCCCCAGCACAGCTCAGGGTGAGCCCTAGATGAAGAAACCCAGGGCAAGTGGGCTGTAGGAAGGCCCAGCAGGATCCAACCCCATCTGGGCTGGAAGTCCCGGGGAGCCAATGTGCCTGGTGACACACTCAGCCTTGCCCAAGTGCCTGCTGGTGGTGGGCGTCAGTCATTCCTTGGCTTGCTGGCTCAGGCCGTGGTGTCTTTGTGAGGCTGTTTGCTTGCATGAAAGGTTTAAGTAGTTTGTAATTGCCTATGTGAAAAAAACCCAAACCAAGATAATTTTTGAATTCTTGTTTCTTTCCACACTGGCTTGCTCCTATATACAAAAGGCTTAAAGTAAAAGTGGGGAATGCATGTCTGCTTTTACAGGTCCCTTTGATGCTTTTGCCACATATAGTTACACATATTTAGGTTTGCACCAGCTCTCTGCAGTTCACCTCCAGTCAGATGTTCATCTACACCTGAAAACATGAGAAGGGCTCAGAGTTGGCTCAGCCGAGGAGGGAGAGACTGATCAATGTACAAATGAATATTTACAGGGAATATATTTATAGACTTAGATTTTTAAAACTTGTGTATGTGAATTTGGTTGAGCACGAGGCTTTCCTTTTGCTTGTCTCCTAACCCTGCTCCCTCCTTTCCTCCTCCTGCCTGTTTTCTACCTATCCCCCTCCCCATCCTCCCGATCCCAGAAAATTAGCTTTCATTGGGCTTTTATAGCTGCACTTTCAAGTCAGTCAAGATTATTTTCTGGTGCTTAAATTCCTAGTTAACATGTCATGGTGCCATTCGGTGCTGGAAATGATGTAATTTATTGGGTAGCTGGTCATTTGCAAAAATAGCTGGAAAAACAATTTTAGCTTGATATAAATAACAAGACACAACAGTACATACAGTACAACACCTTGCCTCCTGCTGCAAATCTCCTGATTTCTGTTATTCTGGTTTCAGCATGCCTAGCTGCCTCCTTACATTCCCTGCTATGAAATAAGATAATTATAGCACGAGTAAATATTACCCAATCAATCTACAGCAACAACTGTTAAAACAAGCCATCTTATAAATTTTCCTAACAAAACATGCCTCAACCCAATACACACAGAAGGTAAGTTTCTCTGACCTTGAAATAAATTTCAAGAGCAAAGAACATTAGGCACATAATAAACATCCAGCAATGAGAGGCAGAGCCAGGATCCCGCCCTGTTTAATCCCGCCCTGTTTAATAAAGCCGAGACCTCCCCAAGCTCAGCAGCAGAAGGATGGTGTGTTTTGGGAAAGCTTATCTTTTCATGTATGGTGCAAATAGGAATAGTTCCCCAAAATCACAGTTTCTTTTCTTCCCTTATGCCTAGTAGCTGGACTCAAGCAAATTAACCCTTCTTTTCCCAGGTACCAGACTCCAGTAGTGATAGGTGTGGTGGCTGCACAAAACATCTGGTTCAATTAAACCATAAAGCCTCTTCAAAACCCAGAGCATTATTTCCATCTCCCAAACACAGACATTTAAAAAGAAAAAAAATAATCGCCTATCATCAGAGTTAGTTATTAGACTGAGTTACTCAGGGGTAAGCTGTTCAAAAACTACTGCATGGGCTCATAATATTGTGTACTACAGAAAGTGGCTCAAACAGGGGAAAACATTTGCGCTGACTACGGAAGCAGGTCTGTTTTGAAATGCTACTGGATTTCAGGTTTACATTCTGGCAGCACTCGGTAGGCTTGCCTAACTGACTCATGAGAAGATAGTTTCTGTTGGAGTGGGGATTGGGGAGAAAAAGAAGCCAAAATGCCTGACCATAAAGATTAATGCCTTTTAGAAGAACATAAAGATGTTCTGAATCTGTGTGTGGCAGAGAAGGGTCACAAGGGAGAAGCTAATGATGATATACTGCTTGAATACCATTATGCACTAATTACTGAAAAAAGATGATGGATTTGAAAACCTTTGTGCTACTAAATGGAAGCACAATAGTGCCAGTATGGGCAGGTTTTGAAACCCCCACTTTAAGAAGCAGCTAGATCATGCATTGCCCGAACATCTCCCAACAAACATGTGCTGAGTTTCCAACAGAAAAGGTGAGACATGGTCATCTAACCCCAGCTAGATCCAGGATTCCAAGGGGGTCAGTCATTCTGGTCAGACTCTTTGTGGGATGTAAAGTGGAAAGGATGGCATGCACTGTTTGTACAACTGGTCTGCAAGCTGTGGGGAGTGCATGTTCTGGATTTGCAGGAGAGGAGAGCCCTTTCCTAGTTGATATCACTCAGAAATGTTGCCTTAGATTTGTCTTTAAGTTTGTCTCTGTCCTCTACCTCCATACTTGAGATGTGGTGGTAGCCACCCAAGACTCCTCAGGAGTCAGTGGAGAAAGATCTCAGAAGGTGATCTGAGGCCCAAAGTAGGCTGAAACATCTTTCTAAAAAGCTGTTAGTGTTTTTCCTCCTGCCTGGGAATGTGCCCAGGGCTGGAGACAGGGTGGGTCTAGGCTGACATAGCGTGACTAAAAACCCTGTAATATCCACCCCCCATTTCAAATGTGTTATATTAAAGAGGAATGGGATGGGTTGGAAGTGAAATATTGCATTCATGCCTGTGGTAATGGAGATACACACTTGCTGTCTCTGGTGTACTCCGTGCTGCACCTTCTCTGCTCCTCTCTGGACCAGATGCATTCCTCTTTGCTGGTGCCACAGGTCTGCTGTGGCATCAGATACATGTGTTGCCTCTCGCAGGGGTTTTGCAATGTGGACCAGCATGCCTAGGGATTGGGACCATTGAAAACACTGCTGTGGCTCATCTTGATGGGTCTCTATCGTGGTATGCACCTTAAACGTCCTTTAGACCATTTACTTCCATAGAAAGGCCCGCTTACATATTGAACTGTTTCATCTACCCAAAAGAGGTACCTGTCCAAATTTCCCACCTGAACAGCCCCTTGCTCATGTTAACCCTTGAAACATGCCTGGAAATTGAGTGAGAAAGTCCTAGGTGACATGGGACAAACGCCATGCCCAAACTTTTCAAGCTGTGTGTCCATTGTGGCCTCTTCAAGGTCCCTGAGACTTCTCTGGGGCCTGACTGACCTGAAAAATCTCACAGGGTCCATTCTAGCAAGTGAGTAGTACAGACAGCCAACCTCAGACATGGGCAGTGTTTATTACACTGGCTCCTAGGCAGCCTTATGACCCATTTTCATTTATGTGGAGTGGCCAAAGAGTAAGACTTTGTGTATAAGGGGTGCCAAAATGGCAGATAACAAGCTCGAATACACAAATGTGTTTGCTTGCTGGGGACTGACCTCTCCTGGAATCTGGTTGAATCCACTGTTTCTGGCAAATTTTGAAAACTACAGACAAATTCTGAGGAATATACAGATGTCTGGAAATGGAGTCCATGACCTAGTAACCTCCTTTTGTCAGAAAATAAACCCATTTTACCGTTACCTTTGATGTGTTGTTGGTTAAAAGAGGAGGATGTACTTTAACTCCCTCCAAGGAGACATTTCTGTTTTGTGTATGTCAGGCATATTAATCCAGCCAATAGACCTGAATTGAATTAATTGTCTGACATATGTCTTTTGTTGTTGCTTTCCGCTGGAAATATTACTTTCTCACGAAGTGAACTGTATTCCAGTTCTGGGCTCCTCAGTGAAAGAGAGACAGGAACATAGTGGAGAGAGTCCAAAGAAGGACCACAGAGATGGTCAAGAGACCAGAGCAGCACAGACCAGATGATCTCCCAAAATATCTTCCAGCCTCAACTCTTCTGATACTGATTCTGGAAGACTACTGGAAGATAACACAGCAGTACTGTACGAAACTACAGCAGATGTCATCTTGCCTATGCTCTCCAGAAGGAGCAGTCCTTGAAGCCAGCAATTCCCAAAATCATATGTGGATTTAGTTTTTTGAGAGAAGTACTTGATATGCTCCAAAATACAAAACCAGGACATGTTGAGTAAATAGGAGATGAGGACCTGGGATTGAAGGTGGGATTGAGGTAATCACCTTGAGCTGGGTCTAAAAGGAGGGAAGGGGTTCCCAGGAGAAGAGTAATTGCACTGGCAGTGGCAGAGCCGGCTAGATAGACTGGATAGGGCAGTGTGGTAAGGCAGCTATGCTACTCCCTTTGGAAGTTCTAATTTGTTTGCTGCTGCCTTGTGTCCCACAACGGGACCAGATTTCTCCTTGTTTCATGCCTGACATTCAAAGCTAGACATTCAAAATTATCTCAGTGCAGCTTTCCAGTTGAAACACCCCAAATGAGTGTGTGATCCTGACTGCATCCAGGCAGAAATGGAACAGGCTCTGCTGGTTTTAGAGAGTGAATGTTTTCTGCCTCAGTAGAAAGATATAGATTTGTTGTTGCAAAGCTAGGTACAATCTCACAAAGCCAAGCTTTGACCAACCAGAGAAGAAAAGAGGGCAACGCAATGCAAGGGTGAAGAACAGGAGCATTGGGATTTGGGCGTGTATGTAAATTGTTTGTGTGGGCAATTTGCTGTTTTCACAGTGAAAAATCCTGATCTTCGAAAACTGCCTATGTGGAAAAAAAGAGAGAGCATTTTTTGCTACTCAGATTTATAATCTGCTCTCAAAAGTATGCCCACAGGAAGCAGAATTAGAATTTTCTTCTCAGGACAGTGCTAGCTCAAGAGTTTAAAATATATCTTGAGCTAACATTTTTGTGAGTCATCCTGCATCACTGAATAAAGATATACATGATGTGAGCACTGCAGATTTAGGAACAAGCCAGGGTTTTTGTGCCTTGCTCCATTACTGAGAATTTTATGATTCTGACATCAGTAGTTTATTAGTGTGAGTCTGCCCCAGGTTCAACTCCACAGGACACGATGGAGAGATTACTTTGGTCCCATAAACCTGCTGCTAAGATCTGGACAGCCAAAGTATGTGACTACAGGCTTTTGTGTTGCTTTCATGAGTATCATTACATGGAATAGTTAGGTACCAGCTCACAGTCTTATACCCTCAAAGGGAAAAATTCACTTCAGTTTCCATGCATGACTTTATTTTGTTTAACAGGAGATACATCAATTCACTACAACAGGGTGTAAAATATGTTTGGTTTGTAATTACACCAGCTGCACTGAGAGAATAAAGCAGAGGTTAAACAAGGTCACATGTTTAATCAGAGGTCTCAGAGGGCTATGAATAAAAGGAAAGCTGATCTTTTGTCATAATATCAATACAATGCAGTCATCCTGTGTGGGTTTTGCATACCATCCTGTCCACAGCTAGAGAAGTGACTTCTATTTCAATAAGAATTAAAGCAAAAGCAAAAAAAAAGAACAAAGGGGCGAGGGAGTTGATCTGGAGGAGATGATGATAAATTCTACTGCATCTTGTAAAACCCTCCTGCTCTTTCTTCCACAATGGCATTATTTTCCCATCATAACCACTTCCTTAATAAACAATTAAGCTTTGTGTTTGGAATCTAAACATATTTTTGGGGGGTGAGACAGAGAAGAACTGGGTGGCTCAGGGCTTGGCAGTAATACAAGGGAAGAACCTACAGTGGTTTGAATTTGGTCCAGGTTGTGTTGCCCTTGATTTATTAGCCATCCTAGTGCAGGAAAATCACTGTCTCTCCTCCACACTGTTTTTGTGGGTCAATCCTGTAGTAATATCAAACAAAACAAAATAGTGTGCATTTATTTTCTCATAAATATTTGACTGATTTATTGTGAGAATAATTAATTTGTGCTGATGCTGTTCATGCCCCTCTTCAATGGGAACTCAGCTCGATAGCAAAGCGAATGCTGAAGAAATGAATACAGGTATTCAGTCCTGACATTTGATTATAAAAGTGATAGGGTCAGAAAAATAATGAGCCTGGTGACTACATCTGCATGTACATTCTGTACCTCCATTGGTAGCTGTGCAGATGCAGCACAGCCAATGTGATATCACTGCATGGGTGGACTGACACTGGTCAATGAGCACAGTAATCACAAACTCAGCTTGCATTGCACAGACACTGAGCTCCTGCCTTCTCTTATCAGCTAAGGGACATGTAGCATCACTCTGGCCTTTGGGCTGAGCCCCGGAGTGGAAGTTGTCCAGTGTGAGCTCTTTCCCTTGCTTTTGGTGGCTTCCAACCCCAACCTGCATCCAGATCTAACCTCCCTCACTCTGTTCAACCTGTGCAACCTCAGTGTGAAAAGCTTGTGGATATGATGTGGGCCAAGAATTGTTCAACAATTCTGAGAAAGAAGTCTCTGAAATCATAAGCACCCTGCAAAAATTTGCTCCTCAAATCAGAGGTATAAAAAAAGAAAAGTGAAAGCACACTAGCAAAGGTCTTGCTCTGAATAATTCACTTGTTTCCAGGATAAAGCCTGGGTTCCTTTCTCTGCTCCCTCACCAGAGGCTGTGGGGACAGCTATGCTGCTACTGTTCACACTGGTAATTGTCCATGGCCTGAGATACTCCCTTTCTTTTCAGTGCCATCAATCTGGCAGCTTCCCATTGTATGTAATTATTATTTATATCTTTTTTTTTCCCCAAAAATGCTTGGGGAAACTTATGAGATAGTTTGCTACAACATTTTTCATTAAAGAAACAGCTGGGTTGTTCTACTTCTAGCTCTTTACAAAAGCCTTCTGCACATTTGTCAAGCCAGGGTGTAGCGTGATGAGCTGTTTCTGTTGAGAAACCAGAGTTTACAGAATAAACAGAGTTGAGGTAAACCCTGATTATGGGGAAAGTCTGCACATTAGGCTCCCTTGCAGGCTTAACTCACATGAGTAGCCTGTATTTTTGGAAACACTTCCAAGGTTTTTCCCTTTGTGAATTGGTGCAAACGGCTTGTTGGAGCCAGGCGTGCCTAAATTCTCACTGACTTTTCCTTAATCTCTTTGGCTTGAGCAGGGCCTCAGACAGGCGTGAGCAGATCAAGGGGGTCCTGGGGAGTGCTGAGCCAGCGGGTGCCGTCCAGCAGAACCGGCTCAGCGCTCCCGGCTCCCGGCTGCACACATAATTGTACACTTCCCTAAACGGGACACGAAAGGAACCAATGTGTGTCAGTAAATTGAAGGGAATTGTCTCATGTACAAGGAACAGCAAGCTCTGTGCTCTCCCTTGTTTGTGCTGGAACTTTTGCCCTTTGTGCTAAATTTAGCATGCTGGAGACTGAGTACGGCCCCCCTCCCTGAGGGCCATGCTCAGACATGTCAAGTCCTTGGGGTGGGAGCAGAACAGCAAGGGAGATTTGATGAAAAATCAGCTGCAAGGGGAAGTGGTGGAGCTCAAACAGCACTTTTTCTTGGACTTTGTGCCTTTAACCACAGCCTAAGTGCCATTGCTGCTGCCAGAGCTTCTCACCAGGGCATTGTGACATGGGTGAAAATGGTCCCCACTGCCTCCAGATCCTCCTACTCTTCTCCAGGCTCTGCCTGAGCCCCCACATGATGAAAGCACAAAGACCTAGAAATCTTCTCAACTCACAGCTATTGATCAGAGCTATTAGCAGAGTTACTAATATAGGTGTAGGTGGGATGATGCATGTGCTGAAATACCTCACCAGTCCAGAAAAGATCATGCAATTCAAATGGTGATGCAAGAGCCTGATTGCCCACTCTTCTGTGTGGTGGGAGTCATACAAGTGTCCTTGGTGGATATGAAATGCTGGATCAGCCAAAAAGTTCCAGGTCTGGTTTTAACTTTACTTCAGTCTTTGCTTTAGCAAAATCCCTTCCCTCTTCTCGATGGGATTATCTATAATGGGGCTGGGCTGAGATCTCCAGGTTGTGTGGCATTAGTTGCTGATTTTTCCAGCTCAGTGGGATTTTGCAGTTTTGAAGTCAGGATGTGAGTGGCTTTCTAACTACATACTCCAAGGTTTCTGTTTGTTTTATTTTGCTCAGAAGAAGGTTCAAAGAGAGAAGACTGATTAAAAATTATGACATGTGCCCATGCTGTTTCTGACTGTCCTTTAGCCAGACCTTCCAAGAGAATTCTATTTGCTTGTGTTGTGAACTGAACTTTTTGAGATCTGTGCTTCCAGGAGACCATGACATTACCTGAGAATTATTAACTGGGAGACGCTTACCAGCTTCTGCTGCTCAAAACCAACTAGAACACGTTGCTTGTGAAATGTGAAAGAAAAATGAAAACAAATTCGTATTTGATGTCTTTGAAGTTAAGGGGGAAAAATATCCTCAGAGTATAGCTGAATTACCACATAAAGCAACATATATTTTTTTTAAATTATGTAAAGATCAAAGTAGAGGGAGAGTATTGTGAGGAGTTTATTTTGATGAGTTTGGTTAAAAATCAAAACCTGGTTTCACGGGGGAGATACAGACACAAAACACTATGTGCCACGGATTTGCTGAATATGTTAAAAAGTGCTGAGCAGTATTAAATTAATGCAAAACTGAAGATTACACAAGGGTAAACATTGCAGCTAATGTTTGACTAGAGCTGAGCTGAGGGCTGAGTGCCTTCCCTTAATTTACAGACTATGTCCACGGCAACTCCAGGAGGCTGGGAGTTGAGGAGACAGACATTTTATACTGAGGAGACACATTATTATTTTTAAATTCAGGAAAAAAGAAGCTGGCTAAAGTTACTACTTCTGAACTTTGGGGAGAGGCAACTGAGAGAAAGCAAGAAAGAAGGGTCAGCAAGTGGCTTTTGGAGCCGAAAGATCTTCTAAGTTAATACCTACTAGGTGTGAAAGTCTCTAGTAAATACTAGATCATAAATAGCACTGAGAAGATCAGTGTCAGGTAGAAATTTGGCCTGGAATGGACTTGCAGACACTGCTCAAGCATGTGCATGAAGAGCGTGTTTTCTGTGAGTGCTCATTTCCATACCCCCAGCACTGACACGGCTGTGGAGAGGATACGTGATGGCTTAGGGAAAGCAGTGAAATACACAGTGGCTTGCAAGCTGAAACGAACATTTGGAAATTATTTCTTCCACCCCACCCAACACAGTTTCCTCCCGCAGCAAGAGGGGCCATCCCCATCACACTGCCTGGTGGCCTGATCCTGCCTTCCGGAATGAAGAGCACAGAATGTTACTCTTGCTTTACAACTGAGCATTTTGTAGATCTTCTGCTTACGAAGAACACATTTGAGCCCCTTAAAATCTGCTGCAATTCCTAGTTGTGTGGGTGGTATGTGAGAAGTGAAAGGTAAGAGCAGAGGGCAGCCCTAGGCTGTGACTATAGCTAGTTTAAACTTATTCCTCAGATAACTTTGGTTGGTCATCGAAGACCAAAGTGGCTCCAAAGCATGAGATGGATGCTATGTCTTCAATAGCACAGCAGTGGATATCTTTAGATTGGGTTTTCATCATATACTTTAATTTTCTAGGCTGGGGAATGACCATAATTGCTGAACAATTCAATGTAATGGAATGGGCTAATTCAGCGCTTTTTACTGCATTTTTCCACATAATATCTAAAATCTTTTTTTCCACCATAACCCATGTTTATGAAAGCAAGTACTTAACCCGCACATTTCCTGGGCTTGAATCATTTCCTTAATAAGGCATAAAATTTTGCAAAATCACTCCCTTTACATTAACACATCATTATAAGGAGATATCAGTGTTTAGCATGTCAGAGGCATACACTAGTCTGTGCAATGTACAGCTACACCACTCAGCTTCAGAGTCATATACCATGGCTTTCAAATAATAATTCTATAAAAACAAGAGCTCTCCTTTCTTTTTCTTTCTTTCCTTATTTTTTAATTCAGTGTTTTCTTCCAAACTGTTATAGGCTGTTCTCTTGCACAGGATGAAGCACATCAAACATGTTAGCTTTTCTTTTAGTTTTGGCTTTGTGTCTGATAAGTAGAAACAAAGCAGTAAGCAATGGCTATGGTTTGAAACTGCTATAACCACAGTTCATAAAATGAATTTAGAAGATGACAAAAGCCATAAAAATCTCTGTGTTCCATTTTGTTGCTGTGCTCTATCAGATAGGAATCTCCTTTTTCAGGGAGACACTGAAAAACTGATATATTGCTTCAAAAATAAAAGAAAATGTACACAAACCAGAATTGTTCTTGCTGTGGGGTTGTGAACTCATTGTTCTGCTGCAAGACAAATGCCTTGTGCCCAGTGGCCTGTGCACATGAGTAGAGTAACTCCTGGTAGCAAGTCCTATGACATCAAAAGATTTGCTTGCATGCATTGACTTAAGCATGTGTTCAGGACCTGGTCTTCATGCAGTTTTCTCATTGCTACATGAACTTTGGTTTGGAACAAGATTTCTTACAAGAGCAGTTTTATTGCAACAGCCTTTTGCATGGACAGGGTCACTGACCTAAAAGCCCTTTATCATCTTCCAAGTTGAACACCCCTCTGTGACCATTCACTGGAAGGGTGGAGTGACGAAGCCTCTGCAGAGTTGGTTTCAGGGAGTCAGCCTGAGCCTTGCTCTGGCCTTGTGCATTTCTGAGCTCTGTTAACGTAAACCAACATACACATGACGTGCTTTCTAGGGGAAGGTCTTACAACTCTTGAAAAGTACTAATCAAGCAAGTTGTATCTTGCTTCATTTCTCATTGGGAACAGAGCTCAGGTCGGCCTGCATTGCAGGCACTTGGACTATCTATCCCAGAAGCCAAGTCTTGCTCACAGGAAGGCCACCCAGCAGCTTTGCTCCTGGCAAAACCATAGCAGGCTCATGTTTACATGAATAAAAATCTATAAGATGCTATCCTTTCATGAGCCAATACAAATCAGACTCTTAGCTGGTGCCCCTGAATCTTCTCTCATTTTGTGAGCATACAGTCTGGGTTTTGACCATTCAGGACATGTCAGGATGAGCACATCAAAAGATAAAAAGAGTAATAGGTTTAATGAAGACCTGGGTGATACAGAGTTAATGAAAACTCAACAGATGAAGGCTAGCCACAACCAGAATTAGTGCTAGTAGTCTTCTTGATCAGTTCTGGAGAGTGTGTTCAGGGTTAGGATTAGTGGCTAGCAGCATATTACTACAGTGAGGCTATTTGTGTAGTACTGGGCTTAGTTCACTTGGAAATGTGAAATCATAATTATTGGGTTCTTTTCAGTTTGAAGCAATGCAGAAATGGTGCATCTTTTGAGTGTGTGGGAGGAGATTTGCCTTCTTTTCTTTCTCTTTGGCTCTCTGTCCCACATGTCCTTTTCTACTTCCTGATACTAATGTGTGACAATAAATAGTACTGTAAGAATTATTCTTGCTGGATAATTTTGTTGATATATTTTACCCTGAAAACTCTCCAAGCACATTGCTATTTCTCTTGAAACTGTTTGAAAAATGTTACTAACTGTAAGCCACATGGTATGGTTTTTGCTTCCCTAGTTGGATGACTGGCTCTGTGATGATGACACTGATGGGAATGCTCAAATGGGTCAGAAATGTGAAGCGTGTCAGGGTCTTGCCAATTTTTCCTGAGTCATGGAATTTCCACCAGGTCAGAGCCTATTCCTTTGGCTTAAAAAAAAAAATCCAAACCAAACACAAAGGAAATTTCATCTCTTTTATTAATTTCAGAAAATCCCACTCACTCTTCCTCTGGCTGCCCATTTTCTTGTGTTCTAGGTGCAGAGCAGCCCACGAGAGCCCAAGTTGGCCAAGTTCATCCCAATTTCACTTGTAGTTGTGTTAGGGACACTTAGTTCCTACGTATTTCCTTTAGGCGCTGTAGAGTACAGAGGGTTGGGAAGAGCAGCCTGAGCAGAAATCCAGTGAGTCTGCTGGGAGAGGAGGTGTCACACATGCTCCAACAAGGTGAAAATCTTCACAGCTCAGGCTTTATTCATGGACAGATAATCCCTCAGTGGATAACAATGAAATGTGGATGTTGTAGATGAATAACAGCTTAAACTGTGAATGCTAACAGACAGAAGAAAATTGTGTGTATGTACATCCATGTGAATGGCCCAAAATGAGCTTTTGAACATCAGGCAGAAGCCTGCTGCTTGCTACTAATACATGCTGGTTATCAATTTTGGGGTTAAAGTCTCATGCCCTAAATTCTCCTGTTAATAATGAGATGTGAAGCAGAAACACCTGTTAGGAGACTGACAGCATCCTGTGCTTTTGCACATAAACTATTTAGATTGGGAAATGTAGGGCTTGGTGGCTTGGAAAGCAGAATTGCCCAAAAAAAGTCTCCCATAAAGAAGTGGCAACGAGAAAGAGAAGAGGGGTAAGAAAGAAGATGGTTATGATCCTGGCAGAAGAAAATCACCTGACAGTGGGAAACTTTCCCAGACATCAGGGAGATGGGGGATCATTGCCACCAGTCCTGCTCAGTCACAGCCCAAGCAAGAGCAGCAAGAAGGTTATGGGTGAAAATTCCTATGTACAGCCCCACCATGCATTCTTTTCCATAAGCTTTCCTAGGCCAGCCAGGAATATGCAGAAGTTGGTGACTGTGCTCTCCCTTTGACCCCATACACCTCCTCCTACCCCTGAATTATGCTATCAAGGGCAATTTGTGTTTGCAAACTGATTTCCAATATAGTGATGCAATGATACAGTGTTTGCAATATAGCCATTAATCCAGGCTGGCACATTTTAGGCAATGTATAAACATGAAACATGCATCTTCCTACTTTGAGCAGTCCTGTTGAGGGAAGCAGACAAGTGACAAAATGTCACAGAAAGGAGAAATTACTGTCTCCAAGTTCATAAAAGGTTAACAGCATGACAGGTCTAACTCCTCCTGATGCTGACCTACTGTCATCTGACTTTTTTGCCCTGGTAAACAACTACCCAACACCAAATACCTTGTGGCTGTCAGGTACCTTTAGCATCAAATGTTTAACTGAAAGCACTGCTAGTTTGATATGGTTCTCTGTACCTTACCCAGAGCTGTATTTCCACATACTTTTTTTATCATGTTCAACCACATATGGCTACATTTTGGTTGAGAAATGCTTTAAAAGGTAATTTGTAATTTGGAGAAAAATATTTTGATTTAGAAGATTTAAAAAAAGTGCTGAATGATCAGGAGTGAAAAACCAGGGAAAATGTTGATCATGTTAGTGTGACTTAACTAGAAAGAGAGAAAAAAAAGACACTAAATAAACTAAGAGTAACATGGATTTTCTTTATGTGTTTCTTTACCTGGTATCTTCCTTGCTTAATTCCTTGCTCACTTTCCTTCTTGATAATCTCCCCTTCTCTCCCCTCCTCTCTGCTCCTCTCTTCCCTCTTCCTAGCTCTAATGAGGAAGGAGTCAGATTGGTTATAGCTTTGATGGTGGGAGGGATGGAGGGACCATCCTGAAGTGACTTCAGCTGACATCAGGATTTGTATCTGCTGCCCTGTTTCAGCCAGATAATTAGATCAAACCTATTGCTAGTGCTGGTGATGGTGGGTTGAAGAGGTCTGCCTAGTTAGCCATTCTCTTTCCAGCCCACAGGGACCTAGACAAATTGAGGCTTTCTGTTGGAGCCTTGGTTCACAGTTTATGGAGAGGCTGCTGTCTGGGCTATTTCTGTGGATAGGGAGCTGGTCACTGGCTCTCTCAGCAAACTATTGGTGGGTTTTGGCAGTGCAGAACTCACGGGTGACATGTCCTTACCCAGCTCTTGGTATGGATGCCCCCTCTGACAAAGAAACAAAAAAACAGAGAATAAAAGCCAAGAGGGTGAAACAGAGAAAGAGAGAGGGTATGGGAGAGGGTAGGAAAGAGAATGATACATTAAAAAACAAACAATAAAAGGTTTAAAATAAAGACTCATCAAGAGTCTTTTACTGAGGAGTCTTGAGCTTGGCATAGCACAGAAAGTTACCAGTAAGTCACCAGCAGAAGCACACAGGCAGGTTAATGTCCTAAAATAAAGCATGACCCAGGAATAACAGATTCATACAAATAGCAAGCTGCAGCTGGTCAGAAAGTCTGCACAGTAACTCACCACTAGATTTAGCAATTACTGTGTATACAGAAGCACATTCCCACTTCCCAAGAAGCTCTGGGATGGACAGGCTTTTGCTCCAGTTGACAACCCAGCATTGGCGTGAGGGAGTGCTCAAGCACAGAAGAGAGGCTCAGAGCCTCAGGAGCTGAGGATGCTCTGCTTCACTGGTACAGCACCAAACTAGGCATTGGCATGAAAAAGTCCCTGGGAAAAAATCAAAAGGGTGGCTGTTCAGGTAACATCATGAAGCTTTGTCAATATGACAAAGTAATGAGCAGGAGAAAGGCTTTTTTTTTTTTCTTGCTCAATTTTCCTATCTACAGTAAGCTTTTTTCAGGTATTTTTTTGACAGTGAACTTCCTCTTTATGGCTAACTAGAGATATTACATGAAGAGAAAAGAGACAGATTTTCTTATGTTTTAAAAATGCAAAAGGAACTAGAATTTACTTTTAAAAGTATTTCACATTGCAATTTTGTTAATAAATTACTTCTTTCATGGGTTTTAAATGCTAGTTCTTCTGCCTGACACATGTTCACTTGCCTTCCAACATGCTGTGCATATACCAAGCTATTTCTTCAAGATATATACTCTGAAAACAATCAACATTTTTAGAGGCAGTGGCAGATATTTCCCTGCTCCCCCATAATATTTTATTATTGTGAAAGCACAAAGAAAACCACCTGGATATGAAATATTGTGCCTGAAAGGATCCATGAAGATCCTTTAAATGACAGGAATGGAACAGTAATCTATTCACATGTACAACAGCATCCATACAGCCAATGGTACCCTGTGCAGTCCCTGGGAACACAAGGACTCATTTCCTGGGCTCTCTGCCTGGCTCTGCTTTTTTGTAGTCTCATGAAGACACTGCCAGGTTTTGGGAAAGCAAAAATGTAGTGCAGGCAATTAGGAGTAACTCAAGTAAGGGACTCAAACCCTGAGAAGGTCATCATCACTGTTAAGTGAATATTTACATAGCTCTCAAAGCAGGGTCTGGCTGAATGGGGCTGCACAGGAGCAAAGGCTGGCACTAAAACAGGATTGTCCAAGAGCAGGGATTTTTACTGAGGTGGCCAAGATCAAAGGAAAACGGCACTGCTGGGCTGACCAGGCTGTAGCAAGCTGTACCTGTGTAGGAGCAATTCCCTATGTGGTCTGTCCATCTGTAGTTTCTTGCAGGATGAGGCTTGTCATTTTTTCTGAGAGATTTGATGATTTGGCAAAATAAAATTAGCCTCTTTTTCTTGGCATGAATACTCTTTTCAGGATGTTCCTCTGCCCAAGACTGAAAATGTCTTCATAAAGAGATGAAATTTGAAAGGTTATTGACATACAAATGAGCAAGCAAACAAATAACCGGGCAGCAAGAGTGGAGAAGACACCTACCCCTACAAAATTATGTGGATGATATAATGGGAAACCAAGGAAAGTCTCAGCAGCAGACTGAATTTACAATATACATAGTAAACATGCAGGGGACAGAAGAAAAACAGCAGAAGGTATGCATTCGTTGTCTGCAATCCAAGGGCTTTTTCTAAAGAAGGTACTAGATTCGTAAGGGTAGGAAATCCACAATTTATACTGTGGAGATTGACATATGTGGTTTATATGAATTAGATTAAAAAAGAAGGAACAGCTACATCAGGGTCCCAGGGTGGCCTCCATCCTAAGACATTATAGCATGGCCTTGCTTTACACACAGCTCCAGACAAGACAGCTCCCTTGAACAGGGAGAGCAGTGATTGGAGGAAGGTTTGACTTTGTTTGCCCCAGGGAAGGACTTTCTCCTCCCATCACCTCCCAGCTGCCCCCCATGTTTGTGCAAGTGGAGAATGCATTGGGCTGGGTGGTTGCAACCAGAATATGGTGATACATCTTTATTTAACACAATTATGGATGCTCAAACAAACACAGTTCTCAGCCTCAAATGGCCTGATAATCTACTGCCTCTCTTGGGCCTCTTCCCAGGCTGCTTTTAAACCCTTGTAATGCCAGTGGTTTTGGTGGAGTTAATCTGAAAGGTACACACATGGGAGACAGATAAGAATAACTTCACTCCTGTGCTGAATGACACAGCCTGCACTTCATAGCTGGGAAATGTGTATGTTTAGTGGCACTACCACACACTCGGGATAGTAGATGTTGAAATTACATTAATCTGAATTGAATATTCCAAGCAAAACCACTGCCAAAATACACACCCTTTTTGGTAGCAGTGATGGAGGGAAGCCAGTGCTCCTCATTCCACCCCCCCACAAAGACTTCACACAGAGTCTTCAAAAAGTTACTGAATGGGTAAAGTGGGAGAAATGTCATCATCACCTGATGGTAATGATTGCATTTCTTGGTAAATAATTACCAGCTCCCAATTGCAAATGTGAGCTTCTTAAACTGCTGTAATTCATGGCAACATGCTTGCCCGCCTCCAGAGATAAATGACAATTTTTGCTAGGGTGTGGGTGACAGAGCTATCTGTGCTGGTTTGCAGAGAAGCCCCAAAACCCCCCAATTTATCAATATTACGTTCATCTTTCTGCCTATCTCCATTGTCCCACACTTGTCCGGAGGATGTCCAGTTCCTCCCTCCCAGCGCAGGTCACCAGGACAGACCCTCAACACGCACACCCAACCCTGCAGCACCAGTTCCTGTGTGCCCACAGTGCTGGGTGGGCTGCATCACCCACATCTCTCTGCTGACTGCCTGTTTCAACAAACCACTGATGTGCCTCGCCTGGCTGTCAGCAGCACAGCGTTCCCTGTGAGCCCAGCAGACATTATTCACATTTTGCCTGGAGGTACAAGGCGCCTCGGTAAGCTCGCAAAGCAGCGATACTCCTACCTCAGCACTCACATCTCTGCCACAGTCCAAGTGACTCATATACAGTGCTACAGCTCTCTCAGAGTTCTCTCTCTGTCTCTCTCTCTTTTTTTTTTTTTTTTTTTTTCCTTTTTTTTTTTTTTTTTTTGTTTGCCTGTTTGTTTGTTTGTTTGTTACAGCAAGAGTTTTTGGTGACTAAAACTTATGTAAGTACTCTAAACCCTCAGTATTTACAATGTAAAAGCAGCACAAGAAACCTCTCTCAGACCTTAAGCTTCTGTAGGATTTAATTTGGGGAAATTTTATTTGAAAATGCAGTATCCCTAAACTCCTCCTTTATTTCTTTCCTATGCAGAATGAAAAGAGCAGATCTTGGATGGAAATACACTATTTATAAAAATGAGCTTACCTCATTTCTGTAAGAAAGAAAAGGCTGTCAACCTTGATTAGAAAGCAATAATTCTTTAAAGGAGTCAAGTAAGGTTTAATATTACTGTTCTCTTTAGGCTTGAAATGATAGAAGTTTTCAGAAATTTTAAATAAAAAATGAAAAATGAATATGCAACTCAGGAAATTATTCTGAGAACTACTGCCAGGCCTGTTTAAAAAAAAAAAAAAACAACAAACAAGACCCAAATGTCCAAAATAGCTCATCCTGTTTTAGGATTGGAAACCTTACAAAATGCTTAGAGGAGGCACTATCTAGCTATAATGCATTCTGAGTTTTACTACTATGGCCAGCTACAATTCTACAACAGCAGGCTTACACTGAAGTATTGCAGTAATGAATCAGGTACCTTTATAAGGTTATTTCATTCACCCTTTCAGCTCATGCTCCTTGGCACAACAGTGGGATATGAGCCATATAAAATTGACTCTAAAATTATTTAGTTGAACTGGTACGAGATGTGGTAACTCAGAATGATTTAAATCTGCTCTGTATCAATTTAGTACAAATAATTTCCTGATCACATTAAGCTAAATCAATACAACATGACTTAAAAAATATTCCAGTGATTGCACTGGCTTAACTAATTTGATTTTAAAACACACCTTTAATTAAACCAGTCCAATTTTGAGTGTGGAAAAGGCTTTGCAAGGCAGAACTGCTTGTCTGTGATAATTGGCTAATATTTTGCTGCCCTGTTCTGCTAATTGAGACCTGTAAAATACAGTGAAAAGGCAATGCTGTGCCTAAAAAGCGTGACAGTAGGTGAGATTTTGAAAAAATGCAGTGTCCTTGCCATGGCTTGGGGCAGTCCAGATGTGGGAAGATAGTTCTGGCTTGTCAAAAGACAATTAACATATTTACAAGAAAGAAGTGTTTCATTTTTGAAACATGCCGCTCTTTAGAGAACTGGTATCTGTTGGACAAAGCAGCTGTACCTGCAGCTTGGGGGTTGCTTGAATCATTTTTACATTTTGTTTGCATAATTTTTACTTGGCTGTTCTGAATATTTCTCACAATTTTGTTAGCAAGGGAGGTTTTTTTCCTGGAAAAGAGTGACCATTTTTCACAACTTGGAGAAACATTATAGGAAAGATTTACTCACAAAGGGTATGTTAAACTCGCAGTTTATCCTGGGGTTAGAATTGTGACCGTTCTTTGGGTTGCTGGCATGGATTTATTTTGCTATCTCCACGAACATTGTTGAGTATACTCTGCTAGTCACATAAATTCTATACTTGATTCAAACTCATAAATTTGCACAGCCTATTTGGGTAACAGCCCAAAGGTATTAGAAACATATGTAATCTCTAAATAATTGATGCTCCAAATAACAAACTAGCCAGGAAGCCTACATGTTGTTAGTGCCATATTGCTAGCAGGGAACTGAAATGCAGAGAAACACAAAGCTGAGATCCAACCCCCTTCTCCTGTGCATCTTGCATGTCATCAGGTGGCCATGCACATCTGCCTGGTCTGCTGGGAGAGGTGGGTGAGAACCAAGAGGGGCAGAGAGGGAACCACTCAAGATCATTTGGGTTCCTCCATCGTTCTGTAGATACCGTAGTGACACTGAAAATTCAGATACTAGTGCAAAGAAAGCACACATCCAGGGCTTCTTCCCTTGCTGTGGGATTAAAGCCTGAAATAGCCCATACTGGGCTGTTACTCTGTGTTGTGATGGTGCCATGATTTGCAAATCATGGTCGGGACTGAACCATCTGTAAGCACATTAGGGACCCTGCGAAACCCAAGCCTTGGTGTCTGGCACTGAAAGGCACAAATGGTAAGATGTAGAAAGATGGGGAGAGAAACACAGGCATGAAGGGAGAGAGGCACTTAGGCAAGTTCAGGCAATAAGCCAGTAGCAGTAACAAAATTAGATGAAGATAAAGTCCAGTGTAAGAGGCTATTCATTCACCATTTGAGAACTAGGTGTGAGACACCCTTGGATGAGGCTCAGACCTGTTCACATACATGTGTAATGAAGACAGGCTAGAATTTCAGTCTTCAGCCAGAAATAATACCTCAACAAACCAGCGATGCTGATGCTCCTGCTCTTCCTGTCACAAGGCTTATTATATGACCCCTACTCAAAATTGCGCAGAAGTCTGAAAGTTGAACCAAAGTTTGTCTTTGTTAATGATGTGGAAAAAGTCTGGGCAAAGCAGCTGTTGAAGGAGAATCACAGGGACTGGTCTGAGGCCAGGTAAACATAGCTGAATGTGGAGGCAATTGCACAAACCCTTGCTCTGCTGATTGGAGGTGATCTCCTAGGGAAAGATCATCATTCCTCAAAGGACTTGATCATAACTGCCATTGGAGTTCTGTGCAGAGGCTCCTACAGGCATCAGTGGTACTGAATCAGTCCTTTAGAGCGAGCTGGTGATATTCTGGTGAATAAAAAAAAGAAAATCTGTGTCCAGTGCCCATAGAAAAATGCAAAGGTAACAGTCGGGAGCTCTACAGGACCACGAGTTCACACTCATGAAACTTCAGCTCCACACCAGCAACACACCCACATTATTCTTGCAAACTGCTGAATGGAAAGTTTCCAAAAGTAATACCACAAAATACATATCTGTCCTTCTCTTTGTGATAGGCAGTGGTGCAGTTAAGGGTAGAGCTGGTTAGACAGAGTATAATCACTTTTTATTTTTAGAGGCAAAAGTTTGCCTGCTCTTTGGCAGCTGTAAGTGTGGGTACACCAGGAATAAAAACAACAAACGAACCATCTTGTTTACCTTACATAGCTTCCAAGCCTTTCACTTACTGAAACTATCCTGAAGATGGTACCTTTTATGGACACAACAGTATGTGTGATGGTGCTGTGATAGAAACCTTGATAACATCTCAACTGCTCAGTAAATCAGACATTGTCTTCTCATAATTGTCTGGGATGCTAATTAAAGAAAACAAAAGAAAACCAGAATTTTCCTAGAGACTCCTTTTCTCCCCTTGCAGGACCTATTCCTGAGAGTACCAAGAGTGGCTGGGTGTCTCATCTGGCTTCTGTCTGACTTTCTTTCCCCTCTGAAAGGCATGAAACATCACTGCTATTTACAAGAGTCTGCCTTCATGTCTTGGGTTTCCAGAATTTGAAGCCACATTGACGTAGACATACAAGTGACAAAAGTGCTGTGGTGAATCTTATCTGGCAGCTGAATTGCTGAAAAGGACCAAAATGAAACAACCAATTTGCTGTATCTGCATCAGATGACTGTCCAACATTCAGGGTTTTTAAAAAGAGCTGCCCAAAGAAAGAGGTCTTTGGGATGTGCAGAGGTACATGAAAAGTTGTCGTATTCCTAAAGAAGCAACCAAAAACATAGTAATGAGCAAAACCAATTTAAATAAAATATGTAAATATTGGTTCCTGGACCTGACATGGTCAATTTACAGAGATAGGCAAGAGATTAGGGTAATAATTTGTTTACATTTTGCTTGGGACTGCATGAAAATAGTATGGCCTGATCTTATACCTGATGCAGTGAATGGGCAAAATTCCATGGTCATTCATAGGTTTTGGTTCAAGCCACCAAGTATCATTTGCCCTGTTTTCCTCAAAAGCCAGAGAATGCCAGTGTCAATGCAAATTTTGTTTGTCCTGTTATGCATAGCCAGTATGATTGCAAAGGTAAGGACAGAAAATATTTTTCCAATTAACATTTTTCAGTGATTTTTTTTATAAAATGTGTGTCTAAGGTAACTTCTTTTCACTAAAATTCCAATCAGCTTTGTGGGATGACATGCCACTAGCGAGAGGTGCCTTAATTTTATGTTCCCTGATTTTGCCTCTTTTAGTTAACTTTAATGTTTCAGGAAAGTGGATTATTCTCCATTCTTTTCCTTTGTTTCTTAAACAAGCACGGGCACAGGAAATACCTAGATGTATTGTTTGGAGGTTTAATTTTGCAGAGTTACACAGTTTTTGCAATATTTGGCAGGAGAACCTCAAAGTTTCTTAAGGAGCCTTTGTCAAGGATCTAAGGATCCATTGCAACCTGATGCAGTGCACCTGTGCCAAGAACCTGAGGATCAATCACATTAGAATCTATCTGTCCAGGGGTCAGAAACTGGAGGAGGCAAAGATCCATTTTTCAAGCATTCTCATAATTTCTCAAAGTTAATGAAGGTTCTGATCAAAGACTGACTTTATTTCCTAATAGATAAAGGAAGCAGATCCAGAACTTGCTTGTCAACCTAGGTTCAACCTTCTCCAAAGTTGATTTTGGGCCTGAATAGTTCTTAGATAGCTCCTTAAATATCTGGGAAGAGGCTCAGAGTCATATAACTCAGACTTCCAGGAGTTATATGATGACATAATGTGTTACCTTTTCCTATTTTACCGCTTATTTATAAAGCACCCATCATGATGGCTCCCCACACTTGGGTAATTATTTTAAATACACACGAGAGCTACGGATAAAAATCCAAGTATCTTAATTTGCCCTATTGGAACAGTTGCTGTGCCAAAGCAAAAGGCTTTCTCAACTCGAAAGCTTGATTCACTCAACCTGTCGTCTCCAATAAGAACTAAAAAACAGGTGGAACTTGCTAGGATGCCCCCAAGTCAGTGAGTTTGAGGTTTTTTATACAAAGATGGTTGAGACTGCTCCAGAATGGAGGACCCTGGAGGGAAAAATGCCTGCTATCAGTGCCTCCTTCCTAAACAAAGGACCTTTTTGCCCAGATTGCACCTGTGGCAATATCATGTGTGGGAGGAAGATCTCTTTATAGCCGCAAGGCAAGCATACTGGCTAAACCCATCTGTCCTCTTTGACACTTTATGTTCTGTCTTGTGTTCCAGTGGTTGTAAAACACTAGCCTATTGGAGCCCTTCCACACTGGAAAATTTCATCATGATAATACACAACCCTGAGGAATCTTGGTAACTAAGACAATGCTAAACATGCTGTTAAACATTGAACACAGACAGGAACTGTAATGTTTAACATCACATCAGCTGGTTGTGGTTAAGCCCATGGGCTGACCAGCTGCCACAATGATGAACATGACAGTGTCTGCCTGCACTGAATATTTAGCAGTGTGTTAGCAGCCCTCGTTCTCAAGGGTCCCTTTTCCTGCATGATCTGCTTTTCTAGCACAGGCACACCTTATACTGATATACACAACTGTTGCAAGATACCAGATTAACCAGATTGGAACAGTTCACTTGTGTTTATGTCAAGGACCTCAGTCTCTTGGTTCAGCTCCTGACTACAGCAATCACATACAGCACGTTAGTTCACACCTTGCCTTTGTTCCTGCACACCATGTCTCTGACCCCAGCACGGTGGGATTGTTATTGCTTTGGTCTGATGGGGAAGGTAGCAGACACGTGGAACCCTGACAAACCTTGGTTTTCTTACAGAGGTCTTATCCTAGCTTGGGAGAAAGGGGAGACAAATGCTTGAACAGTATTTATATACCAGCAAGATGGTGAGGAAAGAAATGACAAGCATCTGCTTTCCCTCACGTGACTGGGCATGATGTATTGATAGTAGTCTCAGCTCTGTAATGTAAAAGGATAATGGAAAGTTAACTCTACTAATGGAACAGTTCCAGGACTATTTCAGCTCCAAGAAATATGTGACATTTGGATATCTCTTTTTATTTATTACCAGATATCAGACTCCTGCAGATATGCAGAAACAATAGATCAGTATGTGAATGGTCTAAAAATCAAGGCCAAGTTTGTGACTTTGTGCAGCATGATGCATGACGAACTCCCCACAAGACTATTGGGATGACCAGATATTTGGCTTATGAAAGGGAAAATAAAAGCATTCAACAAGTGAAACCAGTGCTTTCCCTGAGCAGGAGGGAAAAGAAATGCAAAAACCCCAACAAATGAGACACATGGCTTGAAGGTAGGAAATGGAAACCTAGAGAAGTATTATTAAAATAGCATATGGCCTGGGAGATGGTCAGCTCTTACTGCAGCTTTTCCAAAGGCAGAAGGGCTGTTTAGAGTCTTTCTCCTCTCTTTAGCTGTAATTTCCCAGTGGCTGAAATGATATCTTCAGCTGCACTATATAACATTTCAAAATTGTTGGAAAGTAATATTTTGAGATTTCTCTACACCTGTCAAATTTTATTGAAATTAATCAGTGGCTTCTGTTATAAAGCAGAAACTATGAAAATACTGAAGCAAATGTTAACTTTGTCTTTACTAAGAAACTGGGCTAAAATGAATATGCTACATTTTAGTTAATGACATATTTTTCTTTTTTATACTTTTTGATACTGTGCTGGTTTTGGCTGGAGTAGAATTAATTGTCTTCATAATGGCTGGTATGAGGCTGTGTTTTGGATTTTTGCTGAACACAGTACTGATAGTATAGAGATGTTTTTGTTATTGCTGAGCAAGGATTACATACAGCCAAGGCCTTTTCTGCTTTTCATACTGAGACACTGGTGAGGAAGTTGGGGCTGCATGAGAGGTTGTGAGGAGACACAGCTGGGACAGGTGATCCAAACTGACCAAAGGGATATTCCAGACAAATCATATTCAGTATTAGGAGAGGGGGAAGAAGAAGGAAGGGGGAACATTTGGAGTGATGGCATTTATCTTCCCAAGTCACTGCTACACGTGATGGGGCCCTGCTCTCCTGGAGATGGCTGATCACCTGCCTGTCCATGGGGAGCAGTCAATCAATTCCTTGTTTTGCTTGTGTGCATGGCTTTTGCTTTCCCCGTTGAGCTATCTTTATCCCAACACACGAGTTCTCCAGCTTTTACCATTCTGATTCTCTCCCCCATCCTGATGGGGCTTGGCTGCTGGCTGGGGTGAAGCCACAACAAACACTTTCTTACATTTTTTTTCTATAAGTTTTATAAGAAGGAAAAAGCAGTCAGTAGAAGAACTGGTATTAGTCATGTGGGTCCAAACTGAAGAAAGAAAGGTAGGAGATATAAAGGGTGAGTTTGAAGTGGGTGTGAAACTAAAGATAGGGATATTTGCTATGGGAAGGGTGAAGAAGATCCAGTAGAAAAAGACAGTAGAAATTCTGTATAGAGGAAAGGCTGGGAGAATGAAGAAAATATAACCACAGCTTTCACTATGCCAAGGAAACACTATAGGTGCAGCTGAGGTTTGTGGAAACTTTCTCCTTGACAATTTGCAAATCTATTGCCCAGGCTGAAGGACTCATCTCACTGAAAGGGAAGGAAGAGTACTGATGCATATTTATAGTCAATGCCAATTTGCCTTATCCAGATAAAGATTTAATTTCTAAACTTCATGGCCAAAAAACCCTCATTTAACCTAAATCCCATTGCTGTGTCTAAATCAAGGTGTTCCTAGCTCTTGCTGGACCCCAAAAGTGTTTTGGTCTAAAGGTGCACAGTGACTAACTGGAGTTTAAGTGAGATTAATTTGGGCCAAAGGGATCATGGTATGGTGCTGTCTGAATTTCCCCTTAACTCCAGGCATCAATAGATCTAGTTCTGTATCCCTGATACCTCTGTGCTCTGAAGGAGAAGGACGTAGGCATTCCCCAAGAAAAAGAACTGAAAACAACCACCATCCTGCTTTCCTGCCTCCAGAGTATGTGGGAGGGTGACATTATTATTTATTATCTGTTTTGCTGTAGTCCTTAGGATCCTTCACACTCACAGTTGTACTCTGATTTTGGAAGGAGAAAAACTGTTGTGCATGAAGAGGCTGTCTCATCTCAGCTGTGCAAGAATTGCACCCTAAACACTCAGGATTTTCTGTTTGCAAAGGCACAGGATTGTGAAAACTCCTCTTGTCTAGCCCCAAAGTTATGCTGTCTAATGGGATAGTAGAGTAAGCAAGCAGAACTGTTGAAGGATTTACTTGCTGAGCCAAAAAATCCTATAAGTAGTTAACGAGTGTTTAGCCTTGCTGAACTTTTCATAACACTGTCATTGATAACCAAGTGGGACCTGCATGGCACAGGATCATGGAAAAAAATTGCTGGACTTGCCCTTTCTCAATTACAAGAAGCCTCTTAAGCCCCAGGTGGTGAAAGATGTCAAAGTTAAGATGCCAGTAAAAAGGGACAGCTGAAGGCAAAGCCCTTGCCCATTTTCTTTGACAAAAATGTAGCAAAGTTACAAATGGGGTGGTCTGGTAGCACGTGCAGTAGGAGTTATATTCTGTTCTGAAACGTGAATCTAGGTGCAGGACCATAGAAAACAGAGAGAAGGTCACGATCCTGGGGGAAAGTTTTCCTCTTCAAGCATTTAGGTGACAATGTAAACATTTTGTGAGTAAGAGGCTACAGAAAGATTAAACCAAGGGCATTTATGCTTTTTTTTTTTTTTTGTAAGTTAAGCCAAAGGCTTTTATTTTTCTCTTCTTTTTATTGGAAGGTTCATTTTTAATTTGGCTTGGTATTCAAAGTGCTTGCCCCTTTTTTGTTGAACGAAAACTGGGATTGAGTTGGTTTTAAAAGGATTTTCATTTGGTGACAGCTTTAAAACTAAAGCAAGCTATCACTCAAAACCAATTTTGTAAGTTCTTTTTCCCACAGTGGAAAGGGTTCAGGTACATATATATCTGATTAGATGACCATTACCCAAACATTTATGCAGTTATCTTCCAGGGATATGAAACCCAGTTGGAAACACTCAGGTTTTTAAATTTCCTGTTACAATTCCAAATTTATGAGTAGCGAGAACCTAATTAGATTATTCCCTCTCTTCAGGAGTCAATGAACATCCCCAGTTATCAAGATGCATGTGGGCTGACTCATCAGAGCAGGATGGCCAAATTTCTGAGCTTCATACCAAAATATACAAAGAGTCAAGAACTATCAGCTCTCTCATCTGTCAGAGGGCTGTGGGAAGGGAAGACCCAGGAGTAAGACCTTTGCAGAGATCCCAGAGATCCAGGCTGAGCGTGCAGCTGGTGCCTGGGGTTACCAGTGGCATTGGCCAGAGCTGTTCTCCTTGCCCACCTTCTCTCCCAGCTGGACAAGCAAATTACCCATCAGCCTTGGTGCTGCACTTACACTCTTTGCAGGCACAGATAGCTTGAATCAAGATGCTCCTTCAACCCCTGGTGTGAACTACCACTAACAGCTCAGGGTATTTAATACGACAGGTTATGAAAGCACATGACAGCTTTTTGAAGCTGGTCTACACTGGATTATTCCAGAGTAAAGGCAAAAATACAGAATATATGTAGGTTGGGTCTAAGAACATAAATTTTGAGTGGGATCAGAGTGGGAAGAAGAAGCCAGTGGCAATGTGGCCATAGAGCAGCTGGCCTCAGGCAGGGGCCATGCTGGTCAATGCAGACACTATGGTGCAGTGCCAGCTGGGATGACCTGCTTCAAGACCCAGAGAGGCTGGTGAGGCACCTTGCTGTGCACCTTCAGAGCCACAGGGCTTTCCAGGCAATCTGCATGGCCACCGTGCTGTAAGTAGGTACAAACTTCTGGTGATGCCTTGTGATTACTGCTGAAGTCATGGCTTGCTTTTACAAGGGTCTGTTTTCTGTTTGCATACAACAGTGCAATGAAGCCAGCAGTCAGAAAGACTGAGTTCATGCCACATAGATGTACAAATCCAGCTTCCCCCTTGACAAAGTGCAGTTTGTTGTGCTGGTGAGGGAGGTCACAGGCAGCAAAAATCTCCAAGTGCTACATCTAAACCCTTCATTTCCAGATGTGCGCACAAAACAAGTTTCCACTGTTCATCTTGATAGGTGGTTTCTGTCTGAAGTGCTAAATTTGTGCATGGATCTGTGATAATGCAGGGTTGCTGCAGTCCTTCTAACTATTGCCAGATCTGCTGAAGAACAGTGAGAAGATTATGCTTTCCTCTGAATTCAGTAGAGGTCTCCAAAGAGTACTTGTGTAAAGAGACTCAGGCCCAGGAAGCCTGTAATTATCAGTTAAATAAATAATTTAATTAATACAAACTCTGGGCTAGATCCCAGTCTGACTTGGCAGTTTTATTCTGTTCTGGGGAGGTATAAAACAGTGCCAAGGGCCCAAAATCTAGCCTTTAGGGATTGTTCTTTTGTACAAAATTTCAGGTGTTCAGAGGAGAGGACCTAGCCTTGCAGGTTAGCAAAATGCTTCAGAAACAAATAAGAACTGATAGAACTTAATCTTTTTTGCCCTTCAGTTTCTCAAAAGCTCAGCTCTTTTCCTCACCCCAATCTCCCATCATTTTTTTTTCATCTTTACATACCTCTAAATTTCCTGCCTTTTGGCTGGGACAAGGCATGTCAGAGCCAAATACAGTTATAGCTGTTTTTGTGTTGGTTCCAGCCCAAGTGGAAGCAGGAAATACTAAAATTCCCCTGGGTAATCCTCTTCTCTGGAGACTTTCAGTCCAATTTTGCAGATTCATGAGTGTTACGTGCTTTAGGCAAAGTTCAGAGATGCAACCAAAGCCAAGTGCTACAGACATGTAGACTTGAGATACACAGAGAAAGCAGTGAGTTCTGTATGCCTGTAACATCCCTTGCTATCTGGGCACTTGCCTGCACCAAACTGCTCCAGTTTTTTTTTAGAGCTGAGTCCTAGATGATACTGTTTTTGCGTACCTCCGAAATTTGGTCTGTACTACTTATTGTGTGAGGGGTCAGGCTCAGTGGGAAGCCAGCAGAAGAGCCATATCAGGACCTGAAAGTGGGGACTAGAATAAAGCAAACAGACTGTATCATCCACAGTTTGTTCCTCATCTTTGTTCCTGGAGCTTTTCCCCTTTCTAACAGTGATACTGTGGTGGTTTACACCTCACTGCCAGCAATGCTGTGTGATGGACTTGCCCAGCAGGACACAAGTGGCTGGTGCTGTACAGTGGCAGCATTGAGAATTCAGGATCCTGTCACTGTATGAAGGGCCACCTGGGCAGGGAAGTCCAGCTCTCCTGCACCCAAGTAACATTTGCATTTGCTGTGGTGGGGATGGACATGAAAGCACTGCTGAGGCCTCCCTGGACCTCTCCTGCCAGACCATCTCTTCTGGGCGTGGACAGTAAATTCAGACTGGTTTGTTCTGGGAAGAGCACACAGAGATGACAGTCCTGCAAATGCAGCTTCTCTCCATGCCAAACTTTAGCTCAGATCTGCTGATGGCAAGCATGTTTAAAGCAGCTGCCATGAAATGGCACCACTATGTAATGGGCATTTCTACTGACAGGGCAAAAATAAAATCCTTTTGAGAAAGGAGAAAAAAAAGATACAGAATAATCTGGCAAGCTGTTGGATAAACAGGGAAGAATGAGTACTGAGTTAGCCTCATATCAACGTGATTTCTACCCCTAGTGCACAAATAATCCTGGAGGATACCCCATTCTCATTGTTTGCTCAGCAAACAGCATGGACATGCAAAGATTTATAGACATCATCCACTGTCAGAGGACCAGAAGATTTGCTTCATGAGGCCTGTTTCTGGGGAAAAAAAATAACCTGAGCATGCATTTCTTTGCCTACTTTGGAGCTGATTAGAAGATATTAATTTAATAAGACTATTATTCTGTATTTTTTGCATGACATTAGCACAGCATTAGTGCTCATTGAAACTGAAGACCCATTTCAAGTGGCACTGTAGCCAAGCACAGTAAGAGACAGTAGTTGCTATGCTTATCAGCTGAACAGACAAAGTGTGGTATGTTCCCTTTCCAAATGGGGAATTGATACACATAAATAATGAAGTAATCTACCCCACAGATATCCAGTGTACAAACACAAGCATGACAGCCAGCTGCAATACTGGACCATGGTAAGAGGTTTAACAACACAGAAAACAATAGGTATTGTATACTGTAGGCTTATAAAATAGGACTGGGTGAAAAAAGGTTCTTTTCTCCCCTGGGAATGGACAGATTTTTGTCAAACATAATTTGGCTGAAAACTGAATATGTGCTTATTGTAATATCTTTTGTTTGGTAGTTCACATTTATTTTAAGGACAAATGCAAAAGTAGACACCTCACATGCAGAATCTGTCTTTGGCCAAAACAAAGAATAAAAATTTTCACTGAAAATTTGCTTTGGTGAAAAATTTGCAGTCAGCTCTGATGCAAAGTACCGTATGGTAGGTGTTTCTTTTCTGTTTGCTCTTGTATCCATCTCTGCAATTCTGCGTTGCTTTGGCCCTTACTCGAATACCACCTTCTGCTACTAATATAATGCTGCCAGCTCTGGCAGCTCAAGCATAAATCTTCCTAAATTTGGGCATCGGAGTGTTGTGGGAGAGGAGGAAGAGGAGAAGGGAAGGGAGAGACTAGATGGGCACAAGGGGAATTAGAATCCAAATTTTAGAAGACAGGTGTCCAGCTTCGGTTGACAAATTAAAAAGGGAATTAAGTTTTAGCTGTTGTGGTCATGGAGAAAAGCTAGAAAATGTGAAGCTTGGGCTCAAATAGCCCTCAGCACAGACAAAGATCCTTGATCTCCTGCTTTGTTTGTAGTGCTGGGGGCCAGGTGCACCCCAGCTTGCCATGGGCATTCAGGGCAGGAGCTTCTGCCAGCATCTCTGCTCTGGTACCTGCCCCGTGGTGGGCCAGGGCCCCGATGCCAGCGGCTGCTCCTGCTTGTGCACGGCCTCTGCACACCTCCAAAACCTGGGCCCCACACACCAGCCCTGGGGAAGAGGAGGAGGGGGAAGGACCAGCTGGCTGCTGCAGTGAGAAACCCGTAAGAAGTAAGAAGAACCATACAAGGACCACGTGTGGACTTTTGTTTGGAGTAGCTCTGTTGCAGCAATGCTGGCTGCAAGCGACACGTCCAGCACTTGCATCGCTGCTTCTTTTTGGACTCTTCAGGATACTTATGTCTATAGGGTATAGGGTTAGTTGCACCCAAATACTGCATGCTGGTTTTGTGAACCCCAATGCTTTGCCTTAAATTTCATTGCAGAGGTAGTAGAAATAGTGTAGAGTTGTATCTATCAGCCATATCTACCTTAGTCTGAAACAATGCTTCTGTGAACAATTGTATGTGCCAACATGCCTAAAATAGTGAAAGATTGTCTTTTTTTTTTTTTTTTTTTGTGGATTAACTCCCTATTCTGGTGCTAGACCCCACCTACACTGCCTCTGAAAAATTTTTCCTCTGTCAAAAAATGGAATCATTTAATTCTCAGGAACCAGTGAGCTACTACTATACACATCAAGATCTGTGGACCAAATGCTTTCTGATTGAAATAATTTTACAAATTCTAACATGCTAGAAGGATTTTAAAATCAATGGTAATACCAGATGTTCTGTGACATAAACTCCATGAAAAATACATTCAGATCCTCCTCTCTTATTTGCCAGTTATTTTGTGTGAGAAGTATACTATGGAGTAATGAAAAGGTTATGCCAAGCATTTAAGAGAAAATTCTAAACTTCAAATACTATATAAAAATGGAAATGTAAACACAGTTTTCAGAAGGACATGTCTCCAGAGGCAGACTGGGTGGCCCTAATAGTATGAAATGCCTCATGGCACACACAGTCATTTGGGGGACAACACACATTGTTTGTAAATTAATTCCATAGCAGAAAATGGGTTGAAGGGGTAAAAACCACAAAAATGTAGGGGAAAATGTTTGCAGATATGCCCATATCTTTTGAAGTAAAATCAGTGTAATAGTTATGGTAGCATGAATATTTATTTGGGTGGGAAAGACCAGCATGTATATATTCACAGAAATACTTCACATCTCTGTCTCTGCATTGTTTGTTTGTTTATTTTATGCTGGTTTTATTTTTCCAGTTTGCAGCAATAAGTTTTATAAAAACTCTTCTCTTCTCTCTGGGCTTTTGGGTGAGTGAAGGATACACCATTGGTATAGGATGTTCTCTAATGTGGGAGATGAGCATGTGCTGTACTTATAATGAACATGGTACATATCCCCTGCATGACTGCTCCAAAGCAACTCTCAGGAAATAGAAGAATTCCTTTTAATAATGTTCAATGTTGGACATCATTTGTTTCCTCTGAAGAAATTTATTTTGGAATGGACGTCTTAGGTCATAAGTTATTCTTGATGTGAATGCACTCCTGCAAAGGCTGCAAGTAAAACCTCCTTGAATGATTTTCAAAACCTTCTGCATTTGGGATTGGCATTTTATCCTTGAAAATACTATATATGCAACTAGAACACACGTGAGCAACCAATACAGATATACTTACAAATGAGTCCCACTGAACTGGCCCCATTGAAATGGCCACAAGAACATCTGTGTATCGCTTAACACAATGGGAGCTTGAAGCATTTTAAGTAAGTGTTTATCAAAGCATCATACAGACCATCTGCATCATGTTGTCACCTATTCTCTATTTGTGATCAAAAAGGTGTACCTGATACCAAACATCTTATTTCTCCTTCAGCAATTTTAGGATGGCTGATATTTGTGTTTTGTCTGACCTCAGAGAGCTGTGTATTGGCCATTACACTTTTTCTAATGGCCTATAGGTTTCTTAAGTTCATATACTTCAGGGGAAGATAAAAGCAGCCTATACTCTCGCAGCTTATTTTGCTTGTGGAGGTATATTTAAGTACCCATATGAAGCTTATTTGTGTCCTTACTATTTTGTTTTGCAAAAGCTACTATACAAGACCAGCTTAGATTCAGGAGACAGTGTGTGCAAACACTCACACATACATATATTTATACACACACAGACACACAGACACACACACACAGTATGAACTCCAGTTACAACTAAATTGTAAATAACTCTTCCATCAGGGAATCCCCCAACTCTGTATTACTGTGTATTACAAAAGTAGCAAATGAGTCAGGTTTCCCAGTAAACAGGAGCTGAAAGCAACAGCAGGGAGGAAAAACAAAAGCCACAATGAGACTTGTTGTGACAAGACTGTCATTACCTTTCTTGTCTGTCGAGTAGGTATTAATAAAGTTACCTCAGTTACTGAGTTATTGCTTAAGGGACCAGAGGTAAATCAGAGAGGCTACCACTGCTTTTCCATGTGAGCAGGGGACTTTGAGAATTTTCTGAGCTGTTGATTCACTATAATGAATAGCAGGGAGTTAAAGTTTCATGTGTTGTTTCATTAATAAAAAAGCTGCCACTGTGTAGTAAATTATCTGTGGAATCCTCCCTCTGGGAAGCCCTGATCCTTTCTTGGCTATGCAATGCATCACACATCTGGGCCTGACCCTTATGTACAGGTAAAATGTATCAGCTATGACTGTTTGAGAAACTGGGTTTTTGATTGCACACCCTTCCCCCCCCTCTTTTTTCTAGAAGAATTAAAGATAATCCCGAAGTTGATTCACGTTTTAAACCCGTGACAACCCAAGAACTGAGGAAAATTGTTATCATTTGGCTGGCAAGAAAGGGGAGCATGGGAACTCTGTACGGTGGCTGGCAAATATTTTTTTAAATGCTGGTGGAGGAGCATCAGGGGAAAACAGCAAAGTGGGATGAAGATGCTTCTTAAGTGACACCTGAGACAACAACTGTGTATAGCTGTTGTGATAATTTTAGATGGGAGGAGAAGAAATCAGAGAGAATGGAATAGGGGGAGAAGGGGGAGAAGAAGTAACGCTTTGCTATTTCAAGTGAGAGTTTGGACATAGGAGGGGGTAACTGTTCTTCAGTATTCCTGAACTATATCTCTAATGTACATGTGCTTTAGGTCTGCCAGTCTGTCCCTTATTGCCTGAAGACCTGACCAATGGTTAGTAATCATAATGCAGCATTTCAAAACGTAGGAGTAAGGAGTTCAAACTAAAAGTGAAAACAAGAATTCCTACTTTCCTTACAGAAGTGCAGAGAATTGTACTCATTATAAAAAACTAAACAAAAGGCTGCAGCCTTCAAAAGTTTGTGTGCAGAAACAACTTGTGTTCTGTTGAAGCTGACTTTTAAAGCAGTTTAATTAGAATGAGGTGCTTTTGTGTCGTGTGGTCAAACAGTTGATCTGAAGAAGCTGCAGACACTAAAGAATGAACTGCAGCAAAGCCAGCATCAAACCACTTGCAAGCCGAAGTGAGAGCCACTCTAAGTAAATTGTTTTAAAACTCACTCGTGGTCAAGAGGTGCATGTCACATGAGTAATGCATGTCTGCTGACTGCCCGCTCCCTGCTCCTCTGCCTGCAGCGGCTCCACCCGGGGCGTGTGCTGGGCACGGCCCTGCTGCCCTCGGTTTGGGTGGTGGGGACAGCGGCAGGGACTGTCAGGCAGACCTCGCTGGGGCTGAACTCAGAGCTTTGGCAGCAAAGTGAACAAGGCGCTCATTTAAAATAAATTGGCTGCAAATCCCACTTATTTTTGATCCTTGCTTTCTCTTAATATTTTGCGAGTCTGCTCAGGATCTGAGGTTTCAACAGAAAGTGTTGCTGTGGGGGAGGTTTCTTCGTTTATCAGCCTGTTTTACAATCTTCTGCTTCAGTTCCAAGGCAGACAGATTGATGGAATAACTACGATATGGTGGTGCCACAGTTGTAGAAGTGTGTGATCTGTTAGAGTTTGGTGTGGTTTTGTTTTCACACACTGGCTATTTTTTTGTTGAAGTAACTCTCTTTTTCCTAATACCTCCAGCCACAAAGTAGTTTCATCTCAGCAGATGTCTTAAGCACAGTTCAGCTGCATCAGCAGATATTCCAGCAATGGTATTGCTCCCCTGTGACTCTCAACAGGGATTTTTATTTTTAAATTTTTTTTTATTTAAGTGCTGGCAACATGGTTTATTTATAACACGGAACATATTTCTAGAGCATTTTCTATATTCATATCTATTTCTTCAATCTTTATCTCAGTAAATAGAACTTAGTGTTCACATTTAGATTTTTCTTTTTCTCCTCCTCCCTGTACTTTCTGCTCTTCAAACAGCAGAGTGGCTAAGAAATGCTTGGTCAAAATGCTGTTTGACCAGTGCTACAGTCTAGAGCAGACTCAGCGGCACTAGACAAACATTTTCTTTACAGCATTAGTTCTTTCACCTACAAGATATATCAAGCTGAAAGTTCGTAACACTGCTTTTTTCCCTCATGTGTGTTTCAATCTTTCTGACATCTGGAAAAAGCGTTTTTTGACTTGGTCCTTCCTGCATAACTTCTGTTTAAACTCAATTCACAAAAAAGATATAGTGTTTTCCTATGGTCTGGGTGATTAAGATAATTTCTCCTTTTGCCTGGCAGTGCTACAACTCTTTGGTAGGAGCCCCAAAAGAACTACTCCGGGAATTGTCATGTTTTATGATGTATGAGCTTCTTTTTCTTTTTCATTTTACCACAAGAAAAGAAGGAGCATTCTCCCATTTGCACAGATCTCCTCAGCCCTGCTGAAGGTCGAGACTCAAAGCTGCTTAACCATTAAAATGAAAGACCAAAATCCTGCAGAGTCCTCTCAGGCAAAGCTCCCATCTCCTCTCATAGGTGCTCTGCTTGATGAAATATGGAAGATCAAATGCTTAAACAGTCGAATAAACTTTGAATAGGCTTGAAAAAAGTTGAATAGGCTTTGCTGGGCCCCCACTTCATGGACTAGGGATGGGACAGCGTCCTTTTCCCAAAACTGGGACTAGAGCACTACTAATGCAATGACAGGGGTGTGGTGACCGCTGTCACCTTTTTGTCTCCTCTTAATGGGAAGAGGTTTTTTTTCAAATTTTGTGATTCTCACACTTGCAGACCCACTGGCTGGGTCCCTTCCCCATTTCCTCCAGATGCCACACCTGAGCAGGAGCACAGCAAAGGCCAGTCAGTTCTGTGTTCCCAAAAGACCAACTAGTCTTCACTGTAAGTTCAGGTCCAGGAGAGACATTTACAACACTGATCAGGGAGCTAAGGTAGGACCTTTATACCTGAACTTTCCACTGGCACAAAATGATCAGGATAAAAACCTTCCAGCTGCTCCACCTTAACCATAGGCAAAGGGGAAGATGATTAAGCTAAATGGAATTTGTCTGTGTGATAATTTGTCTTGGAAGTGAGGTCCAGCGGGATCCTGCCTACTTAGAGCTGCTGAATGTGGCTTCATATTCCCAGCCCCTTAGGCTATGGGAAAGTGATTGTCCATAGCGCTGAACTGTTAGCAGAGTCCTTAGAATGGGTTTGGCTTTGGTCAGCTTTCTGTGTCTGGCTGGTAGGTCCAGACGCAGTGCAGGAGAGGAGAAACTCAAATGAACAACTTGGTAATGGCTACCCATTTTTGGAGAGTAAGTGAAGTTAGTGGTACAGATGTGGGCTGTTTGCAACTTGCTGCCCTCACAACACTCCCTCAGCACGTTTAATTTACTACTGTATTTTCCAGTACAGACTTCAGTGCCCCTTTATTATTTCTGTTATGGATGTAGAAAACCATGAAGCAAGAAGCTATGAAGGCCTCAGAAACCTGCTTTAAGGTCTTCCTCACTATCCCTTGCTTGATAAAATACTCCCTTACTGTGTTCATCTGAAGGTGGGACTGTTTTAAAATGCTAGTAAAAAGCATAAAGTTCTTCTCTTCCCACCCTAAGCACTAGATCCTGTCATGATTAAGAAAACTATTTAAAGAACCTTTTCCATTTCTTTTTTCCATCTGCCCTACCTTGCCCTGACCTCAAATTAGTTAAATGAAACAGTGACCTTGCTGAATCTACCTTTTCTTTCTGTGCTATAATCCCAGGCTCTGTTTTGTCAGACTTAGAACTTTGTTATAAGGATTAACTGTCCATCTCCATTTCTGCTTTTAAACCATCCCGTGGTGGTCCTGCTTTGCAGCCCTTGTCATTCATAACTGTCTTGTATTTTCACAGAGGCACCACTGCAGATGATACAAATGAAGAGAAGAAAGAACTGCTCCTCCCTGTTATTCATAATCACAAAACATGGTCTGACCATTCAGATGCAAAAATCTTCAGAGCAGAGCTCTTTTCATTCCTGTTAGTGTTACTTCTGCAATGCAGAAGCAATCAGAACTTTTTCCTTCAGACAGTTATATAATATCTGCGACACACCTGTTTGTAAATAGTGTAATAGTTTGTTCACCCTTTGTAGTCTCCTTGTGGCCACAGGGAAGGTTTGTTGGGGGAAAGGTGTGGTTACATGATGTCTTCACTAGTGATTTTTGTTATGGACATATGGGCCATGCTTGGGCTGTCAGCACACACCTCCTGCCCTGTTTCTATCATGACTCTTCTGGGAAGGATCAAATAGCCTTAAAGCCTTTCCAGCCTGACATGGTAACTTCAGGAACAGATGAGGAACCTGGGAGCCACCAGGACTGCGGGTAGAGATGGCACTGTCCACCCTGTCTGGAGATTAAGTGCCTCCCAGCAAGCAATGCTGGGATTTCTGCAGCCTGGCAGGATGATGGGGGCTCCTGGGTGCCTCAGCTTCAGACCTTCAGGTTATTCAGTGCCATAGTGCAGGTGGGGCCATTTGGGATCATGATCATGGTATTTACCAGACTGAAGGAGAGAGACACTTAGCAATGGTGAAAACTGAGCTGGAGGTGGCAGCAGACCCTTATCATGAAAAAGGAGGCACATGGTTCCAAACTGGGTTTTTTTTAAATTTTCTGTTTCCAAAGTGTCCAAGGTGCCTTTTCTCAATAGAAGCACTATTGTTTCAAATCACTTTCCTGCCATCTTGATTATATAGGCCTGACATCCAAAGCCATGTTTATGCCAACCTATGCACACAAAGCTTTCTCTGATCCTATGAAACTCTCTCCGGAGTCTCAGAGTTTCCATATTCAGCCTCCTCCCCCTTTGGCACTTTGTGCTGCGTAGTACCCTCAGCCTATTGAGCTTTGGGGCAGATCAACATCTCAACCTTGTCACATGAGTCCATCAGAGAACCAATCCACTTTCCTTGCTGTTCAGAAATCAGGGAGCCAAATTTGTGTTGTTAATATTTCACCAAGTACTGGTAGAATTGCCACCTGCCTTTGTGCCTCAAGCATTGAGTTTATGCTTAAATTGAGGTGTCTGTGTAATTTTACATGTTGAAAATGGCAGACTCATTCCCTCATTTCTAAACTTGATCATGAGTTTCTCCAACTTTTAAAACCATTTTCCCATTTAATATGTTCAGGTGTGTATGTAGTGGGAGAGGGGAATTTTAACACAGTGACTTATTGCACCAGACTAACAGAGAATTTCAGCAGGTTATATAATACTGCGTTTTTCTTTCCCCCTAGCATCCTTGCAAAGATGTGGATTTTATTTTAAAAATATATTTAGCAATAAAATCCAGACTAACTAAACACCTCTCAGCTGTGTCTGTCTAGGATCACAACTGAAGCTGCTTTTTAGTTTATTTAACTGAGAAGGCTTTAAAGCACAATAGACAGAAAAGAGCACAATTTGCAGAAAAAGAAATAAAAAGTTTCAAAGAAAAATTATTGACATGATAATTAATAAAAAGAATTCCTAATTAGAAATATTGAACTTCTTTTTTATTCTGCTGACAAAACAAGGTTCTGAAAGTCATGTGGAAAAAGTTATTTTATTCTAAGATCTCCTGGCAAAAAAACCCATATAATGCTCTCAGTTCAGCCTAATAACTCATCTTCTTAGGAGACCAGCTATCCTAGACATTATCCACACCCTGGTGTCATTTATTCAGTTGCTTCCAGAAAGCTACAAGTGAGCCACAGTGAAGGCTGAGTGCTGGAGCCCTGCCTCAGGCAACTGGTGAGGTTTGTTGATAAGTGGGCAGTGCCCTGGAAGAGGATATTTCAGGTGAGTGCAAGAAAACCAGATGATGCCAGATCTATAATAAGATTATCGCCACCTCGATAAGTTTTAGGTGAATTAAATCTGTGATTCCCCAAACTTGCTCTCTCAGCAGGTTCCTTGTAGGGCCATCTCCGATTTGGTCCCACACAACCTCTGGATGCTGACAGAACCAACAGTCTTTGGGCTGCATCATGTTCCTAACTATCAGAGAAGTATTTTTCATGGTTTACCTGAAGGGTGTGGCTGCAGAGCTGTGCTCCTTGCACAGAGAACATGAGAGAGAAACATGCTCACCATCAGCAGTCCTTTCCTCAGTTAAAAAGCCCCAACAGGAAAACTTCAGTGTCTTTACATATTAGGTTGTGAGTTAGGTGCTAACGAAGGAGTAGGTAAGCTGGGTACACCACCCTCATCAGCCTGAGGGCATTCAAACCCACATTCACTACGGAACTGGGGAGTACCTTGAGTCATACCCATGAAAATAAGGTCCTGTGGGAGGGTTCTTCCAACCTTTCCTACTGAACTGATGTTATGGTGTTGCATATAATGTGGGGATCATGTGGCTTGAATTAAAACCAAGATGGGAGATGACTCAGGCTGCTCAGGGTCAGGCTGTTCATCTGGTGTGGTGCACCCCAGGGCTGGTCTGCTTTCCAAGTGAATGTGTAGTCACTAGGATACTCTTAAAAATTACTTCCCCTATAAAATACTGAGATTATTAAAAGAGTGATCTTAGGCCTGCTTTCCAAGGTGACTTTGGTGGATCCCATGGAGCCCTGCAAGTGCTGAGTAGCTAGAGGCACCTTCTGCATTTGGTGCAGAAATCCCAAAATTATGTGGAAGTACAAACACATTGCTGTGGGTCGTCGTTCCTATTGATCCCAGTGGAATGCAAGGTTTGGGGTTTTCAGGAGTAATTTTAGATTATTTTCCTGGAGCTACAACTCTGCCCTAGCTAAACTAATCTGAGTCATGGATTCTGTTCTGGTGGCCAAGATTCCTGAAGACCCATCTTTGACTCAACGTGGCTGTCAGTGTGTGCCTTTGAGCAGCAGTGTGAATCCCACTGCTGAAGGCAATGTGCCATGCCATCCACTTTGCTTAGCCAGACAAGTGTCCAGCATTGTCACTGCCTGGTAACTAATGCATACAGTTTTGACTTTACACAATGCAGTGCAATAGGTTTGGCTTCACAATTTGAAAAGGGTCTGCCCTTTGTCTCTCTTTATCAGTATTATCTGACATTGAATTATGAGCTGCTAATGACCCAGAGATAATGAAAGTCATGTCTCAGAAAGCTCACAGTTTGAAACACTGATGCAAGAAGACAGGAGAACCACTCAAGAAATCCAGTGGGAAGAATAGTCTGTGCCTTTGAGCATAATATGTGTTTTAATTACTGTTTGTTTGGCACTCTGGAGGGGACTATGGAAGAAAAAAGCTTTTAGAAGAGTTTTCAATGGGTTGACGGCAGTGGTTTGATTTTCTTAGCTGAATTCCCCTTCTTCCCTCAGTTTTTCATCTCAGAGTACTGGCACTTTGATAAGTGTTGATGGAAAACACTGTCTTTTATGCTTAATGTGGGTGTGAGTAGAAGGGAGAGTATACTGAAAGTTCTGCATGCAAGCGCCAGAAATGCCTGTGGTTCCCACACTCGAAGGAGCAGAACAACTGCTCCTCCCAGGAGGCCCAGCAGTGTCAGAAGGTGCAAAGCAAAGGGAAGGTGGGCTGCAGCCCAAGCTTCTGTCTCTTCCCTAATTCTGACTAATTTGGAAAGCCAACCAAGGTCATGTAAATTAGGAGCTTAGTGCCCTGGCATTGCCTTCTGAAGACATTTCTTTGAGGTATCTTTACAGTAGTTTCGCAGACTTTGCTTAGGCCAGTCTCCTGTTGGAGTCTGTTGGGCACTTTTTCTCCTCAGCTGTAGTGATTTCTGTCTAAATTATTCAAGATTTACACTGGTATGATCTGGATGAGAATCTGGTGCAAGTATCCTGCAGATATGCCAAAAAAGGAGGCAGTTGTGTATGAACACATTCATTATGCATATTACCCCAGAGAGTCAAGCCACGGTCTCCGCTTGCCACTTCAAAGGAGTAGAGTGGGTCTGTTAAGAGAAAAATAAAATCCACAAGATGCCTTGAGGGAGAATAGTTGAGATTTCATTGATTTGTACAGACAGCAATGGAGACAGAAATCTCACCCTTGATTTTAAGTTTATATGGCACCCTTTTCTCAAGTACGCTGTTGTATCTGAGTCTAAAATCTTCAGCTAAAACACTCTGCAGCCCAGCAATGAGGCTCCATGATCTTCACAATATGCCTTTGCTTTTGTTTTTTTAAGTCAAGAATATACAGCTGATGAAAGACTGTCACAGATTCCCTGCAGAGCACTCACAGTCTGACTCTCTCTCTCATGCCACCAGAATGAATCAGTCTGCAGACAGCAGTTTTTAGTAAAGATGCTTTATTACCAGGGCTGTAGCTCCAACTAGAACAAGGGAACTCATTACTTTTAGAAAATTATTCTGATGTTTGGAGTTCCTTTACAGCCCCAAACTGGAGAAACTGCAAAGCTCCACATTTCTTTTTTTTTAATGAGAATGAATGCATTAGATCTATTTAATTAGACAGAGGTGGAAATGTATTAATTACCAGAGGACGACTCTCCATCTTCAAGTAACAGTACAGATGGACTGACCCGAGCTCCCAGTGGTAATAAAGCATCCTGGCATGTTGACTAACAGCCTTAGCTCCTGCTGAGATGAAAAGAATATGTGGGTATTTCCAAACCTTCACGATCATGAAGTACCATGAACAGGAAAGAAATGTTGTACACCTTTGGAATGCTTATTTTCTAACTATACACAATGTTTCTATAGAATCTTACTGATTTGCACATGAAAAATAATTGCCTGTTCCATTTTCCTCTCTGCTTCCACACCATCCTCATTTTAGCAGCAGCTGTCTAAAGGATGGAGGCAGTAGACAATTTTAGAACATTGTTACTTCCATTTTGGGTGATTTAACTCTTAAACATTATTTGCTGAGTCCAGAACTTCGTGAGAAGCATGGTTGCTAAAAATCATGCTGAAACCGAAGTAGAGGAAGGTGATAACCAGAACAGACTGATTTTTAAGTGGGATTGTGAATTAACTTATTCAGCTGGTGTGCCTTTCTGCTGTTATCTTTATCAGCTGTTGTCATTCACCCATCTGTTACAAATGCCTAAATAAATTAAATGGAGGAAAACATTGGACATTGTAAATATTGACTAGAATTCAAAGTAGCTGGGAATAGTTGGAGTGCCTATGGCTTGAACGCATGACAAGCAATCATTCAGGATAGAAGCAAAAGCCTGAGCACAGAAGAGCTGTTCTGGAGCTGAAAGGGTAATTACTGACAGCAGGACTTGCAAAAGCATTGAAACTTTATTGTTAACAGGAGATTGTGCATCTGTGAGTTGAATTAATATTTTTCTTTCTCTAAACACTACAAGAAGCTTCAAAATGACCCTAGGTAATTCTTAGACCTGATAATTTTTATTTTTAGATTTGACAGATGAAGAGCAGCTAAAGAAAGTCTCCTTCTATTGGCCAAGGTGAGTAATACTCTGAGAAATATTACTTCAGAGAAGGGGAGTAATACTAACCTACCTCTGCAACTCCCAGATTTTATCTATCAGCTTGAACTGTCCATTACTTTACTGTTTTGAGCAGCTACATGAAAATTGCACAACAGGAAGCATTTTAAATTGTGTGATCAAATCTCTACCTTCTACTAAAGTGGCAGCTTTTTATGTGCTTGCGTGGTATCAGTGTATTTCTTAGAGTAAGCAGATAATGTACATAGCCACACTGTGGGTGTGTATGTCAGTTCTTTTCCTCACTGTTATTGTTTCAATTCACAAGCCAATTTCATCAAGATTTAACAGAGGATTAAGTCTCCAATATACAAAATTTCTGCAAAAGGTCTGTGAGATATATAAAAGAGCACAAAGATCCACAGTTACCTGACTTCCACCATGTCCTGTCTTCTGCTTCCAAAAGAAAAGTGTGGCTGAATTCATCACAGGGCACCTGAAGTTCTCCTGTGGACTCTGCTGTGGAAAAGTGTTTGACTCCTGTCTGACTGGTTGAGCAGCCAATATGGGGTGTCCTGGCCAGTCAAACTGTGTTCATGTAGCCCTGGTCCCTACAAAGGTCTTGATGTCTCTTGGCCCACCAGCAAGCTAGACAAAGTTGATGAAAGATTGCCTAGGAAGAACGAATAGAAAGGGCATAAGGATGTTGTGGTAGGGGACTGAGGAGCCCTGCAGTGAGGAGGAATGAGGGAACTGAGGTTATTGTGGTGGGGCTGTAGGTAAAACAAGGATGAGTTCATTGTTGTGATTTGTTGGAAGGTGCAGTCAACCATGAAGCATAAATCCTGGGGAAATCATAATTAATTAGTGATGAAGCTGTTAGATTTACTTGTTAATAATGTGTTGCATTCTTCTGCTTAATTCCCTTTGCCACATCGGGAAAGTGTTCTTTGTTTCAGAACCAAGTTGTTTGGAGGGTCATATTTTTGACCCAAAAAGATTTACTTAACAGTTTTAAATGATGGATTGCTCTGTATCTTAACTTAATGACAGTGGCACTTGAAAAATGTGGTGGTGATGTATGAATGAGAAAAACAAGGCTTAGATCCTGGTCTCATGCCAGATTTGTGTTAGTCAGGCTCTGGCATATTCTGTTTTGTTGTGTTTAACTATGTGCAGAGGACCCATCAACACTGTACTCAGAGCACCTGACTTCTGCAGTCATGTTGAACATTCATTTGCCTAACTCTGATCTAATAATAGGAAAAATCAGCAGTGATTTGATTTAAATTGACAGAGATAGTGCAATATATTTAATGTGGTGATGTCAGAATCAGGTTCATAGGATTTGATCTGGCTGGTGTGCTCATACAATAACTGGAAGAAGTGCTAACTGTAAAACAATAGGCTCTTATCTTTGCTTTTCTTTCTTTTGCTTGAAGTTTTCACATCTGAATCTGAAGAGTTGTAGCCTTGTGGGGAACACTGTAGTCTTCTGGCCTCCATTCATCCCCAAGGTAGGAGCAGCGCTGGTAGCTGATATATGAGCTTCTCTAGAGCTCTGTAAATGATGGTGGTTTGTTTCTAGAAGATTGTCCTCTCATGGTTCAGGAGGAAAATTCAGTGTAGCCTGGCTTTCTGGGCTGGCTTTAATACTTAGGACCAGTGGGCAACCTGTTGAAAGAGCAGACAGGCCCTTTTTTTACCCTGCACTTGCTTTCTGAAACACATCAGGTATGGAAACACTTCCTGGCAGAACCTCAGCCATTCTAACCATTCTCTTCCGGCTTTAAATCTGGTGGTTCTTTCAGTTACAAAATTGTGCAGTTTTGAGCTTTGTGGGTTGCAGCTCTGGGTGTTTGTGGCAGGGATCATCCACTATGCTTCGCCATTCACTCAGTGGTCACGTTGCAACCAATGTTTTTATTTCAACTTTGAGAAAGTTAGCTGTTTGGAAAAAAACTCCAACCAATTAACCAACCAAAAAATCAGTTTGATGAAAGTTGATAACTCAGTTGTTTAAAGCCAATATTGAGGTGATAGGAGGGAAAAAAGCAACAAACTTTCTAAAAGGGTAAGTGAAGGAGAAAGAATTAAAACTAATTGCAGGGTGTCCTGTCACTTTTAGGCAGGCACATTTGCCATTAAGTTGAGGGAAGGTTTTGACAGCAAAAGATAGGACCAAGCTTTCTTCCATCTTTTGGCTGTAAACAGGTAACCCTCACTTTATCTTGTGCTGTGGAGTGCCCAGCAGCCTGTAGAAAGTGTTGCTTTGTGTTGTCATTTGCCTGAGAGCTGTTCTCCTGCTCTGACAAAAATCATGTTTGTGCAGTGTTCTGGTTTATAAACAGAATGTTCTATTTCATGTATAAAATGTGAAATGACTTACCATGAGAGTTTGATTAAAGTAGTTGAAAAGACCAAGAATCGCGTGCATGGAATTAATTTTTCTTTGCTATCAAAGACCCTTCGACTTGGGTTTTTTTGTCAAATTGGAGAACAGCTGTGCAGATAAATGACTTCGGTGTCTACCTCAAACAGCACATGCAATGTGAGAAGTGCTCAGAGGATTTTGGTTTGGAGACTTATTTTTTTTCATGCCAAGTTGATGCAAAAACACTACAAAATAGTTTATATAGCATTTGGGGTGATATAGAGCCAGGTGGGCTGCTTGTCCAAAGGCCTGAATGTTTGCAGCCATCCCAAAAAGCACATCTGTAGGTCACCAAAATACGTCCTGCCTTGCTGTATAGCAGTTGGATACTGGTCTGTACTGAGAATTTGCACGTGTGAGTAGGGATGATGGTGCTAGCATTAGGCACCTTTTAGGTGTGCAGCACTGCCTAGAATGTGTGTTCACCACAGCTCCCCACAGTGTGCCATGTGCCATGTATTTCCCACACTGAGCTCACACTAGCTCACAAAGTGATAACCACAGGGGTGCTTGGGGCTGGAAGAAATGAGCTCTGCCCCAGGGTATTGCCATGAACTTTTGGCAGTCAATAATGGGCACTGCCTGGTCAGTTTGATATTGTGAGTATCACCAAGAGGAACTAGCAGAGGAGTTTAATATTTTCTCATCAGTTGATTAGGATTCCTTGGACAAAACCCATTTAAAATAATGAGGGTTTTTTCAGAACTGCATTTTCAAATATGGTTTATTGTCTGAGAGCTGTCGCAAAGTAGCTATAATTAAAACATGTGTAACTGTAGCCTGCACAGTTTTTAAGAATAGCAAAGTAAATTATACCCTTGTCTCTATATGGATTATACCTAATTGTTGGATTTCAGATACGTGACTGGGAATAAAATGTGCCTTTTAGCTTTCTTTTAAGACAGTAAAAAACTGGATTGCAATTCATTTCATTCTTCTATTATGCTCATCTCTGTAGTACTTGAGTGTCTTGTGCTATTACTATCAAAGTAATCTCTGTTGCATGTTTGCTATTTCAGTTTCTTAGGGAGAGAAACAAGCACAAGGAAAAGTTTTGAGTTTCAACTGGATGACATGTGAGAGTGTTTTTACAGATGCACGTGCACACAACCAATCTGGTATATTTAAGTTATTTTACTTAATGCTCACAACATGTCATTGGAAGTAGATATGTGTGGTTCTGTTCAACCAACTGATACTCTGAAAATTTGTTTCAGGTTCTCTTATACTTCAAACGTAGTCATCTTACATGGACATGTAGCCAAGAGGTCTCATTACTACATGATGTACTATGAAATCAACACACACTACAGACTAAACTAAAACTGGTGTTAGATGAACAGATCCAAGCATGGAGTAAGTCTGGATGACCTGAATGGACGTGTCATATATTGCTATGAGTTATTGATGACCTTTCATAATTCACAAGTGGCTCAGGTTCCCTCTACCACTTCTGAGATATGAGATCATTAAAAATGTATGCAAATAAATAACATATCTTGAGTCAGCTCATTGTATTTCCTATCGCTCTCCCTTTCCCTCAGTGTATGCTATATATGCATATCATATTTATTTCAGAAACTGTGAAATTCCCACCAGCAGCATTTGGGAAGAGAGTTATATAGGATAGTTATGTCATTGGAGAGCTATATTTCATAGCTGTGAGGTTAGAGACATAAAATATAGCCATTTAATGTGTTAAGAAAAATGTCTGCAGTTATTTAAACCAATAGGGCTATTGTATTTAAAATTAACTAAACTTTACTTTGGTCGCATCCACTGGACCAAATTTTACCCTGACTTACAAACTGAACTCATTGAAAGTCACAAATGGTGTCATCAGTCTCTACAAAACTGACTCAGCAAATCATCTGGATATGGTGGAATCACGTCAGGGATGATTTGGTCTAGCAACTAAGGTCTTTTCACCCTTAATGTGCTGTAGTCTCAGTTATTGTTTGCCAAGTTTTCTTTCTTTTAACTTGGAGTAATGCAACTCTCTCAGCCAAAAGTGAAAATGATCCCAAGTCCATTAAAGTTAAATCTTTCCATTGAATTCAGCAGGCTTTGGATCTGCTCCTAAGAGCAGCTGCCATCTTGGAGAAAATCTATGTGAAAATTTTCCTTGATTTCACTATTAATGATCTATGTCTTGAGACTACTTCATTTTTATATTTTTCCTATACAGTACTTAAATGCAGGTTTTCATTCCTCATTGTTCATGCATCTTTTGTGGTCAGTTCCCATCAGCGGCTTTCTTACTGAGCTAATAAGAAAAATATTGCAGTTTGTAATCTCTTCTTTCATCTTTCTGTTTATTATGTTTTGAGAATGTATGCAGTTCCATGGGTCAGTCATGCCTGTGAAACAAGTTTTGTCATATTGCTCAAGGTTCCTGCTTGTCGCCACGTAGCTCTTTATTTCAATTTCTGATAGGCACCACCTGGAGAATGCTGTAGTAATTGAACCAATAGCACATGTCTGTGGGGGAAGGAAGCTGAAGCCTATAATCTTTGTTTTGATGCACGCATGGTCATGTCCTGGTAGTTCATTGACTGGTTATTTATTCGTTACTTCATTTATTGGTTATTTCAGCACATGGCAGTAATCCAATGTGCCAGTAGACAATTATAGTGGTGGTGTTAATGAGGCTGGTGCCAGTTTAGGAAATCTCTGCATTAACCTGACACCTGTATCCACAAAGTTAGGTTTTCAAACAGCAGAACCCTTATATTACGGTGTAAGTGCATGAATCTTATTCTATTTGTTTTTTCTGATATTATTTGAAGTGAGGTTGTGCAATTTGTCAATTAAAGGAAAACGACCAGCATGGTAAGAATACATACCTAAGTGAATCTTGCTGTATGGTCAGAGAGTCATAAAATGGTTTGGGTTGGGAGGGACACTGAAGATCACCTAGTCCCAACCCCACTGCCATGGACAGGGACACCTTCCACTAGATCAGGTTGCTCAAAGCCCCATCCAGCCTGGCCTATGGTACTGCATTCTAGGTCTGAACAGAACGTTTTGCTCCCTTCACTGAACATCTTATTGGGGAGCTTTTTTTTCAGTGAAAAGCAATTTTCATAGTCCAAAGCATTCAGGATGAGGAAGCCCAGAAGTAGAGAGTCACTGCTAGTTTCTGTACAGCCCAGCATATTTAGCACAACCAGCAGTGCTTTGCTGCAGCGTGTGAGGGATTACTTAATTTACTTTGAGACAGCTGTCCAGTGGAAAGTGTTGGAGGAAGAGTCTGGATGATAGAGAAGAGAGAGAGGAAAAAAAAAAAAAAGTGATTGAATTCCGGCTAAGAGAGCATAGAGAATCTGGATGATGGTCCCCTCTCTGTAATGAAGCAATGCTGGCATTTGTAGACACTATCCAAGATTATAGCTGAGGTAATTGAGATTATATCTATGGAATCACTGAAGAGTCACTTTCCACATCTCCCATAGCGATCAGGAAACCTGATACTTCCCAAAACTGCCACTGAAGTCACTGCTGTTGTTAGATTACACTGGCTGCATTCTTCAAATTAAAGTGCCCTCACTTTAAATATGACGTTTTAGGGGTTTCCCAAAACATGAGTAATTTCTTCACAGACAGTTTTTCAAAAATTGTTGCCTCTGTGTTAGCAGATTCCTGTCTTTCTGCTAAATAAGCCAAAGATTCAGTTAACTGTACTAACTGTGCTGAGTAAATCACCCTTTGGCCCCTGAGTGCAGCTACCTTTCCACTATAGCCATGAAGTAACTGATGGAGTAGTACAGGAAAGCTTACATTCTTGCTGTTTGACAAAATAATTTTAAAAAGTGTATTATTTCTTAATAGATTTAGGAGAGATGAGAAATTTAAATCTGGTAAACATATGAGAGCAGCAGTCACCTGCAGGCTGGCAACCAAAAATTTCTCTGATTCATTACAACAAGGACAAACTCACTCATTGTAGGAGTGCACAGATGATTAGTTTCTGCAAAATTTGATGAAAAACAAAAAAATTTGTCTATGGCCTCTTTAATGTGAATGGGGAAATTCACCTGTAGTTCTGGGTTCAGTCCTGGGCTCCCCAGAACAAGAGAGACATGGACATACTGGAGACACTCCAAAAAAGGGCCACAGAAATGTTTTAAGAGACCAGAGCACCTCTCCTGTGAGAGGGGGCTGGGAGAGTTGAGAAGAGAAGAGAAGAGCTCAGAGGAGTCCCTATCAGTGTGTATAAACACTTGAAAGGTAAAGAGGACACAGCCAGGCTCTTTCTAGTGGTGCCTAGAGAGAGCACTAGAGGCTATGGGCCCAAACTAAAACACAGAAGGTTCTCTCTGAACGTCAGAGAACAGATTTGTTTACTGTGACGGTGAGCAATCACTGGCACAGGTTGTGCAGGAATGTTGTGGATTGTCTCTCCTCAGAGGTAGTAAGAAGCTGACTGGACATGGTCCTGGCCAGCCTGCTGTAAGTGGCCCTTCTTTACCAGGTGGGTTGGACCAAATGAGCTCCAAAGGTCCCTTCCAACCTCAACCATTCTGTGATTCTGTGATGAGTGGAAGAGAATTCAGACTGCGTCTGAGAAGGGCACATGTAGCCTCAACAGGAGGTTGTTCCATTGATTGTGACTTCAAATCACAAGTAAGGAAATCTAGCCAAGAATACTCAGAAACTGTTATATTCAGTAAGTCGTTTTTATTGGTATTGAATAAATGTAAACTGGGTGAATTTGTGTGTGTCCTGTGAATTAGTAATTGAGGTTAAAGAAAATGAAAGCTTTCACTCCTTTTTTTTTTTTTCTTTCTGAGGAGAAATGGGTCCCTTCTATACCTATAACATAAATAAAAACCTCATCCTTAACTTTTAAAGAATGCAAGATTAAAAATCTAGGAAACAATCCACTGTGAATTGTGAACAGGCACACAATTAGTGGCAATTTGAGATCAAGGCAATGAATACCTTTATAAAGTGCTTCTCTAAAAAAATTAAGTGTTGTTAATTTTTCAGAATTCCATCATATGGTTACTTTAAGGTTAAGACAAACAGGTTAAGAAATATGAACTAGGTCTTAGCAAGCTAAAGGACTTACCAGACCATGAGCAGTTACTTTTTAAAAACCTGAAAGCACTGAGAAATAACTGGAATAAGAAGAGAAGAGCACTAGCAGTCCTCAAAAAAAGAGAATATTTTTAGTGATTACCATTTTTTAAAGTACTTTAATCCAAAACTCAACATCTGATAAGGAAAATAATCTTTGAACATCTAGAAGACAGTAAAATTATGATCAATAACCTGCACTGTTTTGTCGAGACTAAATGTTGCCAGACAAACCATTTTTATAGCCTAGACTAATTAATGGAAGAAGAAAATGAGGTAAATGTTATACTGAAGGTCAGAGTCTCAGCTGGAGAAAGGAAACATAACCATATTGACTTCATCATACTTATTAAAGCAAGCTGAAGAACAGCATTTATACTTCAGAACTGCATTTCTCTAAGTCTAATAAAGTTTCACCCAAAAAATTAAATCAAAATTTTAAAAAACATTTCACATATCATGAAATCTGGGTAAATGTCCACAAAACTGAGCAATTTGGAATGCCTTTAGGTGTTGCAAAGATTGTTTCTAAAATTTATCTTAATTACTGGCTTTCTTAATAATCCAGGGAAGGTCCAAATTTTAGAAAAATAAAAAGTATACACCGAGTTAGGGAGAAAAGCTGGGTAATCAATATACCAAATATATACAAATATATACAAATATAAACAAATATCAATATGATATTTTAAGGAAAGAAGTTCAAAAATACTGATATTCAGGATGAAGAAAAAACGTGACAGCAGTAGTCCATTTTTACTGCCTAAAGATCTAAGCTCAGTTTTGGTTTGTGTGTGTTTTGTCATAAATTCTGTGTCTTCTATGTATGTGTTTTCATGTGATTTAAATAAGCCCAGTGGAAAGGATTTCCTTTTTTTTTCCTCATATTATTATCTACTAAAAGAATCACTTGGTGTTGACATTACATAGTTACTGACATATTTATTAATATCCATAACTAGAGGTATTTTGGCACATAGAATAATAAAGAACACAGAATAATAAAGAACAATCTTTTTCCACAAGAGAAGAGGTAAGATTTTGATGTGGACAATCAAAGAGAAAATGAAAGAGCAGTGATACAATACTGGCCAGCCCGAAAAGCAATGACTTTGGTGGAAGTGATGTGGATCTGTTTTTTGTTAACTCCATCTTGAGGATATGCCTCTGCTCTCAGATCAATGTTGGTCAGAATTTACTCCCAAGGTGAGATTTTCCAACAGTGTGCTGCATGAGAATTCAGCCATATCTTGGACATTACTTCAGCCCAAGGTCTGGAGTTCTGTAGAGGAAAATCCAAGCACAGTTGTATCATGTTGAGATGATGCAATCACACAAACAAAATCAGTTTACGAGGCTCCTTAGGATCAGGACAATTTAATTACATTAGGTTGCTCTAGGTCTTAGCAACACTGCGCAAGCCCACAAAATAATACAGGTGGAAAGGATGCAGACTGTGCCACCTCTGATGTTTCAGAGCTCTCTTGGTTTCTCAGCTGGATGGCATGTTAGATTCTCAGGTGCTCCCATAAAACCAATACTTTTTGATATACAAAGTGGTCACTTTTCTTGGCAGCACCAATAGGAACATCAGAAGAAGGAATTGCTGTCGTTGTGTTGCAGGCATGGTGTCTTGGTTTTGCTAAGCATAAACAAAGAAGGAAGGGCCAGCCTCATCTGCCTGGATGTTTGTGAGAAAATATTCAGAAATATTTGCTACTGGAAACTCATGTGTCCAGAGCTCCATAAAGGTCATGTGCAGTACTACTGTTCACATGCCACAGTTTGTAGTGAGAATGTGGGGCAATTATGAAAGTGAAATTTGCTTTTTCTGCAATGTGTGCAACATTTATTTGAAGTGAATTGTTCCAGGGAACATATTTGCCAAGAAACTCTTTCAGGAGATAATTTAAGGAAAATGAGCACCAAAGAATGGAAATTATGGGATTGAATTCGCTTAATTCAAATGGAAAATGTCTTCATGGTTTTTACCCAGCAGGTAATGCATATGTTTATTGCATTATAGAAATTACAGAGCTAGTTAAATTATTTCACTATTTTTGACATTCTGAAGATCTTTCCACTCCTTATGATCTGAAATTGATACTTTTTCTGCTTATTTTTACAATGTATTTCCAGAGGGTTTTGCCAGAATTTTTATGATATAATTTTAGAAAATTCATGTTTACTAATAATCTATTTTCTTCCTGAAAATAGGGAAAATCATGAAAGCAGCAATGTTCAATTACATTTTAAAAATATTGACATATGTGTTTGCCAAAATTTTAATAGGAAGTGCTGATACTGCTTGAAACATTCCCCTTGTAAAAGTAGAGACCTTTTTTTCAACAACATAATGGCACAGGATTTGCTGAGAGCTATCATAAATCATAGAATTGTGGAAAAATTCAGGCTGGATCTCCGGCGGTCTTGTAGTCCAGCCTTCAGCAGAAAGCAAGGCTAGCTTTGAAGTTAGATCAGGTTGCTCAGTCTTGTCCAGTTGCATTTTGAGTACCTCTAGGGATGGAGATGTCACGATTTCTGTGGGCAACTTGTGCCAGTGCTCAAGCACCATCACTGTAAAAATTTTTCCTTACTTTTGATCATTTGGCCCAAATTGGGACACACTATTCCAGATGTATCTTCACAGGTCCTGAGAAGGGAGGAATAACCACTCTCCTCAGAACGCTGCCTACACTTCTGCTAATACAGCTCAGTGTGTGCACAGCTCTCAAGCCCACAGTGAGGATCAGCAAGATCCATATCCACAAAACAACACCCCAGCTGGTTGACTCAAGTCTGTGCTGAACACGGCAGGTAGATCCTACCCAGGTGCAGGACTTTGCATTCATCTTTGTAGCATTTCATGAAGTTCCTTCTGACCCATTTCTCCAGTTCATCTGGGTCCTTGGATGACATCCAGTGTATCAGCACTTCCCCCAGTTTGGTGTCACCAAAAGGCTCGCTGAGGGCTCGTTACATTCCCCTGTCCAGGTTATTCATTACTTCAACATTTGTTAATCCATGCTGTTCACAGTTGCTGTCTTTCCTTTCACTTGCAGTGAAATGACCTGCATAAAGACTTGCTCCTTAATTTTTCCAAGAACTGAGTAAAGAGTGACTGTCTTTTAGTTGCCTGGATCCTCTTTGTCACTTGTTTTCAAAAATACCTTTTTCTCTTACTGCAAACCCAAAGAGGCAGTCCTCCCCAAGGACATCTCTTCCCCATGGAGACATTTGGACAGAGGAATCACATATCATGTAAATAATCAAGTCTGTCCTCTGCAACCTAAAAATATTCTGTTTCCTTGGGGGAACAGGGACTTCATGGGGCACAGCTCTTCAGTGTCCCCAGACACGCCAGTGTTGTCTATTAGTCATGAGTCTTTCCTTTTCCTGATGCAGGCTTCTCTGTCTGTGTGCAAACATACGCTCAGGCGTAGGCACAGGCTGAGTTTTGCAGTTGTTTATGAGAGCCTAAACACGTCTGGCACCTTTGCACAGGACAAAGACCTTGTTCACTGAAGCAGACTGTGTAGAGGAAGGACCAAACATTCCTGCTAGGTCTGCTGATCCGTACCCCAAACATGACTATTCCTCAGCATTTCACGTAAGTCTCAAGTCTAGGCCATATTTGAAGAAATATCCAGTGAGAAAGACAGAAATTATGAGGGTGATGGGCTCCCACCCACTGTGAGGGGCGTGAGGTGGGGTGGAATGGGCAGTTTCTCATTCCTCTACAGTCCAGAGGGATGTGATGGGCTTGCTGTGTTACATCAAGTAGAAGAAAAGGCTGTGGGATTAGTCAGGCTTTGCTTGTTCCATGCGCTCACTGCGAAAGAAATGCTAAAATAACAACTAACGGGTCTAGTAAAAGAAAACTTTTTTGCTTTCTCATAGACTCTAGGTGACTTTAGGCAAAATCCATGGAGAGGGGTTAGCAATCAGGCTATAAAAATGTTACAGCTCTAGCTTTATTCCATGCTTCTCTAAGGCTGAACACACTCTCACAGCCGATCTCAGCCAGCTTGATCCATAAATTATTCAGATAACAAATATTTTATCTTCCCAAATCAGAATTACAGCAACTCCTCTTTTCATCAAACAATCATTCAGAAATGAAGGGGACTTGTGCATTAGAGGGGAGTTTCTGTGCCATGACATCCTGTCTGGGCTCTGTGAGCTCCTGTTTTCCTGTGAAAATGAAGGTGGATGAGTGCTTGCTCCAAACACACTGCTGATGGCAGGGCTCAGCCTAGCAGCTCCCAACAAAGTCTGAGTAGAAAGTGGCATTACCTCATATGTCACTGTGATATTTTAAAAGGTTGCATAATAACTCTGACTGTTGCACTCAGACTGGGTGACAAGACTATTAAAACAGAAACGTGTTTCAAAAACTGGATTTTTTTTTCTTTTTTTTCCCCCCTTGTAGTCTGGGGGTGCACTGCAGCCTGAATGGTTACACTGGGAAGGAAGGTCAGTGAGGAAGGGGAGAAATAGACGATTCCAGACCCACTCTTTCCACTGTTCCTCAAGGCTCAAAGGAAGGGCATACAGCCACCTGATTTCCATGACCATGATGGCCCTCACTGATGGTGCCCAGCACATTGCAGGGGGTGTTTTGGCACAAGACAGCCATCTCCCAGCTGTGTTGCCATGGGGGAAAGACCAAGAATTACCCAAAAGCACTGTGCACCTGAGGCAGCTCCTACAAAATATGTCATGATGAGAGAAGGCAGGAAACTTTACCATGTTAGGAACCCCTCTGCCCTTTTTGAGGCAATGCCTGCTAATATTTCCCTGAGAAGGCACTTTTTGGAGTGTAATGATGCCTGTCCTGCCCCTGGAGGACGGTAGTCTGTGTTTGGAGGGACATAAGGACCTGGTCCTACCCGACCTTCACAAGTTTGGTACCTGGCTGGAACATGTAGCAGTCTCACTGAGTGGTGGCCCCCAAATTAAAACACAACGAGGCTGCCTGCAAAAAGTAGAATCAGTTCAGTGCAAAGAAGATGTCCTTGACTTTAAAGGGAATAAGGAGAAAAATAAGTTTTTTGTTACTTTCATGATAGGTATTTGCATTCAGCCTTTAGACTGTGAACTACATTATCTGATCCAGACTGATCTTCTGTTCGTTTTGGGACCTCACAGAGCCATGGTTAAGATGAGCACACACTGAAGCATGTGAGGATCTATTGAGTGGTCTCAGCTTTTGCACAGAGTTTGTAGAGCAGAGATGAAAAATGAGTTTCAAGAAAGGCATTTCTCACAGGCACATAGAAAGCCCTTTAAGTGTGGACTGCACTCCACACAGAAAAGAGACCACATTAAAAAGGCATTTAAATCCCTGAAAGTCTTTTTGACTTCTGACTTCAAAAGAGTTCCCTCACAGAACTGTACCTGCAGTAGCTGCCTTCTGATCATATGGTCAGGCATGAGGGAAATTCAGCTGATTTCTCCCTCAACTATACAATGAAGCATGTTAAAAAACATGAAATTGGAAAATTATGTTGGGTTTTTAATCTCTTTATGCCAAACAAATGGATTCTTTATTTTCCACTCTATCTACTAGAAATGCAGACAGTGATGTATGAAATTAATTTGGAAGCTAGATGTTAGTAAGGTTAAGTTTTAAATTTTTTTCCAGGGATGGGGTGAGCAATTAGGACTCCTTGGTGCCTTATCCAAAGTAAAAAGACAATTTCTCCTGGGACAATTTGGGGAAAAAAACAGTCTGTTTTACCCAGACATCTAAATAAAATGAAAATGGGTCAAGTGAGGGCAGCAAGGAGGGATGAGGTAAATAACAAAGTTTTAAGTTTGTTGCTGATCTGCAAAGTAATTGAAATAAATAATTAAAATGCAGATTGTGTTCTACTCTCCCAACATCAGCATTTTTAATTTGCCATAGAGAAAAGATATTATAAAAAACCCCTAAACTTTGGAGTAAAAAGTCACGGAAAGTTTCTTGCTCGGAGTTCTGAGGTAAAAGCCAAGAAAATTAAATTAATAAAGATGGCAGCACCTTGTATGTCTCTTTGACTTGAAAGGAACCCCTGCTTCCTCCTCTGCCCATGTTGCAAGGAAGTGTACGATGTGCTGCTGCAGGCAGCTCTGCCAGCTCTGCTCCTGGCCTCATCCTTACCTCCTGGCAGTGCTCCCCTCCTTGGAGCATCCTGAGCCTCACAGCTGGGGTACTGGCAGAGCACCAGGAAAAACTGAGAGGGACAACAATGGGCTAGGTGACTACTGTCGTCCAAAGGGGTAGAGGGCTTTAGTTCAGGCCAGTCCTTTTAATCAGGAAGGTGCAGACTCTGCAGCAGCATCCACAAGGATCTAGGAGAGCAGAAACACACCAGCACTGACTTGCAGCCAGGGAGTTTTCTGGAATGTGAGTGCAGCTCCTTGAGCCAGAGGAAGAAATCAAACCTACATTTTCCATTTTTTAGCTGAGGATATTAATTCTGTGTTATTGGATGAAAAGTTAACTACCACCAATTTTATTTACATGACCTTTATTTACATGACCTCGATTGTAAGTACCCAGAAAGTTAAATATTTCAAAATGTGAAGGGCTTATGTTCAATAACTGTCTAAACAATCTGTTTCTGATAGATTAAACTCCCCCCCGCCACCACCCTAGTCCTCATTTGTTTTGGCAAAACCAGTTTATTGAATCTGTTCAAACTTCAGAGAATGATCAGCCAACCTGAAATGTGTTTTGTGACTAATGATTTACCAAAAGAAATTGACTGTCTTCTTCCCAAGAGGCATATCATTCGTTTGGAAGTTCATGGTAATTTTTCTTTTGTACCTTTCTCTCCCTTACAGCGGATTTGAGCTTCCTCAGGAGCCAGGTGGCTCCCTTTTGCCTGTGATTTGGCCTTTCAAAGAGGGAGATTGCGAGCTGCCTCCTTTGGATGGGATCAGTAGACCATCCTTTTTGCTCTGCCTTGTGCAGAGAAGGGGGCTGCTGTCAGCACTGGGGGGCTGTAAGTGCAGTCAAAGGGAGCCTGAAACCATGAGGGCTACAAAATCAGGGTCCAATTGGTGTCTTGCCTGACTTTGCATGCTATGTTTGGGCAGATTTGAAAGCAGGCAAAGGGGATTTGGTTACCTCTGTTTGATTTCCACCATCCTCAAGCACGTTAGGCAGCTGACAGAACCAATTTGGATCTGTGGCTCCTTGCTGCGGAACTTTTAGAGAACGGGCTGAGAAAATACAAAGCGAAGTTGCTCAAGAGTCAGCTCTTCTTGGTGCTCCTCTAAAACTGCCCAACAGTTTGGTTAAATTAACCCCCTCAGGGTGCCACTGCAAACTTTCAGTGTTGTCACAGTGCTGATGTAACTGCAGGACGGTATTTTTCCCGGAGAGTTTGCAATAACGAGGAAGAATTCAAGACAGAGCAATGGTGAAAAGTTTCCTGGGTCTCTTGCCTCACAGCTGAAGTGGAGCCCAGCCCAAGCAAGGGGCTAACAGAGGGAGGACAGCCTAAGAATAACACGGAGCACTGTGGGGTGCTGGGGAAAACACCATCTCCTGATGTGGTAGCTTTCCCATGTCCCATGTAACACGAGGGCAGGGATCTTGCCAGTCACATGCTGAGCACCATATGTGATCCCGGTTACATTCACTCAGAGTCATTCAGCTGTTGATTGCAGAAAGCCTCCCGGGAAAGTGGGTGGTTATCTTTAAAATGATCTTCATCCAGCAGAGCAAGGCTTTGGTTCAGTTTTGCTAGTGTGGAACACTCCCATAATTTTGAATCATATCAGGATTTGATTGTGAGTTTAAATATATGTTCTGAACATTCAAGTCCTGTGCAAACAAAGACCAGACAGAGGCCAAGACAAGCTGACGCATGAGCAGCCATGTTGTTCCCTCTCCGGGCCAAGAACTGGATTCCTTCACAAAACCTTCTGTGTTGTAGTGATAAAAAGATGAATATTTGACATAGTTAAATAGATAACACCCTGATGCCCTAGTAAAAAGAAGTGAATTAATGGTTATGAGGAGACTCTATGACGTGGTTGCTTGCAGCAGCAGTGAGTTGGACGTGGTGTCCCAGAGAGCACCTTCCAGCTTAATTTTATTGTTTGTTGGTACAGATCTATGAGGAGGTATTTGCTGGGATTTGGGTTACTATTTTGTTTATAGACAATCTCGCCTACTCCTTGCTATATAATGCACTCAATGTGTTGGAACTATGCTTGAAAAAACAGACCTGGGTCATAGCGTCTCTCTCTTTTCCATCAGACCGAATTGTCATGCTCCTATTTGAACTGACTGGATTAACAATCCCCTCCAAAGTCCGTGCAGCTACCTGTGGAACAAGCAGTACTGAGTGCCCTGCCTTTGGCTCCCCTGAGACAACATGAAGCAGTGCCACATCTCGGTGGTGGTGATGGTGTGGCAGGCACTGACACTGCTGCACTCGCCTGCTGAGACCAAGGGCCCACCACAGAAGTCATGCTGATGTTCACTGGGATGCAAGAGACTGAAAACTGATGAGGCTTTGAATCTCTGCAGGCTCTGTAGTTCATACAATATTAATTAAAAACTCAGATAGGATAGTTTGCCTGTGTAAGTCCAGTTTAAAAAGTGAAGCAGATGCAGTGTCTGCAAATTGGCATATCAGACTCCTACAGCAGCGTCCAGGGTCCTTGTCCCACATGCAGGATAGCTGGTTCTTATACCATGAACTTGATTTGTTAGCATGTCTGCTGTCAAAAGGTCTGTTTCTTATTTTTATTGAGTTATACCTTAAATGTGTCTTTTTTTGGCTACTTACATTCTCGTTTCTGCACAGCAGCAGCCAAGCAGGGGCCCAATTCCTGGCCCTCGGATTTATTCCCATTACTTTGATGGCTTGAGTCTGGTGCAGCCTGTATCATAGAACACCTGGATGGGCTGATTGCAGACATTCGCTGGCACTGCAGTCTCAGCTGTGGAAACAATTTTGCTGGCAGTGGAAGCCCAGTTTTGCTGGGGGCGGGGGCATATTTCTAGTTTGAAATGTGTGAAGCCTCATCAGAGCTCTGCTATCAGACCCGCTGGAACTTTTTCCTCTCACTCTCTTGGTCCACCTTCTCTCATCCATCCAGATCTTACTTCTGCTTCTTCTCAAAATCCCTGATACATGTTTGCTGGCTTCTTTTGCTGTAACCTCTCCCCTCATTTTTTCTTCATGTGTTAGTTCTTCCTTCACTGTGTTTCTCCACTGCCTCCTCCATTATCTCTGCCCTTCTTCTTAATTTCTCAGGCCTCTCCTGTTTTTCTCCTCATGTCCACATTTTCATCTTTTCTCCAGAAGCTCCATGAATGACAACCTCAGTAATGGAGCATATTCCTTGAAAAGGCTGCTCTCTCAGACCTCAGGGCAGCAGTGAGATGCAGGTCCAGATGGTATTGCTGCTGTTAGTATTTATGAACAAGTAATGCTAGGGACCCATGGTGCCAAGCATAGTGTATCTGGGCAGGAAAACACAGGTCTTGTGCCACAAGTCCTCATGTCCTCCACAGGCGTAAAAGGGTTACAGCCTCAATCGCCAGCAACTGGGTCATATAGAAAATAAGGATAAATTTACTAAACTGTTTTAGCACATAAAGTTGTGAACACATTTTTTCTCCCCAGTCTGATATCCTTATGCATGTTAACTGTCTTAATTTCATTCAACCTATTGATTTTACTGGGGTATAGGAATGACACCCACGTAGAAAACATAGAAAAACTTGCTCCTGGTGTCCGAGTCAAGAACACTGAAAGAGTTCAACATCATCAATTTATCTCCACAGTGTCATGGTGGGGAATTAAAACTCACTGGAATCTAAGGCAAGGAGAGAGAACAGTGGGAGAAAAAACAAGGAAACTTTATAGTCTGTGCTCACCACCTGACTCTGGCTCACAGACCTGGACTGAAACGCCTGTTTTCCTGAGGCATGGCTAGAGCTGAAAAATGCAGCAAAGTCCTTGTGTTCTGTGCTATTCCAGTACAGTGTTCATGAAATTCTGTGTCAGCTTCACAGATGTGTTGAGACAGATGACTGTAAAGATATAAGCATGAAAGTCATGATTTGCATTCTTCCCTTTTATATCACTGATGTTTAGACTTACGGTTTGATGTCATCTCCTGGTTAGTAGGTTTTGATGTGCCACAGGCTTTTCTATCAATATATGGTTGTATTGTTTCCTGTGACTTGGAGGTCAGTTGGTCAAGGGATGAGCAGACCTGCAAAATTTGAGAGCAGGGAAATGGTTATTTTGATAACGTTTAACTTGCCTAATACTTAATACGCACAGGTATTGTACTCAGGAGTGGAGCAGGGCAGCAAGATCTCCTTTAGCTCTAAATGCAGGATGCCTGCAGAACCAGGAAGGCTGTGTATCAGTTTGCAATTGGCTTGGTAATCTTGCATGGAGCCTGTTTGTGTCTCTTGTGCTGAAGGCTGAAGGTGAAATGAACATTGTTAGCCGAGAAAGCAAATAAAGGGAACTATTTCCCAAAGCATTTTACTCTGTTTATTTAACACCTCTGAACAAACCCCTTTCCACATCCCCTGAACCTACTGGCCACTTCAGATAGCCTCATTTCCTGCTGGGTGAGTTTTTTCTAAAATGTTTATTCAGCTCCAGGAAATGATGATTTCCTGAATATTCTGAAACTTCATATTTTTGTTGTATCTGTGTTTATTTAATAGTTTTACTTATTGTGCAAGTGTGCAAGGCACAGCAACACCTCTTGAAATGTAACCGTGAGGACAGAATGAAGCTAGACATAGTACAACACAAAACAGTTGGAGTGAAACTAAATCTGGTTTTGCTAATTTATACACAAGTGTATTACCATTAGCATGAGCCATTACTCCTTATTTATACTGGCCTTAATTACTTCAGAAGTAGGTTTTAAAATTTATCCTGCTCTAAGGAAAAGTGCCTAAAAATTCAAGTCAGTGAAGGAGAATTAATTAAGTTAAAGATTTTGTATTTCACAGTTTACATTAATGTCTTTTAGTTTTATTTAAGCAGCAAACCAACGGAAGGTACTATATGTTTTCTTCACCCTACAGTGGGACTGAAAATAAGCAATGCTTATTTTGTGAGGTTGAAGTTAACCTGCTGCCAGCACTCCAGCCTGACATGAATGTCACTACAGAGTGAAATTTGTGCACATTCTTAATGAAAAGGCCATAATACTTTATGCACAAGGATAGGAACCAAAATAACTACTCTGAAATGAAACAAGCTTCTTTAAAGTAAATTAACTGGGATTGGTCCCAGAGGAAATTCAGGAATTGCATAGCCTTGCCATTTACCATGGACTGAGCCACACATCCCAGTCATGCTTTCCTCTTCTCCCTTTGTGCCTACTTGTTTTTAACCTTCTTCTCCTGTCACTACTGGCTGTTACTCCCTTTGCCTTTTTCACATCTCCGCTGAGTCTGAAGAGAAATGCAATGTATGATGCTTGCTCTGTGCTTACCTGGAACTTCCACCCTCACAAAAATCATATCCTTCAACGTGTGTCTATTGGTAAGATTTTTGAAGGAAGAAGAGACTGAAGACTAAAGTTTCCTTTTTTTAGGCAGCCTTTCATCCTTGCTCAGGAAACAAGCCTCTTCCTCTTCTGTGAGTCGTTTGTTGCCACTCCTATACTGTCTGTTAAATATCCTTTTCCTTCCTTCCTTCCTTCCTTCCTTCCTTCCTTCCTTCCTTCCTTNAACATGTTGCTCCCTCCCTGAGTTCATGCTGTGCAACTTTACCAGCAGGATGCAGGGCCAAAAGTATTTGATTTTTAAGCAGGCTTTGACTGTTTTTACTTAATCTCTGATTAATTCACCTTAATTCCAGTGTGACCTGCTTTCTCCTTTTGCAGGGGGATAATTCCATCTCTTCTCCTGTTTAACTTGGCTGGACAGAGCTCCAACACTTTTGTCTTTTTCAGTCCAGGACTGTTTTTCTTACTACCCTTTCTGCTCTAGCATAGGTACTGGACCATCAGCTCCATCAGTCTCTTCCCCAGCTTTTACAGAAGGCTGCATCCTTTTGAGAGATGTGTTACATTTTAGCTCTCTTTAGGCTTGGCGAAGATTTCAGAGGTTATAGGGGACCCATGGAGAGTGTTTTCTTTTTCTCCTCCAGAAGTTTATGCTGCTTGGCCTCTATTATCACTTCAGCTGCTGGGAATCATTTGCAGTAATGTGTTTAAATCTGAAATTTCACGAGAAAAATCTACCCCCGGCTACAATTACATTTGTAAAGTAAGCTGCTAGGTGATAGGAAAGCAAGTGAATCACACAAATAAATAGGTTTAAATTAACTCCAGGTCCTATACTAATGCATGATGACATTTACAGCTGCCTTGGCTTACCCTGCCATCTTCTGGCGATACCTGCCGCAAGATCAAAAGTTAGAGGTGAAATGAGCTGAAATACTTTATTACTAGAAACACAAGACTTGGCTCCAGTCCAACAGAACCGTTTCCTCAAATAACTATTTTTAATATACAGCACCATATAGAATTCCTGCAATATATGTTAGTATTTTAGATTTTGATTTAACTTCTTTCAGTAACGTATTTATTTTACAGGATGATATTTCACTAGGCTAGAGAAACCTCTCTGGCCTGACAATGCCTGCCCTGGCAAACACGGGTTTAAAAAATGTACTCCGCATTTCTCTCTCATTATAAGGCAACCAAAGATATTGAGGCAGACAGGGCCACTGACTGGCCAAGTACTCAAGACGGTGACTGCTTGGTCTCCAAGTCTTTAGATGCTCAGTTGGAAACTGTTTCTCAGCCATCCAAAACCAAACCATTTGACACTTCCTACAACAAAACCACCAATCTCAGCTCCAATTCTCCCACTGTGTCTCCCAGCTAAATATCTTAGATAATTTTCTTTTTCTGATGGTCGTGTTGGGTTAGCATGTCAAGGTCTGGGTAGCAAGGGGATTACAGGGTAGGTTTCTCTGAAAAGCTGCTCCAAGTTTCCTCCATGTCTGACAGAGCCAATGCCATGTAGCTCCAAGATGGACCCATGGCTGGCCACTGGCCAAAGCTGAGACCAGCAGGGACAGTGGATTCTCTGGGATAACAGAGCTCACAAGGGGAATGATTACTGCACAAGACCAATTGCAGTGGGAGAGAGGAGTAAAAATGTGTGAGAAGCAGTTTTGCAGACACCAAGGTCAGTGGGGAAGGAGGGGCAGAAGGTGCTCAAGATGCCAGAGCTGAGATTCCCCTGCAGTCCCTGGTGCAGACCATGGTGAGGCAGAATGTTCCTCACAGCCCATCGGGCTCCAAGAGGAGCAGAGATGCACCCACAGCCTGTGGAGGACCCTATGGCAGAGCAGTGGGATGCCCAAAGGAGGCTGTCACCTTATGGGAACCCCATGCTGGAGCAAGCTTCTGGCAGGACTTGTAAGCCCATGGGAGATGTGTGCTGGAGCAGTCTGCTCCTGAAGGACTGAGGCCTGTAGAAGGGACCCATGATGCAGCAGAGTATGAAGTGCAGCCCATGGGAAGGACTCACCCTGGAGAAGTTCATGAAGGACTGTTTCCTGTGCGAGGGACCCACTGGTGCAGACCCTGCTGTAGCAGGGGCAGAGGCTGAGGAGTCCTCCCCCTGAGGAGCAAGGAGCAGCAGAGACAAATTGTGAGGAACTGACCACAGTCCCCATTCCTCAACCTCCTGTGCTGCTGGATTAAAGTAGGTAGAGAATTTGGGAGTGAAGCTGAGCTCAGGAAGAAGGGAGGNTTATGGGAACCCCATGCTGGAGCAAGCTTCTGGCAGGACTTGTAAGCCCATGGGAGATGTGTGCTGGAGCAGTCTGCTCCTGAAGGACTGAGGCCTGTAGAAGGGACCCATGATGCAGCAGAGTATGAAGTGCAGCCCATGGGAAGGACTCACCCTGGAGAAGTTCATGAAGGACTGTTTCCTGTGCGAGGGACCCACTGGTGCAGACCCTGCTGTAGCAGGGGCAGAGGCTGAGGAGTCCTCCCCCTGAGGAGCAAGGAGCAGCAGAGACAAATTGTGAGGAACTGACCACAGTCCCCATTCCTCAACCTCCTGTGCTGCTGGATTAAAGTAGGTAGAGAATTTGGGAGTGAAGCTGAGCTCAGGAAGAAGGGAGGGGCGATAGGAAAGTGTTTCAAATTTTTTTTTCCTCATTACCCTCTTCTGATTGAGAAAAAATTCAATTAATTTTCCCTAAGTGGAGTCTGGTTTGCTTGTGATGGTAATTGGTGACCTCTCCCCATCCTTAACTCATGAACCTTTTGTTGTATTTCCTCTCCCCTGTCCAGCTGAGGAGGGGAGCAATAGGACAGCTTTGGTGGGCACATGGCAGCCAGCCAGCATCAACCCAACACACTGGTTTTCCTGTTTTTTTCAATTTCTCTTTGTATCCTGCCCAGAATCCATCTGTTTTTCTGCTTGGTTTTGCTCTTTGAACATCTCCCACTACTCCTTCTTTACAAAGATCTCAGCACTGGCCATCCCTTAAGGCTGGAACTGAGTCTGAATTTTTTATTTGGATATTTAAAGTGCTGCTGGTTTGGAAAGTGCCCCCCTTACCCAGAGAATAATTCTGACTTTTTAGTGGAAAACCAAGAAGTATTTGGTGTTTGGCAACAAAGGGATTAGTCATGTCTCAAAACTACAGGCCATTCTTTAATTCTCACCAAAAATGTTAAATTTTTTTTGTCTGAAAATGTTTAGTGGCCATAAACAGAGGGTTGGGTGTTTTTTGTCCTTTCCACAAAACGTTGAAAATTTTCATGGAAAGCAGCTGTTGTGGGTCAAAAAAAAAAAATCAGAATAATCAAAAAAAGTACTCTTTTTACTGTTCAGTAGAGAAGTTTGGATGGAAAATTTTGACCAGCCTTACTTTAAGACCTTTTATGGTGCTGTGTTGTGAAGGATTACACAGGGGCTCTATTGGGCTGCTCCACCTATTTCTGTTTATACTTCATTATGACAGTCTCTTCACTGCCCTCTGGCCTGTAAACCTTTCTCTTCTGATTTTTTACAGTATTTATTCACTTGCTTTAAAATGTTTTGCTTTCTTCTACTTTAATTTTATCAACAAGGCATCTTGTTGACCTGCCTGATTTCCTCCTGGCTGCCTGACTCTGCTATGACAGATTGCTCTTAAGGTTGCTCTAGCTGTGTGCCACTAGGTCTTAAGGGCACTTCAGCCTTGCAGAACTTTATGGCTCTTTTGGTGTTCCCCAATGGCACAAGGCTTCCTTGCATCTTTGCAGCGTCTTCATCCTGGGACTTGGCAGCACACTCAGACTTCTGTCCTTCTTGGTGTTTCAATACAGAGGAGCTTCCATTTTATAGCAAAAATTGTTATTGTTCAGTCATTGAGGGTGATCCTCTTGGTGTTACTGTGTTATTGCTCAGCTTCATGGTGTTCAGGTTGTCTGAGAGTCTGGTGATCTCAGCCTTTTCTGCACCAGCTTGTGTCACCTATCCTGCTCTGGGACTGCACCCTAAGAGGCACCATGCTTCCTGAGGGCTCCTGCTCCCACAACAGCACTAACTAGGGCCCTAATTATGGCAAACTGCACAGGCTAATTCCAGATGATGATGGCTGCTGGTATCCCACAGGGAAAAGCATTGTGGGGATGCAGGATCATGACTATTAAAGGAACTTCAGAAAGACAGAGGCAGTTTTTAATTCCTCCACAAACAGCCAATAACAGTGATGTGTAGAAAGCATGCATGGAGTTGTGTTGGTGTCAAAATCATAAGGTAATTTTTTTTTTCCTTAATGCAGTGAAGATCTCCAGGGACATGGCAAGTCAGCTTTGCTGATTGGTATCACTTCCCCCAAGTGTGTTCACCAAAACCAAGACTAATTAGTCCTCTAGACACTATGTGAATGCAAACATACTGGTTTTTATTTTGCTTCCTCTAACTCCCTTCTGATCTCACTCAGTAGCACCTTCAAGCAGTGAACACATGAAGAAGTCTGCTGTCAGTCTCAAGCTCAGGACTGGGGGACGTAAGGGGGATTTGCTGCAATTTGCAAGGTCCTGATGGACAGAAGCTGGTGCTCACAATGTGCTGTAGTGACAGGTCTGAGTCTCTACCACTCATCAGCTGAGGCAGTTCTAATTCTAATTCTCATTCTCAGAAAAGAAGTGTAAAATCTAACCAAGTCAGGCTACTTATGCCTTATACTCCATCTGTATTTCTAAGGCAATGAGGAAAGTGTCATTTTTCTCCCCAGGCAGTCAAATCCCTGAGCCCACTGTTGTAGGCAGGGTAATTAACCTACACGGAGCATTGATTCAGATAAAAGGGGCCATTTCCTGCACAGAACTAGACAAGTGTAGGTTGTGTGGGCTCTGCCTCTCTCTCCAGCCTTGCCTGGATCCTTGTGTGCAGACTCGGTCAACAACTGGGCTGAGCAGTGACCCAAAATATTCTGCAGGCAGTAACATTGTGTTCATTGTGGTGCTTGGTCCCACTGTGCCCCCTGGAGCACCCGAAGCTGCAGGACAGTATGAATTTTGCAAGGTGATGGTAATATTTGAAATAAGTGGGACCAGATGGTGAGACGTTTCTAATAACGTAGGATACACTTTTAGCCAGTGCCTGTACTGGAAAAAGATACTTTTGGCATCTTTTTCTAAATATTCTTTTTGAAGCAGGCAGAGAGGCAGAGTTTCATCACAGTGACACTGGTGCAAGTCCAAAGTACCAGCAGTGAGTGACTGAATAATGTTGGATTCACTGCAGGGTAATGAGATCAGATCCTGGTCCACAGTGATCACTCTGTTCTGCAGTAGGCATATTTAATTACTGTGTGAAAATGGCAGGGACTGAAGATATAAATGCTGGCCATGATTACTAGTGTGTTTTACAGGAGATGCAAGTGTTGGTGGAATCTCTATGATTATAAAAGTACAAACCTCCCAGATTTCTGTCTCATTTCAGGGGCTGTGGTGCATTGCAGGTGGTAAATTGCAGGTGGTTTGCTAGGGTAGCCACAGCAGTATCCTGCTGGAGGCTCTGGCTCTCCTGCACACAGCATGGGGACCTGGCAGCCTTCCAAAGCATGGCAAAAAATTGACACCATTTCATGCTGCAATGCTACAGAAAAAAGCCTGATTAATAAAAGTTAAATTCCTTGATTTTTTTTCTGCCTTACAGTCATCTCTAAACCAAAAATTCTCATCAGACTGTTTTCCAGACATCACACACTTATTTAGATGTGTTTGATGCATGCGATAGGTAGGTTTGAAATCTTTGGGTGAGGAACAAAATAGCTGGTCAATGAAAGCATACAAGAGATGAGAGCTCATGAAGACTGCTAAAATGCCAAGGGACAGTATAGCCTTATGATACTTAGAGAAATATTCTTCAAAGGAAATATAAACAGTCCCTCAAAAAAGCAAACTGATCATGGCTGAAAAAAAACCTGTGGAGAGATGCACCACATTGGGATGTATTTATCTGGGGGAGGCAGGAGCAAATCACAGTCAGGATGGTAGAGGCTGGAGAGACGTTGTTGATTAAGGATCCAAAGTAATTTTTAATTTAAGTTTGGTAATAGCTTCTCCTATGGTGACATTTTTCAGCATTTCCTTCTCAGTGTTTCCTAATTAGAGATTTTACATTCTGTTGCAATTAAAAAGAAATAAACCCATGAAAAGATTATTTGAAAAAAATGAAGGGAGGTGTTTCTGAGAAATGCATTATTTTAGTAATAGTTTGTATTCTGAGAAAATCCTTCAATAATTTTGCCTTCTGGCTGTGGATTTTCCCTTCCTATCTATTATAAGATCTCCCAATAAATATCCACTTTCAAGGTGAAAAGCCATTCTATATTTTAGGTGGGCTTGCTTTAAGGAAAAGGTGCAGGCAGATTCAAGAGATCCCCACATCTGGCTTCTGCCACACCCTCCCGTCCTGTTTCAAAAATAGTTAACAGAAAAATACATAAGTTTAGCTGAGACAGTGAGGGCTCAGCATCTGAGCCTGGCTTTGGTGTCCTGTTGGGGCTAACGACAGAGGGTATTCAGAGCTCTCAGCTGTGGTTTTGGGGCTGTGGTAGGCACATACCACACTCCTTATGCCTGTTTGATGGCTGGAAAATTATTACTACCTAGAAGATCAAAGACTCAGCTTTAAAAAATAAACAAAGAAATGGAAAATTGTGTTTCTGCAGCATACAGGCATGCTGGGTGGACACAGAAAGGGTTTGGTGAGGACTGAGTGCAGTGTGCTGCTTGCTATCCATGCAGACCCTGGCCACGTGGGTACACAGGTACGGACACCATCCAGTGGTGGGATGCCATTACCTCTTTGCTGGGATAAAACAAGCAGCAGATAGGATTAGGAGGTGGATTTAGCATGGCCCCTGCCAAGCTGAGCTGCGGTCTTTGCTTGGAGTGGTGATTATGTCTGGGAACAGGAAATTGAGAGGCACATTTATGGGCAAATACTTTGAGAACATGCCAGGTTGCACCTGAGGAAAGCCCTATGATGAGGACTTGAAATTGAAATATTAACGTATAGACAAATAATGAAAAACTAAGAACTTTTCATTTCTTTTCCCCTTCTGAAATAAATTATTATGAAATTTGTATTCAGCAGTTCAGTAAACAAGAGAACTTTTTCAAAATGGGATTTAAGCTCCCAGATAAATCTAGTAGGACATTACCCTTCTGAAGCATGCCAGATATTCTTTGGCATGCAACTTGTTATTTAACACAGCCATTAAATGTGGTTTATCTGTGAAAGGGGAGAGGGAGAGTAATGAGACAAGCAGAAATGATGAATTAACTGACTGTGATTAGGTGCACTTGCAGAGTGAGCTACCGTGGTGAACAGTTTTGTGAAAACGAGAAATGTTAAAGCTGAATCTCTGGGGAGGATAGAAGTGTCATGACTCTAGACAAGGGGCTGCAATGGGCTCTTTTCATGGGCATAGGAAACAGACTTTTTATAGGACCCCTGGTAGTGCTGTAGGATTCAGGGTTTTAGGGCACCTGTGGTACTATCTTGTGATCCTACAGTCACATATTGCACACTCTTAAGACATCTTTCTGAGGCTAGGCATGATATTTTGGCAAGCTGCTTAGCACGTTATTTTCAAATGTAGACTCAGCTTTTTCCAAAGTTTCTTGGGATTTCTTAGTAACTCATGTTGACAGAGAATCAGAGCCTTTGGACACACTTGAAAAAGACCAAAGAACATAGTATTGGCCTGAAGAAAGTTAACTTTGTTAAACAAATTTAATTTGAATGAAATAGACTTTCGAGGATAATTTAGTGAAACCAGTGCATATCTATGAACATGCATGAGTGAATATCAGATTCTTCCTAAAATGTGAGGAAGAGGCCAAAGTGCTCAGGTAAAAGGAGCAGAGGAGCTGGGGGAGGGGGGGGGGGATGTTGGACAGGGTTTTCTGCCTTCACTGAGCCCTTGTTTCTTACCTGATTTTGTACACAGCTAAAATGACCATTAATTCCCCTGGGGCATTGGAACCTAGGAGTGAACCGTGTCAAGACATAAATGGGTGTTGCCTATTTTCAGTGCTGTGGTGCTGCCTATATGCCACTGGCTGTGCTGCTGCCTCCTCTGGTTTGAATGAGTTAGGCTTCCACAGTTTATGATCAGATTCATCCCCAACACTGGGCTATTTAATTGTGGTCATGAGTATTTGTGTTTTGAAAATTGCTATGGCATGATGTTGCAGTCTTTTTGCCAGAGATGCCATGGTGAAGTCAGCTGAGTGACACTTCTTTTTGATGGGGAGGGTTGGGAAATATTAATAAATATGTCAAATGTGCTGAAGTCAGAAAAACCCCTTTAAATGTAAAAGAACAAAAGAATTTTTTTTGAAACACACTTGTGCCATGAACATTTTCAAAACAAGACCTTTTACTGAATTGGAACACAGGGAGAAGACTTTTGTTTCCAAAAGTAAAATAAATATTTCACACTGGGTCAAATGTAGTGGTTTGGGCTGACCCAAAAGGAAATTTGTCAATTCAGCTTATGTGCATGTTTTTCCCCCAACTAGATGGTGATTGTCCTGCTCTGCCTGGACCAGGGTAGCCCAGCAAGGACTTGTCTGCCTGAGCCCATTGTGAGGGCATCATCGTGATGATCATCATCTGAAGGCATCATTGTGATGATGCCTTCAGAGCTGGTGCAGGTACCACCATGGTATCCTGAACCCATGCTGCATTTAACAGCCAAGGTAAAAATTGCTGAATGTCAGAAAATTATTACAGCTGCTTATGTTGGCCAGTTCTTAGAGGCAGTGGTGCAGAAATCCCTTCTCTCTGGGGCCATGCTCAACCTCCCACCCTGGTGATACTTTTACCCACTAAAGAAGTTCCTCTGGAGTTGACAAGTCTTTGGTTAGCTCTGGGCATGCTGGGCCAGGGGAAAACAGCATTAGGACATGGTGTAGAGGGGCTGGGAGGCTTTGTCCTTCAGAAGAGACAGTGTTTACATGTCATACCACTGAAATTTGCAGTCCTTGGAGAAAAAAGGAAGAGCATGACTCTGCATGGGGAATGTGTGGTAGCAAGTTATGCTGGGGCAGACTAAAGGTCTGTCTAGTCTGGTGACAAGTTTTTGGCAGTGGTCAACAGTGGCTGAATGCCTATTATGAGGGTCCAAGTGTACATGCCACTTCCACAGAAGCTTTCCCAGCATCCAACCATTCAAGACCAGGGGCTACCCGAACTTGAAGAAGTTCTGTAGTACACTGAGCCACCTTCAGTGGATTTTTCCTCATCCAGTCTCCCTGTGAGCCCATGTAAAGTCTTGGCATTACATAGTTGGAGCGCACACTCTGTGCAAAACCACCCTCTTTCATAGGATTTGATCCAACTACCAGCTGCGAGCTCCACAGTGTGCACTGTGGAAAAAGACAGTGAATGAGCATTTTCTACTTAAGCTTTCCATGCTTCTCATGATTACTTGATTTTTGGCCACCATATTAAACCCTTTCCTTTACTTCCAGGTCTTCTGTTTTCCAGGTTGGAGCATTCTGGGGCATTCAGCTGTTCCTTATGTGCAAACAGCACTGTACCTCTGACCCTTCTTTGTTGCTTTCCTCTGACCCTACTCCAGTTTGCACTCTGTCTTTTTTAAGTGGTGTGGGTGGAAGAATACCCAGGACTGTACAAAGTGTTCACAATGCAAGCCCATCCTGGCTTTATATAGTCGGAAAAGCTGCTGAGTTAGCCTTTGGCTCAGCCACACCAATCTGAATGGCACTGCAGTCAGGGACAGGCTGCTGTGGTGGGAACAGACCATCTGAGGAAGGGCAAAGTGCTCCCCAACAGTGTGGGAGCTCTGTGCCCAGTGTCCCATCAACCTGGCAGAGAGACCTCCTGCAGACTTTTCCTGGAGGAAAGAGGAGGAGAGGACATTCATGAAGCATTTATTTTCTCTTATGAAAAAACAGAAAACCCTCCAGCCTGTGAGCTGTGATATGCAACTCCCCATCAACAGCCAGGTTCTGTGTGAAGGAGCAAGGGAGACAGGAGACAGAATGGGCTGCTTGCCAATGGGCATGAGCTGGAACAAGGCTAATTTGGTAAAAGCAACAGACTTAGGAAGGGAAAAGACCTTAGAGATCTCTGGATGCAATAGAGAGTGACTGCTTATAAACTAAGTGGTCTTCTAGGGTCTGGTGATGGACCCTAAAAAATGGAGGAAAACAAAACCAAAAAACAAAACCAAAAACAAAGGATGTAAACTGGGTCCCAGCAGCCAAGGACTTTATTGCCGTAACTGTTACACCAGTGCACTCACAGTGGTCCATATTCTGTGTACAAACAGCACTGAAGATAGCCCCTGGAAACCTGTCTTGTTTGATATATCTGTGCTGTAAGCTGCAATTTCTCTGACGTCTGCTAAGGGAACAGAATTGCTTTTCAACCTTATTTTTTTAACCTTATTTATTCTCCCCAGCATGTGAAAAACACGTGCTGAGGAGCTGAAAATCACTCATCCAATGAAGGCAGAGTCTTGGTAGCTACCTCTGAATAAATGCTGTTAAAGACTATCTCATTTTAAAATGAGCAAAGTTTTTGAAGAATGGACACTAAATATTTGCCCCAAGGTTCAGAGACCTCAGGACTCTGGGTCCTGACTGTTGCTGTTCCAGCTGTGTCATCTTTGACTTCAGCAAAGCAACCCCAATATAATCTACCAAGGACATGGCCCCCCATGTCATTCACACTGCATTTGCTCCATAGGGATATGGTTTGCCAAAGGCTTTAGAATTCTGTTTGTGGCTTGGTTTACCAAAAGCAGAGCCAACACAGGCAGTTTTAAGGGTGGGGACACATGCTGAAATTTCAGTGCTTGCAATTTCTGTTTCAGATTAAAAAGATATTAGTTTTTGCTTTCCAATGTTTTGTTTTGCAGCTGGCAGGTAGCTCTTATTTACTTGAAGATAGTTTTTACATCTTCTGTTTGAGTGCTTGGAATAGAGCAGGCTGTGTGAAGAAGTGGGAAGAATTAATCCAAGTAGGAGAGGTTTTGACTGCAGCTGTGTGAAAAATGGGCCAGAAAGTGTTTTATACATTTATCTTTGCTTCAACAAAGCCTATTTCTTTTTCATACTTCAAGTACATGAGAGGGGGTAGTCAACCTGAAATGGTTTATTTAATCCAAAATAGAACAACTTGGGTTTGGCCTGCTTAGTCCTAATAAAAGAAATAAATAAAATGAGTCAGTCTCTAACTGAAAACATCTTCTAAACACCAATTTAAGAAGATTTGAGTCTGAAAATGGGAATGAATACATCTAGGCTAATAAAAATTATTATTTCAGGTCAAATAAATCTTGTCCAAAAATAAGAAAAATCTGTTGTGAGTGGGGTAGAGAGACAGAGAAATCCACTTTCTAGTGCCTGCAGTTAAGTCAATGGCAAGGCTTGCTGAGCAGGACTCTTTCCCACGTGGAAGACCCAAGGATGCACTCAGTGAGAAAACTTCCCATGTCACCTCTAGCTCAAACAAATTTGATGCTCTTGAGGAGCAGGGCTCTTTCAACCCACCTTTGGCACTCCCTGACACTTGACTTGGCCTGTCTGAGAATTCCTTTGGGATACCACACCACCGCTGTGGCGAAGAGGCCATGTGAGATCCTGGAGATCTCGACTCCTTGGTTTGGAGATCTGCTGGGTTTGGCTGCGTGGTGGCTGAGCAGGGCCACAGACCCTGTGCACGCTCAGCTGCCATGAGAAGCCACATCAGCCTGGTGCAGGCACCAAGGCTTGGGCAGCTGATCTGCCTTGGACGATTACAGCAGCATTGAAGCCAGGAGAAATCTTGATTGAATCTAACTCATAAAGAGTAACTCACTGAAAACTCCTTGAGTTACTTGCACACATTTTTCTAATAAATGAGCCATGCAAATACTTAACCCTATTATTGCTTCTTAAGAGGAACGTGTTAATAGTTTATCTTTAGTAGTACACTGATTTAAAGTTTATCTCTGGGGTGTTAAAGTTTATAATGAACAACTTAAAACCAAACAAATAATAAAAGTAGACCAAATATCACAGGTGAGATTGTGAATAATGCACCAATAAACTTTCTGATTAAACACCTGGAGTAGGTGAACAAGCATTTTACTGCAGAAGTCCTGAGGAGATCTACAGGTGTCCCTGCATATTACTGGCAGGTTTCTGTCAGGAATTAGATCCATTCCCTGGGAGCTCACAGCAGGCTGTTTGTTGTGCTGATACCTTGGGCGCTACAACAACTCTGCTGGATGCCTTGGACCTTGTGGTCCAAACCACAGGGAACAGCCCAATTGATTGTTCTGGAATAAATCAGCTAGATCTTTTTAATTTGTTTCCTTTTGAACAATTATCTGTGGCAGTCTTGACTCTCTAGCTCAGAGGAGAAATGTTATTAACACCAGAATTCACATGCAACGTGGAAAATCCACATTTTTCAGCTATTTTTATATTAGAGGCAGTAATGCAAACCCATTTCCAGAGCTTCATGTTGCCCATGGGACCAGCCAGTGGTCCTGTGCTGATGGACAGGGCAAACAAAAAACTGTCTGAGAGCCTGGGCATTGCTGGCAAGAAGCAAGGAGGCATATTGGATGCTCATTTGCCATTCATAGGAGATGCAAACTGCAATCAACCATTGATCTGTGCCACCCAGCAAGTTTTTTTTTTGCTCGCTTTATCTGCATTTTTTTCCATCTATTGTAATCTAGCATCTATTAAAGCCCCTTTCCTGTTTCTTTGTCCCCCCTGCCTGTGCACTGGGTAACTTATCCTCTTCCCATGTGCAGGTGGGTGACAAAGGACTGCTGCTGCTGCCCACTCTGGCTGCAGGGAGGGGTCCTCTGCCCAGCATCAGGCAAGTGGAGCAAAGGAAGAGCACAGGCACTGTGTTTACCACGGGAGGGTTTCCACAGTAGCTGAGGTGGGGGGATGACTCACAAGAAGCTGTTTTACAGACCACAGATGCCAGTAGGACTGTTGTGTGTCTATAGGTGGGCATGAAGCACAGGGAATCCTGGAGTTGTGATTTTCTTCTTCAGCTCCCTTGCCACTTATCTTCTGCCTTCCCAGTTTAGGAGACACTGGCTTAGGATTTCCCTCAGTTAAAAAAAAAAAAAAAAGGAAAAAGAAGCAAGATTGTTCTGGCTTTTGAGGCATGCAATGTAGTGTGGGAGCAGCAAACCCTTGGCACGGCAATTGCAGAAAGCAGAGCCGTTTGCTGAGTCAGGTCCTTGACGAGCTGGCAGCTCCTCATCGGCCGTCTGGTATTCATTGTCGGCAACTTGCAGTCTCAACTTCCTACATCATCTCTTAATCCTCTAAAAGATGTGTTGCTCTGACTCAGACCAAGTGCTCTCTCACTCCCTGTCCACTGTATCCCTTTCCATGGAGTTGCAAAGGACTGCGCTGATCTGGCCACCCTCACTCCTGAGTGATGTCTGCCTGTCCCATGCTTAGATCATGTCAGGGAGATGTCTCCAACCCAGTCATGTCCTGTGGCTGGAAAGCTATTTGTACCAGATAAAGTATATTCCAGCTCTACTTTGTCCACTGCATTCAGCATGGTGTGGAAGGGTGGGGTTTTTTCTGCCATGCCGTCCCCACCAGTTGTGTTTTCTCCAGACTAAACAGCTCCAGACCTTCAATCTTCCCTCCAGAATAATTTTTTCTTGACCTCCTTGCTTTCCCCATGGACTTTCTTTTCTTGCTCAAGATCTGTTGTTAAAAGACACAGTTTTGCCTTTGACAATCAGTGTTTTCTCAGGGAGCCAGGAGATGTCATTGCAGGAGGTAAAAAACCTTTACAGTTGAGACAGATCAAGCTTTCTTGTTACAAATAATTGCTGTTTGCCTCCCTCTTCTTGGTCTGGCCTTTATATTTTTGCATTGGCTGTAAATCCAAAGGTAAATTGATGGAACTGGCACTAATCAGTATGAAAAATAAAAGGACAAGTTCTTAAGAAAGGAAGGATGTTTCTAAATCAGTATAATATACTGGTCATTGTTTAAGAACTGGCATATCTTCATATAATAGAATGTTATATCACAGACCTTCAGTCAGCGTAAATAGACAAAGTTCTGTTATTGAGTCACACTGTGCAACAATTTTCCACAAAAGTGGAAAATTTGTCCCTATGCTGGTAATTTAGGGAGTTTAAAATGAACAGTTTTGTTGCTAGGGTTTGTTGTTTATTTGTTTGTTCATTTGTTTTAAATTAATATTAATGTGCCAAGAAACATAACTGAAAGAGAGCAGGAAAATTTTTCTTCTGTTTGTCTGATTTAGCTCATTTGCTGTGTGTTTAAACCGAGCCTTTAACATCCCTGATTATCACCTGTTCACTGCATCCAAATACAGAGCATTTTTGTTGGTCCAGGTCCCCCTACTCCTGGAGGAAAGAAAAGCCCATTTAAAATGGATAAGGCCAGTAAAGTACCCTAAAGCTAGATAAGAGATTCAGAAGTGGAATGCTTCAAACATATTTATCTTTATTTTTAAAACTGACTGGACTGAATCTAGGTGGGGAATCTTCAGAGAAATTAAAAAATTGTCCTTTTTGAGGACATGTTCAAACTTGCCTTCTGCTGCCTGGTCACTTACTTCTGTGCTTAAAATTGGAGTTGAAAGCTATTCTGAAGAGAGGAAGAAAAAGGAAGGTTCATTTAGATACCATACGGATAAACACATGTTATTATCTTCCCCACTCTCAAAGGTGTATTTTTTATTCAAAGCTACTGCTACTGTACTCTTTGCTGGTCCTAATTCAACCAAACACTAAGTTGAAATAATGCTATTTGCATTCACAGACTTGCACGGCATCAGAAATAGTCCACAAACATTAGCAACAAATATTACGATGGAGGCATTTTTATTGTTAATTAAAGAACTACTTTATGCAAAAGCAGTGTAAAATTACATCAAGTGTAAAATACGCTTAGTAAAAAGAGTTACTACATTTAACAAACAGGTTTTTTAGAGATCTTTTCCATTGGACCAGAATTAGTTTTAAGTTCTTTAAGTCCTTTCCCTACATTGTCTCACTGTACAACACAGCAGTGAATTAGTGGCACAGATGACTAATTTATTGTATGCTAACTTAAAGGAAACAGTTATTGTACAGTGTTGTCTGTATATTGCTACAGTAGTTATGACAGAGATGATAACACTTGGACATGGAGAAAAGTCAACTGGAAATAAGCCCTGAGGAGAGTAATTTTCAGTGATGTCTGGGTACTTTTAAACTCTTTTTGCTACATAGAAGCGCACAATAAAGTCGTTCATTGCTTTTCCTTCTCCCACTCTTTGTTATAAACTATTGTACAAAATCCTGTTCTGAAATTCTCCTTTTCCCATGGTGTTTCAATGGGAGTATTTGATCTCCTCATCTTCTCCAAGGGGGACTGTGATAGCAAAGTAGGATCTCCTCATGTTATTTCAGGAGAATTATTTATGGGAAAGGAGCAAAGGAAATAGGGTTATTACTAAGGACTTGGAAATGGAGGAAGATGAACAGAACTGGAGGCTGTAAATTAAAGAAAGAATGAGAGTGAAGGAAAAAAGCCTTACAGCAAGTCACGAGATCTGGTTCTGCTCTTGCTTCACACTAGTTTGCAACCACTGACCTAAAAACTTCTACACAGCTTCAGAGTCTGTTTTGTTATTGTACATAATAGGTCTGAGTGAAAAAAAGTCTGGGGGAAAAAAAAATGTGAAATACATGTAGACTCCAGGAAAGATCACCAGATGAGGGTGACTGACACAAATCTCTAAAGAGTTCAGAAGAGCTGATGTGATTTGGGCTCTTGGGGGCAGTTTGGGTGTGTTTAATTTTTTACTGTTATGAATAATAGGTAATTATACAAATTTTTACTGAAATTGTTTCAGTATTTTGTGTATTGCTTGCTATTTTTTTAAAATATGCTGTACTTGTTCAGCTCAAGTCAATTCAGAAATACTCATCCTCATTGTCTCCATTCAATGGATTTATGCTGCTACAAAATGAACCCAAATCTCAGTTGTTTAAGTGCTTCAAAATAAATCACTGAGTTGCAACCTTGGTATCTTTCTCCTTTGTCTGACTGTGCGGTGAATTCTCTAAGTCAGCAAAGTGGCTTTTTCAGCCTGACACCCTTCCTTGTCTTCCAGACAGGGCAGATAAAGAGACACTTTTGAGGGGACAGTTGAAAGCTACAGCTAGGTACACATCCATCTGTTCTTGAATGTTTTGGAAACCTTCTGTTAATTGCTTTATAAGTCGTCCAAATGATTACTGAATGGGAAACTGCAAGAAAAGTGATTCAGCCACAAACTAACGATGAAGGATAATGAACTGCCACTTAGCCTGAGGACAGATGTTTTCATCTAAACTGTCCATTCTGTTCAAATGTTTGGCTGAATTGCTTCCCCAGGATTTCTTTTGGTGATTTGAATCTCTTGTTGGCTGAATTATTTTTGCTTCCTGTAGCATTTCAGATAAATGAGATTGTACTGAGAGAAAAAAAGAGCTTCCACTATTCCAGTGGAGAATTTTTTTGGCTCTGCAACTTGTCTTTTTTCACTTCAGAGACTCTCCAAGTAACAGAACATATAACATAGCCTTTTAATGTGCACATTGTTTCCAGCCTTCCTTCTAATGGCGATGCTGTAAATTGAACTAACGGTTTGGTCATGTTTTAATAATTAACACTTTAACACAACAGAGCCTTTCTGGTATCCCATCATTTGTTGAAGTTTCATAGGTGATTTAAAAGTCTGTTTTGTCAATCTGCTCTGTAGTTGTGAGGAAAGAGATTCTAAATTAAACCTAATGGGCCTTTTTAATTTTTTTTAAGGGCCTTAGACCTGATTTAATTTGTGCCTGTAATACTGTGGTGTGATGTATGTGATTTTACTGCCTCTCCATAGTAATGGCTCTGCTACAGTTGCAGCTCCTGTTGCAGCTGGAGGCGAAGCTTTGCCTTAGGTCACGGTGCTGGAGGCGCAGGCGCTGCTGCTGGAGGGATGTCTGCATGGTGTTTGGCCAGTGATGCCCCCCACCCCCTCTCATTCTAATGGGAAACAGGGTGATTTTCCAGACATTTGTGTCTAAGGAGTAGGTTCATCAAGGTGTGACCTGATCCACTGGCTAGGAATTGCATTTCCCATGATATATTCAGGACGTACTGAACAGACAGGTACCAGTGCAAACCTTGGGGTGTTTGCCTAGTGCTTTCTTGCAGAAGGTATGATTTTGGATAGCAAAGGGATTCATACTCTGAAATGGTTCAACAGGTACAAAGATACATTCACATCACTGCATATCAGACACATACCTGATGTACCTGGAATTAAGAGGCTATTCTCCTTAGCTCTATATCCATAGTCAGCAGAGAGAAATCATGCTCAAGCACTTATTTGTACTCTGGAAAGAGAGAGAATACACAGAGGGAGAATACACTCCCTTCCCAACATAAATGTCTGCCATGGAAGGTGTGAATAAAATCCTTCCCTTGTTTCTGTGATTGAACAGAAGTGCTCTTTGCTCCTTGAATGATCATGAGGCATAAAAACCACTTTATATGGCATCTGAAATGGCTTTGCATTGCCAGCTTCTGTGTTCTTCCTTCTTCCTATGTTCTCACTCCAGAGCTACAAGGGATTCCTTGGGGCAGGTAGGTTTATGCTCCACAGTTTATGCTCCATGTAAAGAGATACCTGGGCTAGTTTTGGACAGAGCACTGGGATGGTGCAGGGTACCAATGACAGGGAAATATGCCTGTGGAAGGCTCTGTGCTTCAGGTAAGTTATGGTGGTAGCCAAGTCACTTGCCCTGAGACGAGCCCAGGACTGTCACAGCAAAATGTAGCTGGTAGCCCAAATGAAATAGGTGATTTCACAAAATGGGAGATGAAGTGAAATCCTGTCTGGAGAATGGTGTGGTGCTCACTGGTGTACTACCAGAGAAATAACAGCTTACAAACACTTAACCCAGAAGAAAACTATTGTCAGGGACCACACCCACAATATGAACCTAAATTGCCAAATAACCCGCTTTCTTTATGAAATAAATGCATAACCACAATGCTGCAATGAAATGGAAAAGCAATTTTGCCCAGAGAATAGTTTCTAAAGGCACACAGGGCAAAACTCAGAACCTGCCACACCCAAAGGTCAGGACAACAGTCAGAAATGAAATGCCAAAAAAATAATGCAATCTGGAAAAAAAAAACTCCACACACACACACACACAAACACACACACACACACACACACACACTACTCTTCTCCTTCCTGCCCTTCCTAATGTCTTCATTTTCTCATCCTAAGCAGATTTCCAGATAGCTGCTAAGCTGTGTGGAATTTGTGAAGAGAAATCCAGGTACTGGGCATGTAGAGCACCTCTGCTTGTTAAAACAAGTCTCAAACCCTTAGCAAGTAGCTCAGCATCCAACATGTAGCCAGTACTCAGGTTTCAGAGTGCTCTGAAGGAGCAGTGTAGACCCTCATGCTTTGTTCAGCTGGAAGTCTAGCAGAATGGTCAGCTCTCAGGTAGCCCTCTTGCATCATTTCTTGCCATTCACCCATTCCTGCCAACATTTTCTCTTGCAATCAGAGAAAACACAGTTTAGATGCAGGTTCCATATTTTTTTTTTCTATCTAGCCAAGGTTTTTCTTAATCCAAGATTATATTACTGCTGGTTTTAGCACGTAAACATATAGAATTTACTTGACGGTTGGCATTTTTAGAGGTGCACTCCATTGGCCTAATTCTGCATATGTTAATATGGATAATGAAATTCTTATCAGCTTTGGAAACTTCAGCAATATATTGTACTAAAAATCTTTACTAATTTTTTGTTCACAACTTTTCTTTTTTCCTCTTCTCTTCTCTTCTCTTCTCTTCTCTTCTCTTCTCTTCNCTTCTTTTCTTCATATTCTGGAAAAAGCTTACACCATTTTCCCTCTCCCTAGTTTTTCCTAGCCAGTTATGAGGCTACAGTGGGTCAGTTGATATACCATTATACATCAGTGCCACATACCACCACACCTACTCAATTGTCCCTTTAGTATCACAGTATTATGCTTTTATGCCTTTTTAATTAGGAAGTTGTTATAAAACTAGAGCAGTTGTTTGGTTGTTTTTTTAATATGAGCTTTGTAAAATGTTGAACTCGGTGTAGAGGTAGCCAACACAAACAGATGGGGCCATTTGGGTTGTTTCACTAGGGGCCATTGATGGAGCAAGTTTGTAAGCAATGATGACACTGAGGTAAGCACAGTCAACACTCTTGCCTTAGGAAGGAAACCCCACTGAATGTGATGGGCAGAAGAAGCCAGGCATCCCTTAGGAGTGCTGACACGTGGGCAAACGTGGTGGTGGAATATTGCCTATTTTCAGGTACCAGGAGGAACCAGGCAGCGGAGATCTTCTGTTTGTAACACACTGAGCTCAGCCTTCTCCAAGGTGAGTTTGATTATGAGGAGAGGTCACCTGACTGACAACTCTCCTCAAAACCAAAACATTTTGCCTTGGTCTCCTTTCTAGCAAAGAGTGCCATCTTCCAGAGTAACAGCACAGTTGTAATAATGAATGAGGCTCCAATGTCTCAATCTCCCTTCTGGCTAATGTCCCAGCACTGCAATCCCCAGGTAGCAAAAATCATGAGTCAGCTCCTTCTCCCTTCCCAGAAACTTGCTTAAGCCCAGTCAGGTCATGTTTTCAAACTTTTCTCTGCAAACAGGAGGGATGGAAACTTCTCATGCAGGAATGAAAGTTGAGGTTTGTGTTCAGTGTCTTCATTCCAAGCTGGGACTTGAATACCAGCTTTACATTTGTGAAATCCTGGATGAATCAGGAGAGCTGGTAGCAACAGGGAGTGTTTTTATGGGTTTTTTTGGGTGGGTTTTTTTTTTTGTGGGTTTTTTTGTTTTGGTTTGGTTTTTTTTGGTTTTTTTTTTTGGTGGGCATAGAGTCAGATTTACACCCCAGGACTGAATGCTTGTGGGTTTGAAATTCAGCCTCTGCTTTTGAAGCTCTTTCTACTCTGAAATCTATTTTGACAATAAAAAAATAGTATAAAGTGTATCTAAATGGCACAGCACAATGAACAGATGGTTAAAACCTGTCCATGACTTTTTAGCATAACTCAGTAAGTGTAAAAGCGGAAAGTTGGTTTTCTTGAACAACAGTTGTGCTCCCCTCTCTTTAACCAAAATGTAACACTGGGTGGAGAACAAAAAAAAGGAAAATTACTTTGGATGCAGACAGCAAGCTGGTTTGGGCTAGCAAGAAATATGGCCATATGTCTGCTTAGAGGCAGGTGAAGTCAGAGTTTGTGCCACACTGAGCTAATGAAGCGGCTTGTTTGCAGTACTTGATCAGGAGTGTCTAGAGCTAGTTTGGGTGTCTTTATGGGCAGAAAGAGAGAGGAAAGATGGGTGCAGGAAGGCTGAAATGTGACACTTTCGTTTCCTTGGCTGCAAACAACTGCTCCCTGAATATTCCTGTCTTTGACTCTTTAATCCAAAGGTAGTTGTATGGTTTCTTTTTCATGTAAGTTTTTAAAAAGAGAAAAGAGGGAGTAAGACTTTGTACAAACCAGTGTACCTTGGGTTGAACGAATAATGTAAAGGCACCATTGCACCTGAAACATGTGGCACTGTTTACTTGTGTCACAGTAAATGATTCATGTGGAAAAGCTGCATTTGAACAAATGAGATTGATGAGAGTTTTACAGGCTATTTTTGTGTAATTTAAAACAGTGTCTATACTTGATGGTAAAAAGAAAAAGGAAGATGAGACAGCTAGTGCTGTCAGCTTTTCTCATTCCTGACTCAGTCTTTGGCAAATCCCTCCCTCTGCTCCAGAAAGCCAAGGGTTCAGATGAAGAATGGAAGGAGAAAAACAAAAGACTGATAGAAGATTTTGATCTTGATCACACTGACAGATTCAGAGATATCTGAGCTTACTCTTCCACATTAAACCTGGAGCTCTTAGTGCCAGGAAAGTTGGGTGATGGTGGGTACAGAGACACCTGAGCTAGCTGAATGTGTGCTGGGGGAGGAAGGAAGTGCACAGATGCAATTTAGCTGTGTTTGCCTGGGCCCAAACGAACAAGGTCACACTGCTGACACTTACTGTCTCCTGTGCAGTGCCCAGATTACTGAGATAAGTTGCCTCTGGACTTCATCCTCTTAAAGGGGTAGGTGTTATGCAGTATCTACTAATGTGTCAGTCTCTCTACTCCAGTTCTTCATACTCTCTAGATATGTCTTTTAGGTTGCTTAAACCTGGAAGCTCAGTTTTCACAGTTATTTAAAGCAAAAGATAGGTTACAGATAATGGTCTTTCATATCTCAGGAAAAATTTCTGTGAGATAAAAGCGGCCATTCTTTAGGCATCAGTTAATAATTTATAGGGGATGTGGGAAATAACAACAGTCAAAAAGGCAAGAAGGAAACTTATAATGGATGACTTCAACCAGAGAGCCATTTGGTGCTGATGTCCCACAGCCAATAACAGATTTCCTTAGTGTTTCTATAAATAATAATAATGTTTTCTTTGCAAAACAGGAAATCCTGTATCCAGTATAAGCTAACCTGATAGTGGACTTAAGTCTGCTGAATGAGAAAGTGTTAGTTACAAACCCAAAGAAGCGCAGTTGCTGAGGTACCAGAGATCACAGTCAATTTAGATTTATTTTATACAAATGAAATAGGGCATTGACCAAAATCTGCCCATTTGGAACTTTAATAGCTTTCCAAAGCTTAAAACATTTGCTGGCATAACTGACTGTGCATATGCATTTTAAGTGGAAAGGCACTGAAAAAAAATCAGGAATTATCAAGAATATCATGCTAGTTTTTCCAAACCCCATGATTTCATCAACAAAAAAAGGATTATGTAAAAGACCACTTGCAAAAAGTTTCCCTAGTAAAACAAAGAAAGAATGAAATATTAAAAAATATATAAAGAACAGAAAAAAGGTCTGATCCCAATGGAGTTAAAAAATAAAAGAGGTTTTTTTAAGCCAGTAAAAAGCCAAAATAGTTTTTTGCCTGTTGATAGCCGTGATAAAATCATGAATGCCAATACAAAAAAGGGAGAAGTGTGGATAAATGCTTTTTCTGTACCCATCTGAAATGCTGGGTTGTGAGATAGGGATGTTGGTAACTGTAACCAAGAGAAATATGCCATGGACATGTAAATTTATTACCTGTGGAGATGATGGTGATGATGATGATGATTAATTTCTAGTGTAACTGTGAGAATGAGTGACTTTTGAAGTTTTGCTAAACAGTTGCTGTCATTTTGTAGATGAACAAAAAGACTAGAGAACAATAAATGTTCACCAAAACGCTGTGGTTAAAATGTTCCAATTTGAAAAAAAAAAAAAATAGGTCACTGTTCATAAGGCACATCAGCTGTGATTTCAGTTTCACTACACTTTTTTGGTTTTGCTTTATTGGTCTGTGAGAAGTTGGCAGAGAAAAGGAGTTGACTGCAGCCCCTGGCTCTCATGATTGACTTAAACCAACTGAATGGGCAACATGGCAGGGCACAGGCAATCCAACAAGTTTCTGGAGACTGACAAGAACCATTTCCTGACACTGCAGACCCACGAGCCAATTAGGTAAGATGTGCTGCTGGTCCTGCTATTCATTAGCTAGTGGGAGGAGATAGAGAAGGCAGGTTTATACTGCTCACACGGGTGTACATTGACAGAATAATAGGCAGCAGACAGAAATTGCAACAAATGAAGTTCTGATGGATATCAGGAAAAATTTGACTAGAAAGGTGGTAAAATATTGGCACAGGTCGTCTCAAGAGGTTTTGAAGTCTCTGTTCTTGGAGGTGTTCAAAGCCTGACTGTACTGAGCAACCTAACACAGCTGGAGCAGGTTGGGCTTCATGACCTTCAGCAATCTAATCTAAATTATTCCAAGTCAGTGGTTAAACTGATGGTTCTGTTTTTTAAACCTACAGAAACCTACAGAAAGATACAAACTGAATGAAGAATTAATTTTAAAATAAGATCTATTATAGCAGAGGAAAAATGCCATTAACTATGATTTCTTAAATCTGTAATATCCCTCTAGCATACTTACTATGTTCTCTCTGTAGTGAAGGTAATCAAACACAGGACTAAAATATTGGATGAGACAGCAAACACACTGCTGCTTGGAGTCTTTTAAAATTGGCGATTCCATCCCTAATGTTGCTGTTGGCAGAAAAATAAACCATAGAAACAAAGAATCATTTAGGTTGGAAAAGACCTTTAAGATCATCAAGTATGGCCATTAATGTAATACCGCTAAGTCCACCACTAAGCCTCGTCCCCAAGTGCCTCATCTACACATCTTTTCAGTACCTCCAGGGATGGTGACTCTACCCCTTCTCTGAGGAGTCTATGCTAATGTCTGACAACCCTTTAGGGGAATTTTTTCCTAATATCCAATCCAAACCTTCACTTGTGCAATATGAAGCCTTTTCCTCTTGTCCTGTCACTATTTACTTGGGAGAAGAGACTGACCCTGACCTGGCTCTACCCTTCTTTCAGGCAGTTGTAGAGAGCGATAACGTCCCCTCTGAGTCTCCTTTTCTCCAGGCTAAACAACCCCAGCTCCCTCAGCAGTTCCTCATAGGAAATATGTTCCAGAATGTTCCACAGTGCCACTGCCCTTCTCTGGACACATTCCAGCCAGCACCTCAATGTCCTTCCTGAACTGAGGGGCCCAGAACTGGACCAAGATTCAAGGTGTGGCCTCACCAATGATGAGCATAGAGGGACGATCACTGCCCTGGTCCTGCTGGCCACACTATCTCTAATACAGGCCAGGATGCCACTGGCCCTCTAGCTCACCTGGGCACACTCTGGCTCAGGTTCAGCTGCTGCTCACCAGCACTCCCAGGTTGTTTTCCGCTGGGCAGCTTTGCAGCCACTCTGCCCCAGCCTGTAGGGCTGTAGGGGCTGTTGTGACCCAAGTGCAGGACCCAGCACTTGGCCCTGTTCAACCTCATCCAATTGTCCTCAGTCTATTTATGAGCAATCTGTTTCTGTTGCACTGGGTCTGTGCTCAGTACATCTGTACTTGGGATTCCTCTTTCATTCCTTCTGCTCATCCCCTGCTCTCATGACCATTTCAGAAAATGGACTGTATAGCCCTCAAAATGCTGAAAAGTGACACCTTGCACATTTACCTACTTTACTAAAAAAAGCTGCTGTCTAACGTGGTAGTATGAGATGCATTGCTGTCAACCCTTCACAAACATCTGAAGAGAAAGTAAATTGAATAAAAGATTATTCTGAAAAATATTGGTCATAACCCTGTAGGTGTGGTTGCTTTCTTACTACCCAGAGGGTCTATGCTTTTACACTACTGTTATGGGGCCAGTTTGACCTCATCTCTAGGCAGGGAAGTCAAGGTAACCTAGTTGACCTTAAATATAAGTTTATATGGCATTTGGGGTACCTATGTACTTGAATTGGTAGCACAACATGTATGTTAAGCTAATGACTTTGGCTTTTAAGTGGCACAATAAATATGGGGTCATAGTTATCTAGGAACATGTGAGAAAATTCAGACATCCTGGAATCTTCATGAGATGTGACCCAAAGGGTTTAAAGCCAAGCTCTGAGCATGGTGACAGGTCTCCTGGTAAATGTACTGTTGGCTCCCCAGATCTTGCTCTTATTGAAATTTCCTAGTTTCAACTTCAGTTGCATAAAGCTACCCAGCAAACTAGCCCATAGCACTGAAGTTTTTCTGGACTGCCGGGCTACTGCTGGGTTACTAGCTTATATGGTGGTTTTATAATCATATCAGTCTGATAAACCTTTTAGATGTATGTATTGGGACTCCATTTGAGTAAAAACACTCTCTTAGATTTAAAATAAAAAATATTTGCCTATCTTTTCTCAGGAAAAACAAGACTGTGGACAGAAATCGTTAGCATATATGGCAAAACCCAGCAGGTCAAGCCTGTCTTTGTTATTTATCAAATTGTATTAGCTAAAGAAATCTTCTTCAGTGAAGATTTTCTTACATTATGAACCTGTACCAGACTGAATTTGTGTTTTAGGTGCAAAGTGTCTGAGGCCCATTAAGCACATAGCAACCACTTCAGATAGTCAAAACCTTCTGGTTTTTGTTGATCAATCTGCCTTTGATATGGAAATAAAGGCTAAACTGATTTGGAGTTGTATCTCCATTTCATAAGATCCCAAATATTAAGAGAATATTTGTATCAGTATTTGATCTGTCCAAACTCAGGGGTCTGAAAAAATTAGCTGCAGCATTTTCTGAGAAGACCTATTCCTTGTCTCTTAGATTTCAAGTATTTTGAGCTTTTTATCCTCTTGTTCAAGAAAATAACCTTAACCATGCAAGAATGCAAGACCTTATATTGTTTCCTAAGGCCTGTGACTTGTATGCTTGCTATATTATACTACCATGATTTCTCAAGGCGTAACATAATAGTTTCCAGCAGAGAAAGGCTAACTGTACTTAGCTGAAATATGGCGCTTGGAAAAGTAAGCTGTACATCATTTCTCTGAATGAGATAAATGTGTTCAGAATGCCTCTTAAGCTTCCTTGAAAATTTTATGGAAAACTCAGATCAATATGATTTAAAGTGCAGTCAGGGTAGACGAGGAGGGTGTGTTACCCTCTATGTCAATGACCAGCTGGAGAGCATGGAGCTCTGCCTGGGAATGGATGAAGGGCCAACTCAGAGCTTAAGGGCCAGGATTAAAAGCAGGGCAGAGGTCACGTTGTAGTAGGGGTCTGCTGTAGGTCACCTGACCAGGAAAACTGAGTGGACGAGTCCCTCTATAGGCAGATATGAGCAGCCTCACTTCTTCAAGTCCTGGTCTTTGTGGGGGACTTCAACCACCCCAATAACTTTTGGAGGGGCAACACATCAGAGCTTAAGCAATCCAGGACATTTCTGGAATGCATTGATAATAGCTTCTTTTCCAAGTGATAGAGGAGCCAACAGGGAGAGGTGCTGCACTGAAACCTTGTTCTTACCAACAAGAGGGGCTGGTGGGGAATGGGACGTTCAAGGCCAGCTTTGGGTGTAGTGACCATCAAATGGTGGAATCCAAGATCATTAGGGCAACAAGGAGAGTGCACAGTGTCACTACTCCAGACTTTGGGAGAGCAGGCTTTGGCCTCTTTAGGGAACTACTTGGAAGATTACTGTGGAATCCCCTGGAGGGAATTGGGACACAAGAATGCTGGTTAGTATTCAAGGATCACCTCCTCCAAGGTCAGGAGTGATGCATCCCAACAAAGAACAAATCAAACAAAAACACCAGGAGATCTGCATGGATGAACAAGAAGCTCCTGGACAAACTCATGTGAAAAAAGAAAGCCTGTAGAGAGTGAAAAGAAGGCTATGCAGTCTGGGGGGAATACAGATAAATTGTCTGAGCAGGCAGAGATCATGTTAAGAAAACTAAAACCCTAATAGAATTGGATCAAGGAAGAGAAACTGATGTAATCTACCTGGACTTGTACAAGGAAGTAGACACTGTCCTGCATGATATCATTGTCTCTAAATTGGAGAGACATAGATTTAATGGATGGACCTCCCAGTGGATAAGGAGTTGGCCGGTTGCTCATAGTTAAAGAATTGCGGTCAGCGCTTTGATGTCCAAGCAGAGAGCAGTGACGAGTGCCATTCCTCAGGGATTGGGATTAGGGAATGGCTGTAAACTGAAAGAGTGTAGGTTTAAATTAGACATCAGGAAGAAATCCTTCTCTATGAAGATGGTGAGGTACTGAAACAGGTTGCCTGGGTAAGTGGTGGATGCCCCATCCCTCTAAGTGTTCAAGGCCCTGAGTAACCAGGTCTAGTGAAAGGTGTCCTTGCTTATGGGAGAGGGGTTGGAACTAGATGATCTTTAAGGTCCCTTCCAATCCAAAGCATCCTATGATCCTCTGATTCTGTGATAAAGCTAAAGATTTGCATTTACATGATCCAAAATGGAAAAACGAGCCATAGGTCATAAGCTCAAGGTCTTAATACATGATGTTTTTTAGTTTGATAAAATAGATTGTGACATTTTCAGATGATTGGGGCAAAAGTGACATTGAATGAGTGTAGAATAGAAGACCATCCACCAAAAAAGAATGCAGAAATTTTGGTCACTGCCTCTTTCTTGAGCTGGTGATCTAATTCCTTCATTTCACAACTATTGTTTAAAGTGTTAGTGAAAGAGTGACATTTTTAGAATACTAATTCCCACCTGCCTGGGTTTTTTAATTGAGCTTTGTTGACAAATGTTTGCAATGAGCTTTAGGAGCAATTTTATGTGGAACATTACACTGAAATATCTTGGATAAAACCCCAAAGGATTGAGTTCTTACCCATTTTCTCTCTTGCTAATTTTCATTGCCTCTTGTTTCTCTTCGTGTTTAGATGTGTGGCCACTGGATGATTTTCAAAGGCTCCCGGGCTCAGACCTTTGGCTCAGACTCGCACTGATGATGGAGGGCTCAAAGGAAGAATACCAGCATCTTTGTCTTCTCACTGAGAGTGAGATTCAGCAAATGGAAGAGGAACGCGATATTTCTGGAGTTTGTCAATAAACCTCTAGGTGAAACAAAAGAATTATGTTTGCACTTCAGGTCAGATCTGCTGAGAAATGCCTGCAAACACCAGTACTTTGGAGAACTGTATTCAAAAACATTTCATCCTTGTGAAAATACTACCCTATAAAACAGTCAAGGTCACTGAGACCCAGAGTGATCTTCTGGTCACAAAAGTCAAAAATGCCTGGCGCTACTAAAATTAAATTATGAGCGCTAGGAAAACAGGGAAAGCAGTTTTCCCACAAATATTTATTTGAATTTAAAAGTGCCTTTAGACATGACTTTGGTCAGATATCCTCTGTGTTCTGGTCGTTGGGCTTTGTTTTTTTTTTCTCCTTGAAAACATTCAGACACTGAAGCTGGATGTGAGCACCCAGGCCATCCCAGTTTCCACAGCCTTCAGCTTCAGCCCAACTGAAGAGCAAAAGCAACAATCTCAGGTCTGTGTCAAATACAGTGGGCCTGTTGGATGTTTGCAACTATCAATTTGCATCTCATGAACAAAATCCAGGTGATTACCTGCATCAGTTAACAGATAGATAGAACAAGAAATGTTCAATTCCCACCAGAGCATGTCTGTAGGCAAACCACCAATATAAAAGAATACTAACGTGAGGATAAACTCCCTTGATAATCATTAGCTACTTATTTTCATCTTTAAAATCTTTAAATTTCATATTGCTGGTCCATTTGGAAATGCTCTTTTGTTTGCTCTAATTTCTGCTTTTTGGATTTTGGTTAATTTTCTTTTTTTCCCTCCTGAAATGCTGAGCAAGTGAGTTCACAGGCAAGTACATGCAATGTCCAAAAACCTACTATCTCAAGGCCTCAGCACAAAGTGGAAAATATATTTTACACTACTCTTTTTTTTGTGTTTCCAATTACATGAAAATGCACAGCATTGAGGACCAGGGAAATCACAAGTTGACCACAAAACACTGTGCACACATATGTGTAAAACTGAAGTATGAGGGGTGGCAATATGATAGGTTTAGTATGGCGTATATGAGAATGCTGTGCTTCCACACTAGGTGTTTAACAATTTTCTATTGCTGTTTACAATGCAGCTGTACAAAAGTAAAAAAACCCCAAAACCCAAATAAATCAACAATAAATGGCAAAAACCCTCCAGCTGTGTCTCATGTGGTATTTTAACATAAACTATGTAAAGAATATTCAGCATCTTAAAGTAAATTTAACCTGCAGCTAGCTGAGGGATTAAACATGACTATTCTCAACTTGAATGACCCTTTCTCCTAAGTCAAGCTGCCCATTTAGCGCCCTTAATAAATACAAGGATAATTTAAACCATGTGGCTGCAAATTGAAAACATGGGCTTTTGAACTATGTATTTTCTTTCTCATGTTGGAACTCCTCCCTGGAGATAGACTCAAGTCCCATGATCTTGTAAAAGACAAATCTGTGTATCTTTTTTATTAAGTGTTTCATGATATATATTTTTTCAGCTCTGTTGCAGTGGATGCATCTGAAAGATGTATTTCATTGACAGTACACAATACCTCAAAGGTTCTTGATTCATTTATCAACTCAAACTAATAAAAGGAGGATAATATTTCCATGAAAAAGAATGGGTTTTAAAAGCAGCTTGACAGCTTGGTAGAGTACATCAATTAAGTGTAGAGAAATTGAAGGAAAAATAGGGATCTTACTTTCTTTGCGAGCATTAGAATTAATAAGAAATATTTAATCTGTCCTTCAACAAGAAAGAAATATAGTTCATTCCCAGCTTGCATACCTTGTGGTTTGAGCTGAGGAATGTTACACTGCAGTCTATATTCAACTACTGGTTTAAATTATAACCTTTAGAAAATAATCTATCATTCACTTTAATTAATATCAACAATCACAGGGTCAGTTGGAAAAAACCCCACACAACAGAAAATGCTAATGCAAAATTAAAAATGTTTATGTCCACTTTTTGTTCATAAAAAACATCAAAGAGTCTCATCTGTTGGCAGCTTTGGTACTCTGTAACCTTAGGCTTCTTTCATGTTGATCCAAGGAAGGTTCACAACCAGTTTTTTCTAGTCGGTGGCCCATGAGACACATCTGGCCCCATCATTTCATCTGCAGTCAGAAGAGACACAAAGTGCTCTGCTAAACTGTTTTACCACAAACTCTTTTTAGTACCTTATTCCCCGGAGGCAAATCTTTGGGTCTGCCTTTCCTACCACTGTTTGGAGATTTATCCTCGTGGAAGAAGTAGGGGCTGAAGTTCCTCTCCAGCACTAGGCCAGAGACGTCAACTTTAAGGATTTGGTTTCAGTCCTGTTGGGTGCCTTTTCCAGGCCTTTTCCTGTTAAAATCAGTGATGCCAAGACAAGGGATCTTCTCCTACAGGTGGAATATTCTTGTCCTCATCTGAAAGGTCCAGATGTCACTGAAAACAGGGTGGTAGGAAACAAAAAAACAAAGGAAGATGTTTTCTTCTGCAGATCTGATGTGCAAGCACTTGAATGCAGCTGAAAGGTTCAACATGACATAGCAGAGAGCAAATGTGCCCTTTGAGAATTCAGTGGGCAGGTTTGCGAATCTCCAGCTGAGAGCGTGTTTGACTGCTAGGCTGGTGCCAGGGATCATTTGTATTACTTAGAAAACTTGTCTTCATATTGTTGGCTTGGAATCTGTATGAAGCCCTTGGATCAACAACGTGTCTCTTCTACCAGTGTTTTGCTGGAACAGAGTAAAATTAGGGCACAGTATACCAAGACCTTGTGGTAAACAAATTGGTTTTGGCTTGTAAAGAAATTGTGAAGACAACATTTTATGAGCTATATTCCACCTAAACAGCAACATTCATTTCTGGTTTGTTATTCTACCACACTACCAGCAGCATTATAAAGCTTCTCTACGAAACACAACTCTGCAGCATAGTTTACTGAAATGTAGCCCATTTATGGTAATTGGCTACACTGAAAAGATTATTTTTGCAACTATTCTTCTATCCCCTAACAATACACTGAATATTTTGTGATAGTCATGTCGATACTGTGTCCCATGTCCCCTATCACTGAAAGAGTTGTTCACAGCATATTTCTTACGTTTCTTTGTATCTTTTTTCCCCTGAGGGTATAGGATGAGAAAGGAGAAGTTTGTATCTTCAAACCTTAAAAAGAGTTTCTGCAGGATCTGATGCATCCAGTTCCCAGCTCTGCAATGCCCCGGGGCGCTGCAGTGGTGCAAGTAATAGTCCTGTTCACTCTTGGAAAAATAACAACTGGAGTGTCCAGTATTGCTTGTCTGGGTTACTGTGTAGAGCCACAAGTTCAGTGAGAAATCTGCTTTTAGTGTATACTGATCATTCTAGATTTGCTTTTTGAGTTTTTAGAAGCTGGTGGGGTAGAGGTTGGCTGAGTTTCCTAAGTAATCTGTTTTTTCCACAAGGTTCCAAAGTGATAACTGACAATTTTGCTTGACTAGCCAGGAACTTAATTCATACATTTCCCTNTATTGCTTAAAATGTTATGATTGTACATTCATTGCAATAATTTTTGTGAACATTCCTTGCTTTGTGCATCGCCCTCTAGTCCCATTCCCAATGCATTTTTCCTCAAGAAGAAAAGTAGAGGAGGTAAATGCATGAGGTGACTCAGTCCTACAACCGCTTGTTTCATACTTTTATGTCTCTAGCAGAAGAGTGGCTCCATGCAGTTTGCTGGCAACTGGATTTTCTACTCAGGTGTCAGAATTACATCATCTCCTTGGCATCAGGAAAACTTTGGAATATGACAGCAAGGGACAGGAAGCTTGTCTTACCTCTGTCTGAAGGGCTGCCAAGTGAAAAACACCCAGTGTTGCATACTGTTAAGTTACACATATAATACGGATCATTCTACTTCAGCACTTTGCTGAATGGGGCCCTTTCTGAGCTTCCAAAATTACAGGTTTTCTGTGGGTGCTTTCTCTTGGCCTTGTCTCTGCATTTGTCTTTCTTTCACTTCACTGTTTATGTACCTGAGGAATACCTACTGTCAACAAATTAAAAGAGAGATGTTGATGGCTGCAGTTGACTGAGCGTCATCTGCTAGTTACTGAAGTTTAGGTTACTGTTTCTAGTAAATCCTCCAACTTTGAAATGGAGGTTTGTCTTGATTAAGTTTATTCCTTATGGTATCAAAATGTGGTGACAGCTTTAAAAAGAAAAATAACATAGTGCTTCAGGGAGCAAAACCAGAGTACAGCATTTTTAATGGTTTTAATTATATTACAGCACTGTTGGTCTTTTTTTTAAGTATTCACTCCTCATATTTTTCTTTTGTTAGTAGCCCAGTTGACAAGGGGAAGCTCTTATTCCCTCTTCATATTATTATATTCAGCTTTTGAAATTCCAGTTGGAAACATTTTGTTTATCAGAGCTATATGAAGAGTTAAGTGGATCTTCATTAGCTTCAGCTTTTGAAAGACCCATTTGGTTAAAGCAAAAGCACATCACTCCTCTTTCTCTATGCTTCCACATTGATTGTCCTGGCTGAAACTTTTTGCTTGTATGAAAGGGAGAGAGATGACATCAGAATTCATGCAAGGAAACCCTGTGGAGAGAAACATTTCTGTTTATGAGGAGTGATAACAATGAAATAGTTGAGCAAGAGCCAAGGCAACTATACATGCATGGTCTGCATTGTCGCTTTCAGGGCTTACATGAGACATTCCAGTGTCAATGCCTGTACAATAACTCTTCCACCCTGACCACCTTGGGACAGGTGGCATCTGCTGGCCTGAGACCCTGCCATAAATACAGGCCACGGAGAAGTGGTTTAGACAGGACCCTGTTTGGGATGGAGGGTCCACTTACGTGAACTTGTGCGCAGAGTTGTTCCTTGAAAGGAGAACAGTGGTATAAAATCACATTATCAAGGGAGCATTTTGAGCCTATATGAAATTTCCAGCCAGCTCCTGTTGGAACCTTCAGAAGGTCTTCTGACTCCGCAGCCTTCAGAAACCTTCCATGAGTGTCAGGCCCAAGGAGACCTTCAGTACAGCTGCCAGTCCTGACAATCTATCTATGGTAGGGAATCGACAGGAAGAGGAGCTTATTTTTTTCACCTGATTTTGGGTGAGATTAGGCTAGAACCAATAAAACCAAAGGATGGGTAGAATTAGTTTGGCCTTTGCCAGGCAACTCTCTCATTTTGTCACCTCTAGCACAAAAAATTATTCTGTGGCTGAAATACTGCCAAGAAAATGCCAAGTGCAAGTTATGCATCAGGATTTTTGGCCAGGTCTTTAAATGTTACCTATATAGCTCATCTTTATTTTATGCATTTACTATAGTTGAATGCTTTAAAGGTAAAAGAAATGAACAGTCAATTGCAGAATAAGGAAAAAATAAAATAAAAAAGCCTTTATTTTCACAGCTGGTAAATCTATCCCTTTTTATACCTCTATTCCCTCAGACTATTTTCTGGTTTGGAGCTCAATAGTCATATGTGATTTTAAAATCTTTAAGAAGTTTAATCCTCCTGGTTGTAACAACATACAACAGATTCATACAAGGACAGTAAAATCCATGGGGTAGACTGCCAGGAAACTGGAGACATGCCATCACTGAAAGTTGTCATCATTGACCTGACAAATCTTAAGGGATTTTCTTGTTTCACTTGAACTTGCCCTAGTGCAAGGAAACAGACTGGATGATCTCTTGAGATCCACCCTATCCCTCCACTCTGTGATCTTATCTTGGATTTCCTAATGGCAGTGTAGCTTTTGTTATTATTTTCTGCTGTGCCAAGTAACGTAGCAACCTTTGTAAAATTAAGCTTCTATTTTAATAAGCAGATACCCTTATGGGAACCCAAAAGACAGTAACAAGAAGTTTAAAAAGCATAACCTACAAAGAAAGGTTGAGAGAATGGGGTTTGTTTTTCTGGAGGAGAAGAGACAAAGGGGGATGTGATATATTTTCCAGAACGCAGACTGCAACAAAGAGACCAGTGAATCAAATGGTCCCCTGTAGCTGTCAGGAAAAGGTCAACAAGAATTTAGCTTAATTTGCAGCAAAGAATATTCTGTTTCCATGTTACAAAGCAAATTCCCAACCCTGAGAGTGATGAAACACAGTCTTCTTAGGGAGGCTATGGTTCTCCCCTCTGCTCGCCTCAAGAACAGGTGAGAATAACATCTGTCAGGGGTCATATACTGCTTATTGCTGCAGCAGTGTGGTGGATCAGAGGAAGATGAGCCTCTTCCAGTCTTCTGCCTATGAAAAAAACAGGATCCATGAGGGAAATGTTACCATTGATGACTCAGTGTCACACAGAGCATGTACCCTCTGAAAGCCCGGCCCAACAGCTCCTCCAATCAGCCACAATGCTTGGTACAACAATGTCCTCTTGTCCTCTGGTCTCCTGGCAGGGGGCCACCAGGAGTCCCTGGGATGCAGAATGCTGAGTCTGGCAGGGCATTTTGAGGGAGCATGGTATAGGCTTTCTCTGCTCTCTCTCCTGATGAGTGCATCTGACCACTTTTAGAGATGGGATACTAAGCCAGATGAGGCTTTAGTTCCACCAGGTCACTTTATTCTTACCCTGTTTGTGTTCAGGACTCTGAAGAAGAACCACAGAAGAGCAATACAAGAGTTTTATCCTGTAGGTGTCTGAGACAAGCTGGTTCCTCCCTATCTATTCCTTCCTGACAGGTTTGTGATTCCCACCTCACCCATCTTTGACTCTAAGGCAAAGAGGTACAGCAGCATAGGATGTAAGGAGCCAGATCCTGCTCAAACTGATGGGAAGCTCCTCCTGGCTTCTCTAGGAGAGTGAAAGCCACCATGTCCTGCCTTGGCTAGCTTTCTTTTGTCATTAAATTTACTGGAAATATAGGTTATGTACAGATACCAGCATTTGAGAATCTAGGAATTATTTCTTTTAATGATCACTTCAGCAAAATACTCATAACACTGAAAAGCTGAATCCCCATGTTCCCTGTGGTAATAAAAACACCTTAAAGAGACTGCCTAGTCAGGTACTACCTTATTTGCAACGAGTTCATTGCCTGACCCTTCAACTATTCAAATCCCAATAAACTATTCACTTTGGAAAATGGATTCCACTAAACACTTGTCACTAACAATTATCTAGGAGTCCAGCTTGATGCCAATCACCAGTAGGTAGGCTCGAGGAAGAGCAGCACCCTGTACAGTGCTCACAGAGGACAAACATGTTGGTACATGTGGATGGAGGCCAAATCAACACAGCAGGGGCTCAGCTGCTCAGGTGTTTGTAGGTCTCATGGACTTCTTTTCCTCAGTATGACTCAGTTCAGCAGCAGCTGAATTTCACTCGAAATGATGCCCCAGCTTGTCCTGTTTAATCCGCAGCAGCAGCAAGGCAGGACAAATAGCCCTATGGGGAGGTCACCCCAAAGGACAAATGTGCCTAACCCCTGGAAGCAGTTTCTAGCACCCAAATAAAGGGACTGAAGCGGGGATGTGAACAGGCAGCACTGCCTGAAAGGAATGAGGTCCAGGCAGGGGACCCGTGGGGTGAGAGTGACATGGAGGGAACGTCAGGCTGCATAATGTCTCTTTGAGAGTACTGATGGTAGCACATCCACTACGGAGCCTGTGTGGACCTGATCTCAAAGGAGTCTTTGTTACCAGGGTTTTGCAAAACAGCTGTGTATTTTTAAAGTTTGCATTATTACAATATTTTGCAAAGACTCCTTGCAAAACTTCCCTGCTCTGTAGAAAGAAGCTTGGCAGGCCAGAAGGCTGAAATGCCAGAGCCAGGTTTCAGCAGGTCCTGCAGCAGCTGACACAGATCGTGGTGGCTAATGACTCTGAGCTGTACCAGCTCTGAATGAAAACTAGGGCTAATTTTAAGCTAATTCTATGCTCAATGTTCCTATTGGTCTGGCCACAGGGAGACATCTGCAGATGATTTTAGTCTTGTCACTTTCTTTAATGTTTCTGTGTGTCATTTTAGAATAGAGCACACCCTGCTTTTCAAGTTCAAAATCTATTCTGAATTAATTTGCACCCTAGGCAGTGAGAAGACCTCACTATGGCTAATGACTGATGATGCCAGTATTTATAATCTGAAGGGTATTTCTTTCTTGCATTCCTTTGCACACTCTGACCTTCCTCCTGCAATAACAATTTAGTAGTTCAATTCAATTTCAAATGGGAAATGAAATCAGGAACCAAACAAGAATACTTTCTACATTTTATCAAATATGATTTGTGATATTTAACATTCCTTGGTTTCATATCCACACATTTGTAACCTTTTTAACTCTTTCTCCTGTCTTCTTCCCACACCCTGACATCTCTGGTTCATTTAATCTCTAAAATTTTCCAAACTTGTAAAGTCAAAACACAAATTTTAACCGATGCAACACTTTCCAGTCTTGACAGTCATGGGAGACTGGGTTTTCAAAAGAAGCCAGTTTTGCTGTTGGGTCAAGAGCAGACTCTTCACATGCTGTAATAGGAACTAATAGAAAAACAATAGCAACAAAAATAACAAGATTTGGGTCAGTTCTATCCCACGGCTACACCCTTGTGGCCTCTGGATATTTGTTCTCTGTTCTGTTCCCAAGTTAAGCGCTGAAAGTCTTAATGTGCCCACATAACTTCAGAGGGAGAGAGGGCAGGTCAAACCTTGCCAAGATTTGTCCCTCGGATTTAATGTAGATACCCTGCTACCGTTTGCTCAGTAAAGAGAGTGTCTCTGGATGGACAGGCTCTGCCTCTGCACACTGCACTGGGAAAGGAGATATTCCAGCCTGCTCTGACTCCTCTCAGTCCCTCCTGTGCACAATCAGGCAAAAGACCTGCCATTCCCCTGGAATTGATTCAAACCACCCAATCAACAAAACTAGTTCACACAGTCTTTGACTGAATTTACCCGCCCTGTTTTTATAATGCGGCAGGAACAGGACATTATTAAAACCTGGCTCTGGACCCTTCCTGGGGCCTTATTCTGATTACCACTGGGATGGCTTTGGAATTGGCTCAGAACTGCTCTGTGGGCTAGAAAGTTGTCATCAATCTTTCTCCTTTGACTCTGTCCCTTTGGGCGGGTGACAGCAAGGTGCTCCATCCTGCTATGGGTGCTAGTGTGCTCGTAGCTGAGCAGCTTCACAGGCACCTCCTGCAGCACCTCAGGCCTTGGGCTATGATCATGGGGGTGGCAGGTTGTGTACCGGTGTTTTGCAAAGCCAAAGTCTCTTTCCATGTCAAGGAGGTGCCTTGAAATGTGGAGAAACTCCTTCTTCTCCCACATGTCCAAGCTCCTTGAGGCTGACACACTCCATGCCTCTCCCTTGGTCAGATGCTTTCAGGAGCATTTCATGCTCTGTCTCCTTCACCCCACAAATATCATCTTGTGAGCCTAGCAGCATGTGACCCTTGCCACATGCTGTTTTCAAGACTTTTCAGGGTCTTTATCAAACCATCCCTTGTTCTTTGTACCTGGATTTCTTCCAAGCATTGCTCTACTGCCTTGCAGCTTTCATAACAATATTTCCAGTGGTCTCCCACTGGGACACTAGCCTCTCCCATCTCATTCACAAAGGAGTTTTCTGAAGTCTCAGTCTTTTTGGTTAGTTGATATTCCAATCTGTAGTTTTTGCTCTCCAAAAGCTGCGTGTTGTCATTGCAGCTCATCTTTTTCCTTTGGTTTCTTATCAGAAGAAAGCTGTCTTTCACCCTAACTATTACCAGGTAATGCTTCGGTCCCTTTGGGCTTCTCATAGACTGCAAGACATTTTTGTGTCCTCAATCTATACCTTTAAGGTTCTCTTTCCGAAGTTGCTTCTCCTCTAGACCTCCATGTGCCACTGTGAATGCTCATACAAGAAGACATTCACTCTCTGCATCTGTGACTTCTGTCACACTATCACGCAACACGAAACGCAGAGACAGAGCGCAGTCACACTCAAGAGAAGGCAAGGAAAAAGAAAGTTTATTTTGGTTTTCTCATTATATAGTTTTGGAAACGACCATCGATTGGAAGGTGAAGTTACATCTTCTCCAACCACACTGGTCAATGACAAAGTCCATCAAATCTTTCTCCTCCCAGGAGAAAGAATGAAAAACAAAAGAACAGTTAGAAAAACGTGCATATTTACAAAAACAGTGTGAGAAACTCTATCACAAGAATGAAAACATCAGAAGGTTGAAAAAATGAGAGTGACAGACTTTCTTTCTGAGACTTGGAGAAGGGTGCTTTTCCTGCTATCATTTTCCTTGTGCCACTTGGAAAGTGTGGTCATTTCATGCATGTATGGGATCTGATCACACTCCTCAGTACCTGTGGAACTCTGGGACTTTTCATGACGCCATGGGCAAGAGTCAAGGCTCATTTGAGCATGGCTACAAGGAACAAACCCCACTGTCTGGTGGATTTACTACCTCTAATTTTCTTCTTTCCTTGGTACAAGCAGGGAGCTGCTATGAGCAGTTTTCTCACTGACACTGAGTAGCTGTATCCACCTAATTTTTCTCCTGGGACTAGACTGGACCCTCACCCTGAGTCAGGATGAAATGACCAGTTTTCTCATCTGTGTTCTCCCACCCATAAAGCCCTTCTACTTCTGCATTGCACTGCGTGCACAGCTCACATCAAGCTGCTGTGACCTCAGAGACATGGTTTCAAGGCAGATGAATTGTATCTTTGACCTGAGGCCTTCTAATGACAGCCTAGACCTGAAGCAATGGTGACACAGCAGTCATGAGCAATAACTTTGCCCTGACAAAGTGCAAGTTGCTCAAGTAAATTTTATCCTGATTTAGGTAACGTTTGGCAGCAGGGAACTGCTACCTGAATGCTTCAAGTTCCTGGAGGGTTCTGCAGATGATGCTACCACCTCTCCTCCTGCTATTACCTGACCTATCTACAGTGTACATTCCTGTGTCAGAGCCGCCTCATCTAGGAAAATCCTGCTTTGGCTCGGCTTCAGCTTGTGAACCCTGAGTCGGGAATTAATTTGCTGCAGGTTATCAGGGCTTGTGTTGTACACTGTGGTTTCTGTGCCCATAAACCTCCATGGGAGCACTCCATCATGGCAACTTTCTTCTTCCTGTTGTGTCCAGTTTCGCTTAAAATGCTCTTTTGCAATTGTCTTAACTCAGGAAGAAGAGGGCATGTCCTCAGCAGAGGCAGCTGTCAGGAACCTGTTTCAAATGTCCTTCCAGGACTCAAACCTGGGAAGTAATATGGCTTCTGAAAACATTTAAAGCATTTTGAGCTCCCCCTCCATGCACAGCCCCACCAGTCAAAACACCTTGATTCTCCAAGCTGCAAGATGTGCTAAAGGCAAGTCTTTCCTCCACCCCAACCTAGCCAAACCTTCACCTTAATCCTGAAGCCACTTGGAGCTGAGAGCACAGCAGTTGTGGGGCAGCCTCTTCCAGCTCTCCATTTATATTGATGGAAGAGAAAGCGGTTACCTCCAGAAAGGGCCCCCAAGGAGGTTCTGTGAAACCCCAGGAGCCTGGGGAGCCCTCAGGAGGATGAAAGTGATGCATATCCAAACCACAGCTCTCCCCTCTCCTGCCTTTGTTCTGGGTGTGCTGACTGTGGGCACTGAGGTGGCAGGCAGCTTGCCACTCTCCAGATGGACTTGCTGCTGCCTCTGTTTTTTCTTTTTTTCTCTTTTTTTTTCCCTTTTTTTTTCTTTCCCTTGCCACAGGCTAAGTCATGATCACAGGGAAGTCAGTGGCAAAACTGTCATCTGTTCTTTGGGGACCCAGGTATGGCCGTTTGTAAATGAATCAGGATAAAATGGCAAATGGGTTGTGGCAGAATATTCGTACCACAGCAGATAGATGAAAACTTGAATTATCTCCCATAATTTTGGCTGCTGTGGTAGCTGAACTAACATTGAATCTTCTGAACGCTGACTGAAATATCTATGCTCTTAAGATTGTGCTGAAGCACCCAAATACATCTTTTCCCCTCAGAGTTTGTATGCAGCCCAATGTATTAAGGTCAAGATCCACACTCCAGGGAGAAGCAGATGGTCTCCTGAGTGATGTGTTTTCACTCACTGAACATGAATATGAAAAAGCCTTCTTATTTTCCAAGCATATGAAAATCAGTAATGTAGAAAAGTCTCAGGGAATCTTAATATGTGAATAAACGTGTGTTGCAAGAGTTTATTTTGATCTTTGTACTCACTATGGATTCCTAAGATTACATGATACCCAAATACTATATATCATTGTTTTTATTGACTTGGTTCAAACATCAGAGCCATGCCAAAATACTGTTTCAATTTGTGTAGCTTTACAATAATTCTGACTTTCATAATGAACTAAACAAAAGCAATTCTGGAGTCAGTAAATGCTCACTTTTCAGAAGTATCTATAAATTATAAATACCAAATACTCTGTATGCATGCATTTATGGTGTTGCAGAGCTGTATTGCTGAGTGAAAGGGGTGAAGACACTTGCTGGAAACTCTCTGTATACAAATTACGTTGAATTTTAAAGGCCAAACCTGCTCTCTCTGCATCATGCACTCTTTAGCAAAGAGCCTTAGGCAAAGGCACCAGCTAAGGACCATCCCCACCCTTCACATCCCACAAGGCACAACACACCATATCCAAACCTGTTCCCCTCTCCATACCTCCTCTGCCATCAGACAATTTGAAGGCCTGTGCCCTCCATGGCCTTTCTTCCCCCACCCCTCACCCAGTCAGAAAGAGGGGAACAGTGGGACAAGTCACCCCATCACCTACCATGTTGGAACCCTGACAGATTGTTTAGTCCTGGCCAAGGCCAGGGTCACCTGGGTGGTTTCTCTGAACTCAGGCTGCATAGAGAGGCCAGTATCTGCTGCTTCTTCCCAAAACAGCTGTGTTTAAGTGAGCAGGGAGGTATGTCAAAATATTTTTAATAACCAACACAGCATTTGGAGCACTTATTTCAAGTCTTATTGAGCCAGTGGAAAGAGACCCATGGATTTCTGCGAGATTTGTATGAAACTTTAAAATTGATTGTATATCTAAGAGGGATACAAAGCAGAAAATTTAAGGAAAAGGCTTTTAAGTATTTTTTCCCCCTAATCCTCCACCTGTACCAGCTGTTGGAAAACATCTTGCCGAGCATCCTCTCTCGTCATGCTCACTACAGAAATTTCCTGAGCTTGTCCAGCCAACCAAAACATTAATTTCTACTAAGACACACAGAACCCCCCACCTTTCTCGCCAGCTCAAGTAACATTAAACGTTTTATTCAAACACAGAAAAACATGGAGATTCAGAGCTGAGACTGCTGCTTCTCTATGAGCTCTGTGTATTTTCAATGTTTCTGGCTAAAGATGTGAGGTAAGGAAGAAGTGGAAGTGAGAACAGTGAATTCCATGTTGAAAGAGTCATATGGAGGTTTTTAACAGCATTTTAAAGTGCACCTGAAAAATTTACAATTGCATCCATTTTGTGTGTGGAAAATTGCATGGTTGTGCAACTTCTTCGTGTACAACAAAGAAATAACTGCAAATGCCTGTATAAAATGTCATCTCTCTGTTCATTCACCCACTTGCCAAATGCAAATAGACATGTCTGCAAGTTCTGCAAAAGGGTCGTGTAGGAGTCTGTGTTGAAAATACTCCCTGTCACGGTCTTTAGATGTTTCCTCAGTTTGTTCTATCTGCTTATTTCCCACCAACATCTAAGCCATGTAACAAGGGTAAAAGAAACCATCTGACAGTCTGAGGCACCCTCATGATCAACAGTTTATTGGTTCTTAAGAGCATTAAGGCCCAGAAATGAATGCTGCAAGAAACTTTATCTGGGAGCTGACTGACTGATGGATGGACCAAACCACAATGGTAGGCATTTAAAAACCCAGCTGGCTGTGCCACACTCGCACTCTTGAGTGTGAGCAGAATGTATTGTACCTCCCCTGAACACTCTTACAGCACACTTACTCCTTTATGAATTTTGATAAATGGGTTCCATACTATGCCTTTTAAATCCCCCAAGGCTCTAACCCACCGATTGTCTGCAATGTTTTTTGTGGATTTTTTTTGAGTGACATAAATGTTTATTGTTGCCAGTATGCACTAACAGTATTGGCTGAAAATTGATGTTAAAACATTGTTTTGTTTTGAAACAGAAGGAGAAATCCTTCAAAAATTACAAATTTCTCTTTGGTTTGTTTCTTTGGAGATTGTTGCTAGATTTGTACCCTAAGCCTGCTTTTAATTTCTTTTGACTCAAAATTTATTTGTCTCTAAAGAAAAGGGGTTCCCAGAGACTGTTTGCCTGGTATATGCACTGTAGCAGAGGCCACAATGTATGGGATTAGAAGAGAAATCTTATTAGTCATCTTCTTTTTATTCTGGTTCTGACTCACTTGTTGATTTGGAGTGCATGTGGGTTTTTTTGCCAAGTAAGACTTATTTCCCTCTATTCCTAATGAAATGAGCTTAGCCCAGTGATTATGACTAGCTTGACCCACCAGACTGTTAAATATGCCTCCCAGGCTTGCAGTGGCCTTGTGCAGGTCCTCAGACTCTAGCACTGACCCCAGCTCCCCGTATCCCAAAGATGGGGAACTGGATGTTAAAGGATTGGTCTCCCAGAAGCCAGTATGATGAAGGGGATGGTAGATCATGAGACACTTTAAGCCATGATTGTGTTTTGGGTCCTTCCACTGAAGTGTTCTCCTGCCCTGGGGTAAGTGCTGAGAGGCAATTTTGTGATCTAGAAACTGTGATTTGAGTGTACTCTGAGGAAGTGGGCTGGGATGTAGCCATTTGATCTCATTTATAGGCTTGTAGGCCCATCCATCCAGGGTCAGCCAGGATCACCTACACCTCAGATACTCCAGCAAGCATTTCAAAAGCCTACCCTGGTGGACATGCCATCGTTCAGTTGTTCCTGTATGATCTCCCTTTAGCATTAGGAAAGTGCTTCCTGTTCTCTAACCTCAGTCTGCCTCCCTTTATGGCTGTCTTTTGTCACCCTGTGTGTCATGGCAGAAAGTCCTCTCCACTCATGCAACTCTATAATTTAAATTTTCTCCTGCATTGTATTTCTAGACCTTTAATTAGCCCTTTTGCTGTTCTTGCAGCTTAGCACAGCTGAATCACATCTTTCTGAGAGAGCAGTTTACCAGACTGCACACAGATACTCACAGTCGCTTTACAGGGGTGAAAATTGGTTATGTGTTTCACAGGGTGTAATCCTGTTTATACATTGCTAGTCTGGGGCTACCCTATTCCACAACAACACAAAGCTGCTGTTCAGCATGTGATCCTCTACAGCCTCTGGATGGTTTTCTGCAGAGCTGCTGGCCAGGCAGCTGTTTCATCCTGCAGTATACAGCCAGTTACTGCCCGTGGAAGAATCTGCAAGCTTGTTTCCAGAGTAGCATGTTTTCCTGTTAGACCTTAAAAATACTGGTTTTCCAAGATCATTTTGAATTCTAATCTTGTCTTCCAAACTCCTGACAGTCCTTCCCTGCTGGCTGCCATCTGTATATCCTCTCTGTTCCATCGTCTGAGGCATGAATAAAAATATTGAATATGACTAAATCTGAGAGAGGCTGTGCCACACCTATCCCATATGTCCTTCCACTTTGACTAGCAATACAGTCAAATATCCTTTCAGTACAAACCTCTTGTCCCACCATGTCTTCCTCTGAATTACACCACAACAAAGCTGACTTCAATGACTGTTTTCCACATCAGGGACAAAAACTAAAGTGAAAGGCTGATGTTAAATTCCTCTCCTTTCTTCATGCTCACGTTTACTATTATTAAATACTTATTTGCTGTAATAGTGAATTCTGAGATAAATAATCTTTAGGTACATCCTTTATTTGGAGGTAGATACGACATTTATCCTTTCTTGTTCTCCTGCCATAGCCAAGACAATCTCCTTCTGCAAGCAAAGCATAATAATGTATCACACTAGCACTAATGCAAATACATTAATACAAAACCTCCAGATGTATTTGAGATCTTTAAAAAAATTTTTCTGTGAGCCTTACCTAGTTATTTTTTATCTATTCTCTTGAGATTTGTGTTTCTGCCATTCCTTATTATTTTCTACAGTTTTTCCTCCTCCCTGCTGTGCCATGATTGTTCTGCTGCCCTATGCTTCCAGGGACTCTCTGAGCAGACAGCGTCCTCCCTTCAGTAAAACCTTGTCTTCTGTGCTGGAGGTTTGCAGTTGTGCAATTTTACCCTTTTATAACCTCCTAAAATTCTTCCTTAGGTTGGTCTACTGTGCTCTCAACCTTGGGGAAAATGAGAGCATTTTGGGCTATAATACAGGGGGGTTGGGGTTCCCTGCACCTCCCTGGCCTCAGGGGAGAGGTGGGGAGCAGGCAGTCAGTGACAACAGCACCAGAGAGGGGCTGAGTGCTGGGCTTGGTAACTCCTCAGCTGCAGAGAGAACCTTGAATTCTGGGCTTGTTAAATTGCCCTGTGATTATAAAGGCAGTGCAACAGCTCAGATCAAAAACCTACCCAGGCAGATTAGGAATGTGTCAGATGCTGAACTCCTCAAAAGCACTAATACCTTGCTGCGCTTTTATGTGGTTTAAGTTGTGCATTTGTTTTGGAGCCAACAGACAGGGCCAGAAAAGAAGACGAAGCAGCATTTGCCAGTCCTCCCTTTGTAAACTTACATTGCACAGTGGGAAGCAGGAGAATTTACTTTAACTAAAGCCAAGTCAGTGGTTTAATCTTTGTAAACACATCTTAAGTGCTCTGCCTCTTATCTTTATGCCTGCCGTGGCTTTTGTACCAAAAAAAAAAAAAAAGGTAGAAAGCTGTTCAGCCAGAAATATCACAGTTCTGACATGAGAACTGGTCATCAATCACTTTTCTGTAGAGCTCTGTGTGTGCATGTGTGTGTGTGAGAGTGAGCCTGTGTGTTTGTGCTCCTGTGTTGTTGAATCAGCAACTGGTGGCCTACAGTGCAAACATAGCCTGCTCCTGCCAGTGCCAGCACACAGAGAGAAAGAGAGACAGAAAAAGACAGACAGACAGAAAGACAGAAAGAAAGACAGACAGACAGACAGAAAGAAGGNAAATAGTTAAAAGGGAAAAATCCTCTCACAACAAAATCTGAATTCTCCTGAGTTGTCTGGAAAAATCTTCCAAGGAGGAAAAGGTCTTGCTGCAAGGTAAACTCAAAATTAGAAAACTATCTGGTTCTCTGTGTAAATGTATACATGTGTTTATTTGCAGAAATCACATCAATGTTTTAAGATGCTGTTCTTTTAAAAAATGAAATTATCGTGCAAGACCTGTTTGCTACTTTTTTCAGGCTTTGTGGAATAGGTGAGCATTGCAGATGCTGGTAGTGTGCTAAAAGTCGGTGCGAGAAATGGCAATTTAAAAACTCAGCTTTTCATGTAAGTCTTTTGCAATAATATGTTCTTCCTATCACATGCAGATTGACATTAGGATAATCTTTCAGACCATGTATTACTCCTTATCACAGCACAAAGAATGCAACACAGAATATTGGGAAATTTGAGGCACGAAATAGTACCAATTTTTGCAGCACTGAGTAAGTGGACTCCTAAAATGTAACTGAGAGAATGCCATGCAATATTGGTGGACCAAACAGAGCTAACAGTGAATCCCTTCAACACAAAGTGAATTTCAGGACACTATTCCAACATTTATATGAAACTGTTGTATTTGCCTCATCTCTCTCTGCACTGTGCAGACAAAGACACCCAGGGGACATTTTTACCAGGCGTGTTTACAAACCTTTTTCTCAAGTGCATCTTCCTTTTTAATCCTTTTTGTTATTTGGATAACAATAAAGGGCAAATTTGGTGCACTGTGCATTAAACCTCCATTTTACCCAGAAGATTTGTGATGTCCCTGCAGCCAGACTGTTTTGGTTTTGGCATCAGAGGAGATCCCTTTATGCAAACAAGGAGCCTGTGCATCTTCTGAATCCCTGCTGAAAGAAGTTACTGTGTGATGGTGACATGTCATGGGCTGCTGAAGGTGCTACGTCTATTAAAGTCCATAAAATATTACAGGACTGGTATTCAGAGGGACCAGCAGGATGTTTCCTCAGAATATAGCCAGCTGTGCAAAGAAGCTGGGCTGTTTTCTTGACCTGTTTTGTTGCCAGGGTTTTTATCTTTTATGTAGCGTGACCTTCTGAAATAGCCTGAATTTTCTCTACTAAATAAATGAGAGGCTATCGTTGCAAATGTTACAGACAACAGTTTCAGTGCTACTTTCAACTAGTAAAACTCCTATATTACACCTTGTCTTTACTACAGCAGTAGTAAATAAAAAATGAACAATTAGCAATGACTTGGGTATAACTGATGACAGTGGGATTATATCTATTATTATCTCCAAACAGAATGAAGTCCAAGTCAATAAAGGATATTAATTGTGCTTTAAAGAAAAAAAATCTATTAGCTTAAAACAATGCTGGGAGAAATTCAATGGGGAGAAAGACTTTATTAACAGAAAAATCTGAACTATAATTGAGAATAATTGGATAATACTTAAGGAGATGCCCAAAAAAGCCCCACCCAGCAAAAGAATCTGCATTCATTAAATGGTCTGCTGCAGAAGGGAAGTAAAACTTCTTATGCATATGTGTACTTGGATCCCAGGAGAAAATGCAAAATGCTCCCAAATGTCAATACATGTAAATTAGCAGGTAGATTTTGGAGAAAACTGATAAAAGGGGAAACAGGTAACAAGGAGAACCATGACAAGCAGAGCTGAGGAAAGCTGCCTGTTGAGGAGTATCTTCTTGTATTTTGGGGATTTTATCTTAGTATTTCCAGAATAAAAAGCACTAAAAATGGCATGTGTCCATTACGAGATGAAAATAGTGAAACTGCTAATAGGAAAAGATATTTAAAAGAGGGTTATTCTGCTGTATTTTTGTCTTCTGTCCAGGGAAAAAATCCCAAACCCTAATAATTTATTCATGTCAACAAACAGTAATCACATAGTTTTTGTTCCAGTTGTAACTAAAGAGGAGGTTAAACAGCAGATAATAAAGTCAGGCAAGGACCTGAGTAACCTGTATCCAGCAGTCTGAAAAAAAGAGCAAGCCAAAGAAAATAAATCTTAGCACACTGGGGAAGTTCCAGATGCCTGGGAGAAAGCTGGCATGACAAATGGCATGAACCAGATAATTTGTAGACTTGTCAGCCTGATAGGGATTCTGGAAAGTGGAGTTGGTACTGCATAACATTTTTATCAGGCAGCAAGGGTGATGCAGAATCAACAGGGAATATGCCAGATGCACCAAAAATAGGTCAACTTCTGGTCTCAAAATACTCTTCTGCAGGGCTATGTCCATCATCTAAAGATGTTTCTGTTATACATGTGTTTCTGTGAATCATGGGAAAAAGGAAGCAGGTGGGAGTTAGAGATCTCACACTGGTGTTGATGTTCTTCAGACTCTTCACAAACATAGCATGATAATATGCTGGACTGAAAAACCTGACTGGGAGAGGTCTAAAGGAACCAGCAAACCAGAAGGTGGTCTGATTATAACCTAGAGCTACCTAAATGTTAACAGACAACTTGAGAGACTGTTTCAGTCTGGCAGACAAAGCTACAAAACAAGAGCCACTGGCTGGGGTTGGAAATACATTTTTAATTAAAAGTAATCTCCTTGTAAGAAAGAAATTTAATTGTAAGAAAGTACTTCATCATCAGAACAACTCACAATGGATAAAAAAAATGTTTACACTGGAAGTTTTTCCAGAAAAAATCTGTTTTATTCCAACCATTGTCTTTGGATCTGAAGCTTGAACTGATCTCAGTCCTGTGGTCCATGGAAAAAGAACATTGGCTTGAGGGTCCTTGGTGAGTCCTGTCCTTAAAATCTATGACCTGCAGAGAAATAAAAGCAATGCTGCATGCTGAGCGATCTATTTGGAGTCAGGTGTCTGACAGAGGAGGCCCCACTCCTTGTGAAATAAATGATTTCTGAATCAAGGACATGTTTCTTTCAGAAGAGTGTAGTCATTTAGGGTGAGTGTAACAGCTTGGCCGTTCAAAAAAACCACAGTGCAGTAATCTAATGATAAAATCAGCAAACAACGCAGTGGGAGAAGGGTGGTTATTCAGTCTTCAATATCTTCTTTAGCACATCACATTCAAATATTTCCTTGGACTGGAAGAGATACTCTTTATTGCAGAGATTAAATTTGTCCTTTTGGGAAAATGGGGTGGAGGAGGAAATCTTACAGTGTTTTTGCTTTGTTCCTTTTCAAGCCATTATATCTATCTGTGAAAATACCACTGAGCAAGTTGGCAGTATCACTAATTCCCAACAGCACAATTATACCCATTTTTGCTCAAACCTAAAATGAAAAAATAAAAAAAAACCCCAAAGGTTTGAAAAGGAAGAAGCACTATGTAAGGTAAAAGCCAATTCAGAGAAAGGCCATCAGAGCTGCTGTCTCCAATGAGTCTTTGCTAAAGCAGCTCAAACTTGAAATTAAGCAGCAGTGGGGAACATCTGCAAACCATCAAAGACGGTGCAAAGGTTGGTGAAAATCTTTGTGGCCACTGTGATTCATAGATACCAGCCAAATACAAACAAAAGCTTTTTTCTTTTGTGACAGACATAGTATTGTGGCTTGAATCACACAGAGCCCTATTGTTGGGTTATTTTATCTTATTTCTTTTGCAGATTCAAGTGGGGAAACAGGCTTAAAGAGCCGTTGGGGCAGAGCCTGTCTTGCATGAAAGCAAGTGAGGTGGCTCTCTCATCTCAAGCTCTTCTCTCATAGCTTTCTGTCAGTGGCTCTTTCTTCCCTCTTATTATCTGTCATGCAGATATGTGACTGAAGATGAGGCCAGATCTTGGTGGGCTGCAGGATTTTAGGACCAGGGTCAACATCAGTGCAGATTTTAAGAACCTTTGAAGGTTCTTGGTGAGGTCTGTCCTTAAAATCTATGATCTGCAGAGAAATAAAAGCAATGCTGCATACTGAGTGATCCTCTCTTTGTCAGGTGTCTGACAGAGGAGGCCAGGAGGCTTGGGTAATTGTTTGGGTGTTTAAAGTGCACTCAAGTCCAAGCTACACCAGCAAGACTAATAGAGAGGTGATCTGGGATCTTAAACCTAGCTCTACAGTTCAGACACATCTTTTGTTTTTAGGGAAACACAATCAGCCCAAATGCCCTTTTTTGCTAGTACTTTATTCCATGTACTCGCAGCAAAACTGATTAATAGACATGAATTGAAATCAAGACTCGCCTCTGCAAAGTTATCTATTGTAGGGGCTGCCAAGCCCAGCAGCCTGATCGAGGCAGGGTGACCACATTTTTGTGCCCCCAGGACTGTCCCATGGAGGGGCTGAGCACACAGCCACCACAGGAGCACATCCACACTCGCACAAGCTGCACATACACACGTTGCTGGCCATAAAGATCAGCACAGGCAGAAATACACATACACAGGTGGCTCCAATGGGCCAATCCTGTCCTGCTCTCTGACAGTTCTAGGAATTTCTAGGAGTGGGAAATGTACACATACATGTAATGTGGGTACCCCCATCCAGGGGGTTGGATTGTCAGCCTGCCTAGCAGCTGCCCCTCGACCCCAGTCACTGCAAGCACTGGCACCTGGGCATAAAAAGCCCTCTGGCTGTGGCCCCACTCCAGGTCCTTAGGTGCAACCCCCCTGGCTCAGCCTGGAGCAGACTCCAGGGGAGCATTATTGCAGCCTTTCAGTACTTAAAGAGGGCTTATACAAAAGATGAGAAAAAAAATTTAGCAAGGCCTGTTGTGATAGGACAAAGGGCAATGGTTTTAAATTAAGTATATTTAGACTAGATACAAGGAAGATTTTTTTTTTTTACAGTGAGGGTGTTGAAACGCTGGAACAGGTTGCCCAGAGAGGCAGTGGATGTAGACATTCAAAGCCAGGCTTGATGGGGCTCTGAGCAGCATCATCTAGTTGAAGATGCCCCTGCTCATTGCAGGTGGGTTGGATTAGATGGCCTGTAAAGGTCCCTTCAAATAAAAAAAAAAAAATTCTATTATTTTATCTATCATCAAGACTGAGCCATTTTGAAAATCAAAATTCCATCAAAAATTAAGTCATATCCGACAGAAGCAGCAATAAAATCTCTGGCCATGCTAAGGTCAAAGGGGAATTTAAGGCCTTTTGTTGAAAGCTTGAGTGTCATGTTTGGCTTGAGACATTGATTTAGCATCCATCTCCCTGCAGCACATGATGTGCACGAAGCCCTGTAAGGACATTGCCAACTTGCCACTGTCCCCCGTAGTCCCTTGTTACCACAACTGATAATGAAGGGTGACATGACAGAATTATCTGCACCAATGGGCTTCTCCCTCACTACTGGCCCCTTCTATCTTGGGGCAGGCTGGGCTCCAGCACTTCTGTGAGTCTAGCTGAGACTGACCTGAGCACCCCCTCTTTGATTTTTGATAAACTAGCAGAAATACTCCTGGCTTCAACACTAGAACTGTGCAGAAAGGTCAGAGGTCAGAGACCTCGCTTTAACTCAGTCTGACCATAGCAAGCATCCCAAAAATGTGTGTGTGTCCTTCACTGAGATGCTCCCTGAGCCTGTCTTTGATATAGCTCCATAAACCTCCACCACAAACATCCAATACTGAAAGAGATCATATGGAACCCTTCTGATCTTACCTTTTTGGCACCCTCAACAGCTGCTTTCTCCAGCAGAACAGGGAGACTAAAAAAGAGCAAGAAAGGTTTCATGAGGCTGATTAATCAGAGACATTTCCCTCCTCCACTTATTCATATCAGTCATAGATATAGTATTTAGCATTTTCCTTGGCATTCAAATTCTCAGTGGCTAACAATTCCCAAAAAGAAAAAGGAATGGACATTCTTAGCTGAAGTAGAATTGTCCAACAAGTCGACCAAGTGATGTCTACAAGTCTAGATCAAAAGACAAATAACTATTGTTTTGTTTAAACTCCTAATATTTCAGGGATTAAATTCAGTGTTTGGAATTGGCTTAGTTTTCCTCATTTCTTAGCTCTCCTCTCTCCAATTCTTTCCAGTTTTGGTCACAGTAGGAATTGTTGAGATGGTCTTAGACACCAGCCATCACCCAGAAGAAATCCCAGTTTACTCTTTCTGGATGTTAGCAGCAGTTATTAATACCTACCTTTCCTGAAGTGTTTTTGGAGGGCTGTCAGATGAGTTTGGAGTACTGCATTTACAGATCTTCCAAGGGTGGAGTACTTATGCTAGTTTGCTAATGCTCTTGGCCCCTCGTGTGGGCCATCTTTAGTGTTCCTAATCTGTAGATGGAATAGAACCCAAGAGCATAATTTTACAAGGTAGTTCCACAATATATTAGGACCTGGGCTTTCCCTTTGCTACAAGCCATTTAAGAACTACATTCTCGTCATCTTTTCCACTTATTTCCCATTCTGATGTAGCCAATATGTTGGAATCCTTTGTAAAAACATGTCATTTATACTTATGTAAGTATTTGCTATTGCAGACAACTTGCTTAGAGTTTACTGGCACCAGCAAGAGCAAAGCATACAATGGTAAATGGAAACTTATTTCTTGAGTCAGCTTAGAGCTGAGAGGCTTTGTGTTTGCTGTTTCCTAACTGTGAAAATTACATGGAAAGTTCTGCAGGTATCAGCATTTTGTGATAATAATTTCCATATAGCCAAATAGAGAAATTAATAATTTTGGTTTCTACACTAGATTTTGCAGGCTTTTAGAGCAAACTGAGAGACCTTAGAACAATATCCTCCTACATTTACATCTCAAAGTGTAAAGCTCTTGAGGGTGATGACTCATAAAGCATTTCTTCCTTCCCCAGAGATCCAAGCTTGCAAATGGAAACAAGGTCTGCAATTCCAGTGAGGAAGCTGGCATGAGGGGTGGGTGGAGGTGTCAGGGCCCACACCACATTACATGATGATGGATTGATGGGACCACATCAATGGGCCCTGAGAGCTGTGTGGCTCCCTGGGTAAGAGGAGGTGGCAGGAACAGAGGAATGTCATTAGTTAACCCACCCATGAGGCAAGAAAGGCCTCAAAGTCAATAAGCAACAGCCTGGAGGGGCTGGGAGGTTCACAGCTGAAGCCAGCAGGTGAACCTGGCTTCCTGATGGGAAATCTCCAGCCAGTGGAAAGTCACCAAAGCCCTCACCTGCTCCCCCACCTAAATCAAAGTCACAAGGTGTCATGCCACAACGCAAACAGAAATAAAGTCTGGCTCAACCCGCAAGTTATATATTTAGAAAACAAGGGTGGCCTTGCTAATACCATGTAGTTCCCTTTGCAGCTTCTGATATTTTAAGTCTGGAAGAGATGACCCGAATCTAGTTGTGATTATAAGCTGAAGCCAGAGCACCTGCTTTTGCCTCTTTTGTCACTAGCCCTGTGGTAACTCCAGTGGTAAAAATCAGTCAAAGGAGTAAGAGGGAACAGTTAGCATCTCCTCACAAATGCTAAAAGCAGCACCAAATGACGTGTATGAATCATCCCATCTAGTCTTATACAAGCTAGGATAAAAATGTAGCAGTCACACAATCTGTAATAAACTGTCATGCTCTGGGACATAATGCATGTCTTTAAGTTAAGCAGAAACCATTCCATGGGCAAGTCATTGCATAGTGGTACACTGTGTTTGCACCTCTCTTCAAAGCACCTGTGTTAACAGCAGTCAGGCAGAAAAAAAGATTGCAGAAGGCATTTGACTGATCTGAATGGCAATTTCTATCTCACTACAGGTTATATTCTCTTCCTCTTTCAGTTTTGTTTTTTTTTCACAATGCAGTCAGGGAGTATTTATGTCCTTGCTATGAGAATGCGTCAAGAATGTCGCTCAAAGGGAAGATGGTTCCATCCACTGTTAGGTTTGCCAGGTAATTAAATTGCTCTTTTAATGCTCACTTAATCACAGTGACTTCTCTGCTGCTCTATGTGAAGAAATGATCTTACTTCCAGAGATTATATGAGCGCTTTTGTGTTTGATATACTCATGGTTTAGGAAGCTACTGCTCCTTTTGTTTTGCCTCCTGCAACAATATTCAGAAGACTGTATCTTCAAACATAGCATTTGACACATTGCAGTGGTACAAATGTCACCTAATCCTCATGGTGACCAGATCTCAAAGGCAAAGCACATGACAATAAACTGAACAATGCCGGGGCATGTATCTGGGCACTGAGACTCGGTCGTGTTTATTGTTAATGTGTCGCTGCACTTCCTGGCAGATTTTCAGTGCAGCCCAAACACCAATATCTCAAACACTCCTCATTTTGGGAGTTAGCATGGAATACTGACCATTCCCCTCAAACTGATGGGGTGTGGTCACCCTACTCTGAAGATCTTCACAGTGTAAGTGAAGTGAAGCCCACCCTTTGCCTCTGTCCTCATTTCAATATGACAGCAATGGACACAATTTATTAGTATTGACAGCAGAATTTCTCCCACCTCATGCCCTTATTTTTATTCCCTGTATTCCTACATTTCCTATTCTCATCAGTCCTCTGCACTACTCTATCACATTAACATAGCATGCTGCCAATGAGTCAAGCAAGGAGACCCATTATTATGCGCTCCCACAGGCAAGGTGTTTAGGGCTGAAGTGCTGGCAGAAGGTCCTGGGTGTGGCATTTTCTCATGTTTAGGGTGCCCTTCACAGACAGGCCCTACATCTGCTGAGCAAAGAGTGGGATCTTCAGTGGCCACTAAGCCGACAGGTACCTAAGAGAGCCAATGGGAAAAGTCCTAGAGAAGAGCAGGGTGGTCCTCCTTCACAGAGCCAGAGCTGTGTCTCTACAGATGCTCCCTACAGTGCAAATAGATGATTCTGTGATGTTCTGGGATCACACTCTTAAACCAGCCCTTTTTTAGGAGCTGCTAGGTGCAGAGGAGACTTTCCAGGCAGGCTAGTAAATGCTTTCTGGGTTCAGACAGAACAGGGGGATTAGGAAACATATATGTGTTTACAACCTTGCAGTGGAAGTAGGTTGCCTTTGTCTGCCTAAATGATTTGTGGATGAAGCCACTACTTAGCCACCGCTGAGATTTACATGGTTTCCTCTGACTAAGCCTCTCCTCCCCATATGCCTCACCACAGCTCCCCTGAGCAAGTGCTCCACAGGGCCCCCAGGACAGAAGGCCAGACCAAGGTCAGGATACCTCCAAATTCATCAAAATGAGGCCTAAATGAGCCCCACACATCATGGAGGCACTGTAGTGTCCCCACACAGCTGTCCCTCTCTCCCCAGAAGCTCCTGTGTGTCAGCTGGTGCTGGATGAGGGGCAGTGCTGTCAGCACAGGCTCGCTCCATCTGTGCACGCACCATCTGGGTGCCTTCTTCCCTTTACATGCAGCTGCAGGTTTCCTGCTGCATATGTTCAACCTCCCACAGCTGGAAGCAGTAAGAGGTAGTTTGTAGTTATACACAGGAAGGATTGAAGTTTGCAAATTTTTAGCACTCTGCATGCTAGCAGACCCAGTCTTTATTGGCTGGTTTGCTCACTTTGTGGTTGCCATTTTCATCCTCCTGTGAGAAGATGCTGCGACTCGTTCAGGAGGAAAATGCTCTTGTCACTTTGTCACCTCACTGTCATGAACCTGTGTCCACCACTTACTATTTTGTGGAAAGAAAAACCATCCCTAGCATTGCTTCTGTCCGTCAAGAGAAAGGGCTGAGCTGGCACTTTGCCATGCTTGGTGAGTGTAGGTTGGTACAAACTGTCAGAGGATTTTTATAGTGCCTATCACCAGAGTACCAAAGCACTGAAATATTGTTCGTCATGTTTGCCTCCCCACTGATCTTATCACCAAAGGCCAATCCTACTGCAGACCATTGGTCTTCCATGTGGTATTGGTTAGAGAGTTTGTTTTGCTAGATGGACTGATCCGTAGCCAGCACTGGGATAGTCTCTAACTCTGGGGTCAGATTCCAGGCTTTAATTAATACTGACAATAAACACGCTGCTCATAAGGGCTTTTTGTAAGGTGACTTTAGTGTAGCTTATAGATGTGTTTTCTGAAATTTGTTTCATGTTGTGAAACTTCCAGTGCTTAAAGAGGACTGTGGACACTGTAAGTCTTGAAATAGAGGTTAAAAAATCCTGTGACAGGTGCAAGTCATGTAGGAAACATCACAAAAATAGATTTATAAGAGGTCTGTGATATTTAGAAATAGCTGACTGTACTATTCCTAGTTGACTGGCAGTTTTCTCAAGGATCTATATAATAGTTACATTAGACCTTTTAAATTTCAATATATTTTCATGCTTTGGCACTCTCCAGACACATTGAAATAAATCTTGTGGGTTTTCGCATGTTGCAACAACTGGGTGCATGCTACTGTGGTCAGTTTTAATAGGTATTAATACAGTGAGTAGCAAGCAAATTATAACTGTTTCACATTAGACATAATTTTACAGCAGACAATTTTATAAGGAGAATGGAATGAATCAAATTCAGTAATTAGTATTAAAATATTTTTTACATTCCCTGTGTTCCAGTGGAACTGATGACAAGCCTAGAGAAGCATGCTAGGACAAACAGACCAGAAAATTAAATTCTTCTAGTTTTCATATGCCAAAGCAGGAATAATTTGCTTTTCTTTATTTTTTTCTCAGCTTTTCATTTTTCTTTTTGAAAAGAGGATTACAATGTAATCTTACATTTCTAAATACTATCACAAATATTTTTTTTCAGCTCCATAGAACTGTGATCTGTTTTAGTTTTTTTGGGGTAAAATCTTATGTGGTATGCGTGATAGATTGCATTTACTAGGATGTGAAGAAAGCCAAAAGGTTAAAGTCAAGGTTGCAATCTCAGGACTCTGATTTTTGAGGAATGTTTATTCTCTCAATTAAGCATATACATATACTTGCCAGATGTCCAAGATCATATCACATTTTTGACATACAACCCATGTTTAAAGAGGTTGTGCTCAAGCTCTGGGTGCTGCTGAAAACAGAACGCTTAAAAGACGTGGGGTGTCTTTGGGCAGTAGCTTTGAGCTCATTGTGCCCCATTGATCAGGAGATGCCTCCAAAGGCTCTGAAGGGCTCCAGGGTTGCTGTCAACTATGGAGAATCCAAGGTCAAAACTTGCTTAGTAAGAACAGAAACTCCTTCAGCTTGGTTTTAGGTGTCCTTCGATTTAGTGTTGATTAGATTTCTGAGTCACTCACCCAGTTATAATCAGCACAGAGAGAGATAACACCTTTAAGGCTGTCTCTTGTCCCAAGCTTAGGTATTCCAGTCCAGCAGGAAGGCTGGTGTGTGTCTGCTCATCACCTACAAGGAGAACCCAAACAACAGACTTGGCTGGATATCTAGCATTTAGATAGTTTCACTGTAGGCTGGAGCACCACCAGCCAGCTAAAGCAAAGAGAAGCAAAGACTGAAGGAAGTCACCATGGTTTAGGTTTTGTTTCAAGGCCCTTTCCTTACCTTGGAGCAGACACAGCCGCTTCACTTCTCTGAGCCAGTCATAAATCAGAACAATTACTGCCTTCTCCACCGGCTTTTTACCACTTGTAAAATAAGGACTATCAAAATATTTGTGATGGTTGTTACACAAGGCTGAGGCATGGTCATTAGTCAGTGTATGCAAAGGGCTGTGCAATTCATGGATGAAAGGCGTGGACCATTGTCTCTTTGGTTTAGGGATTTCCATTGCACTCATCACTTGCTCTGAAATCCTGATCCTATAAACACTTCTGTATGTCCTTAACTTTTTAATGTAAGGAGTTTCCTTGATGAGATAATGATATTACTCATTATACAGCTACTTATTCCAACTCACTGTACTTATAAACCAGGACTGTTTCTCAGAAGTTCCAAAGGTCAAAGCCCTGTATATGTTTACATGAAAAAACTCAGGTATTTTACATTCGAAGTGTCTTTATTTCTTGGCACTAGAAATAAAAAATATTTTGTTTCAAAATATAGAAGATATGTAAATAAATAAATAAATAAATAAATAAATATAATAATAATACTATCTAGCAGCCTTCTTTGTTCCCACTCTTCTTTAATTGATATTCATTAATACTATTTCTGTGGAGAAGGGTTTAATTCAGTAATGCTATTTCTCTGGAGAAGGGCTTAATTTTTCTGCTACTGGTATTGGTGATATCTAGAGCTAAGTGGTGAGAAAGCTTAAAAAAAAGATAAGGTAGATTTTTTATAGGTTCTGGTTTATTTTTTCAGATGGGCTGATATATTGTTCTGAATGTCTGTCTTTGAGATACTGAAACCCAGCCAAAAGAAGCCTTACTGACCCAAATGTTTTTTCTTTTAGAAAACTTGCTTTTCTCATCAGGGTAACAATGTGATTAGGCTTTGAATTTTTATGGCAATGATTCTTTTCTTTTAATAATTCCTCAGTTTATATGGTCATGCCATTACAGGGATGCTTGCATTTAAAGAGAAAATATTGCAGGTAAACACAGGACCTGGAAAGTACACTCTGACTTTAGACTTTCCATAAAAGCAGCCTGGGTCATGCTTCAAGAGAAAATAGTTTGTTTTTTCATCCAGTGTCATTTGGGGCAATTTTCAAGTTCTTGAGGCAGTCAAAACTCAGTATCAGGCTTCACTGCTGGTAATTTCTTCATTAGTCTTGTATTGGCCTACATCTGAGGACTGCTTACTGGAATTGATGCTTTCAGCTTGTATTAGAAATTAAAGTTGCTTTCATTTGGTATATCTCCTAAGGGGTAAAATAGAAACAGCGGGAGGGGAAGGGAAGGGAAGGGAAGGGAAGGGAAGGGAAGGGAAGGGAAGGGAAGGGAAGGGTGTGCTGCTGCCACATGAGACTTCCACAATCTGACTGCAAACACCTTGTGGTGGGTACCCAACACTCTCCTGTGCATCTGCATGGGAAGGAGGGGTGACAATCCCTTACTTCTGCCCCAGCAAGTATTTGGGTGGTATAGTATAACAACCTAGACACAACCACACAGCTTCACACTATGCCACTCGCATCCTTGGTTGAAATTAGGACAGAGCAAAATAACCTGTTTCTGACCACAAAACACAAGGCTCCACTCTTTAACTGAAGGCAAGGACCCCTAGGGATAAGGATGGGGTGAAAAGGAAGCCACAGGTTTTTGAAACCTGGATGTAGGAGGTGTCCAGGTCTTAGCCGTGTTGAAGTGCTCTTCCTGGGCAATACATTTCCTTCTCCACACCACACTTGTTTAAAAGCTATAAAAACTTCTGCACATCGGTCTTCCCCATGCAGAATAGTGGACTGTCATCTCTACATAGCATTACTAATATGTCAAGACCCATATGAATAAGTGACAGGCAGCACTACTCAGGGACTTTTCTTGCAAGCCAGGTGAGTAGAGTATGGCCTTGAGGCTTTTCCCTGTGTTGTTTTGTGAGATGCTCTGCTTTTCTAGAGTAGGAAAATTTGATTGGTCCTTTTAACTTTCTTCCCTTTCTGACAGTCCCAGCTCAGTCTGGTCTGTTCATGGTCTGACTTTAAGCCTTCAGCCAGGCCCTGACTTTCTGCTGTACTGAAAAAGTGCTGTGCATCACAAATATGCTATTTACAATATAGCTTGTTTTACTTGTGCATATACAATAACTAAGAGTTAGCAACAGCTGACAGTTGTTTCATAGATAGATTTCACATGAGTGAAATTTCACATGAGTGAAAAACAGATGCCCTGCAGGCACCAGATTTGAGTGCTAAGAGTGCTCACCTCCATCAATTGTACAAAAAGCAGGAACAGCTATAGCAAAGTCAGTACCTTTCTACCAATGCCTTCCAGTGTCACCATTGAGCAAGTTATCAGCCTTTCAAGGTCATCCCAGTCTAAGACTAGCTGAAAGGCCAAGCAGAAGCATCATAGAAGACAAGTAGAGTTGCCTTACCCACCTTTTGGCAGCATTCAGGAAAGAGGCAATTCACCTTTGGCAGGATTCTCCCCACTTCTGACGCAGTAATCTTTCTGGATCTGCTTATTTTAAGTCTAGGCAAATGCTGAGGAGGAATCTGTGATGAATTCACACTGTTCATCTAGATGAATATTCTGGGTATGTTCCCTTTGATGTTCATGCAGAGGGTGAGACTCTCATGGCTGGAAAAATACCACTACATTTTCTGTGTATATAGTGCATCTGTCAAAAGGTGTGAAGATCCTCTATCCAGTCAAGACACTTCTTGTGTTTGCCATTCACCTGGCACAGTACTTAGGAAGATCATCCCAGGTTTTCCTTCTACTTTAATAAGTGTTATTGACTAGCAGGCATTGAAATGCTGGTGGAGTACACTGGCTAGAGTAGATGTAGAAGAGCAACACAGAACTATCTGCATCTATGAGAACTGCATAAAAACACACACCAAGTTGTTCCAGTCATTCTGGAAAACAAAACAAATGCACAATGTGTAACACTATTCACAGTCACAGCCTTAAAACTCTGTGCCATAAAGATGACAGCAGTGAATATCATGCATAATTTTAACAAGTTGGAAAGAATAATCAACCCGTGCTTACATAACAGTTACATGAAAACTTCCTAAAAAAAATTGCCATCATGGCTGCAGCCATCCCTTGTCTAGAAAGCTGGCCATGTCCCAGCAGCCCAAATCAATGAGGGGTGAAATGACCCTAATCCCCACCAAAGTAGCTGATGAAATAACTGAACTGCGTAACACCAACTGGCAGTCTGTAGAAAGCTGGCTGAAACAGATCACCAGGTTTACTGCTCCAAAACAAGGTCTTAGGAGCTTGTCTTTCAGAGTGGTGGTGTGCATAGAAGAAGAAAGTAGTTATAGACAGAGCTGGCTTAATGGGTTAGAACTCCAAGTAGTTGTCCAAGACCCCAAGACAGCAGGGCCCTGCTTGGTTCAATTTATCAGAGAGGCATCCAGCAAGGCAGCTGGAAAGCGGGAGCAGCCCTTTGCCCAGGCTCTCTACAACTCTGACATTACCTGTACAGCAAAGCTGCTGTGCTTCCAAACCCATCCCCAGCATCAGAGATGCCAGAAAAGATGAATCTAAACTTTGCTGACCATCCCAGGCCCTGCACTGGACATGCTCATCACCAGCTCTCTCATGTGGATGTTTTTACATCATGAATGTAGACATTCCACTGTGGCATACCACCATGCAGATATCCTTACAACACCAGAGCTGTCCCAGCCAAGGTTCTGGGTGAAATCCAGAGCTCTCCAGATGGCCAGTGCCGTCTTCCTTTGTCCTTCAAGACTCACTTGAATCTTTTCACAAGTATTTTGGAGAACATGGGATGAGATGGGGCTATCTGGATTGTCAACACCCCGGCAGTTGTGGGCAGCACACTGCTCAGTTTAGTCAGAAATGCTCAGGATGACTTCCCTCTTATACGCCCTCAGAACATTCCCCATTCCCCAGCTCACACCTGTGCAAAGTCCAAGAAAAATAAGGCTGGAAATGACGCCAATCTCTTACAACACGTGCCACTCCAGAAGAACCTGATGGTCCACATGGTCATGCACAGCTCTGGACAGAGAAGACTGTGCAGAGCCCAGAGTACAACACTGCACTGGACAGTGCTGGGGTGGAGAAGAGGGGCTCACATCTGCCACCACAGTACTCCTAACTATTCCAGAATTAATTTGGATTTGCTCCTTTCTGTCTTGCTGAGAAAATTTCTCAATACAGGCAACATGCTGTACTTTCATCTCTGCTTTTTAAAGGTGTCTTTAATTACATGTGGTTCCTGAGAAATTGTTATTACCAATTTTGTTTCAACCGACTGGTTGTATCCGGAAATAAAAGATTATAGTGTCTTTTGATACTTTATGTTTCTTCCTTTACAATGGAGATTCTACTGCTGGAGATCCTTTCTGAGTTCTGAATTCCTCGCTTTGCATCTCCCACTTGGCATGGACCCGTGTTCTCTTTTTTTTCCCAAAACCCAAGCACCAGTGAAGTCTCACAGAATATACCCAACAAAACCTGACTGCAGTCTTGGTAGTCCAGCTGCACAGAGGACAACTTTCTCCACATGCAATGATACTTTGCAACCTTCTAAATGGCATGAAAGTCACAACAAAGTGATGCTATACAGGATATGCTTACAGGCTCACATGTCCCATTTATCATTTGACTAAGAGCTTCCCCTTTTCAGGATGTTAGAGAGCCCCCACCCTCAGCTTGTGAGTACCTTTGGTTCCCTGCATCTCCAAGGTGCTCTCTGGATTGCTGTGGGTTGCTGCAGCTGCTGTGGTAACTGCTCACATAAAACCTCTGCTGGACTGAGTGCAAGTCAAAGCAGCCCTTGAGTAGGCTTCACTCATTCAGCTGCCTCCTGGGGAATATCTCTCAATGTTTCATTTTACAGCCTGTCTTTTCCTGCACTCAGCCTGTACAGTCTGTAATTTTCCCTCATTCCCTCCAACTCCATGTGGACCATGATCTGAGTGACCACTGATCCACACAGATCTCCTGGAAATATCCTTAAATCCTATGCTCTTAGGGAGAAAGATGTCTAAAAGAAGCCATATGTACTCAGTACCAGACTCCTGGGCTTTGAGACAACATACAGGGAGAAGGAGTCCACCACCAAAAAAGCCCATCCTTGTGCAGGAGCCTGCCCCAATGCATAGCCAGGGGTGCAGGAGGAGACATCAGGTGGACAGCCCTGCCCCTGGCTCTGCATATCTCCACATGACCCTGCACACAGCCATGTGTGTCATCAGTGGCAGAGGATTCTCCAGCCTCTGTTATGCTTTGGAACTACATTTGTTAATTGTTTCTCAAGTTCAGTTTAGGCAAATGCCATTTTAGCATAATTTTATTTACACAGGGGACAGATTAAACCAGTAATAATAATGACACATATTAGGTGCAGCTGTTCTATTTTTTCCCCCCAAGTAGGCCTGCAGCACTGTTTCCTAATTTAAGTCCTGGTGCTACAAATCTGAGTAAATTTTACACATGGGAATATTTCCTCTAGACTTGGTGGAGGCTGCTCAGATGTAAAAAGCTGTATTTTCTCACAAGTATTTTCAGGGCTGAACCCATAATTTAAGTGGCCCAGTTTAACCTAGTTTTTGCCTATATTAAAAAATATCACCAAACAGGCCAAGGAATCCTCTGTTACTTTTCTGACCAAGTTTTGCTTAATTATTTAATCATAGTCATGCCAGTAAAACAACATGTTTGACTTTGGAAACAGTCTTGCAAAAGTCTGATGATGATTGTTTGTATCTCATCTTAATAATGTATAAATCTTAAAGACTTTATCCCTTAAAACTTTATCCTTTGTTGGTGACGAGGTTTTTTTTTTTCGGTTTGATTGGTTGATTGGTTTTTTTCCCCTAAACCTAGAACAGTAGATGATTTCTCAAGATAATGAAACAAAAAAGAGGTAACTTCACAGTCAACCTCCTTAATGTGCACCCAAAGATGGTGAATTTATATGCTGTGGAGTAACTGACAGATTCACTGATTCTGTGTAACTTTTTATATATTTTTTCATTTGTATCTATAACACAAAAAAAAGAGCAGAAATTAAGAGAAATTGAGGACTAACATGGGAAACTATAGAAAATCTTTTATATCCTTTTAATTAAATTTATTTCTATTTATAATTTTGGTATAACTTACAGTATAAAAATTATTTTAAAATAGCCAGGCTTTCTGCACATCTAAATGCATTTTTCCATACAATAGGAATAATGTTTGTTTCAGAGGAGCCATGATATTGGACCTTTAAAAATTGCGGAGTGATCCTCATACAGCAGGTATAATATAAAACATTCTGCTGTGATTAATCCTTTCTTTAATAACGACTGAAAACAAAATAGTTTAGGTTTCTAATAGCTCAGAAAATTTTCAGGATGTTCCATAGACATTTCAGGACATGACCCTCAGTTGGATAACAGAGTTGTAGCTCATTGAATTTCTTGTCTAGTTGATGATGATGACTTCTATTATTTTTTCCTATTTGTGATTTTTTAAATTCAATTTTCCTATTTTCCTGACATTGCTTTGTGCTTTTTTTCTTAGTCTCTGCTTCTCTAACTATGATAGAAAAAAGCATTGAGCTATTGTGGGCACTGACAGATGGGGGCAGGGACAGGCAAATTAATTCTGCACAGGGCATTTGGCACTCTTTTAATTTTGCAGACTTGTCTTTTCCACTTAACAACATTCCCACTTAGCAACATAAAAACATATTTGCATTTAATAAAGGGGAAACCAGATGAGAAAGTAAAGCAGATCTTGCTGTGACCTTAATAGGTGGTGAAAAAGGAAAAAAAATTATTTCAGTGCTTCTTGTAGCTAGAGGCCAAAGCCTCTGGCTGTTGTTACAAGAACACTGTTAACACTTCTAATAATGGGAGATCAGAGAGAGGATGTAACTGGAAGGAACAGTTTGTGGAAAAATGACCATCCCTCTATTAGACTCAATCACATACAGGCACAGGATGGTTGGTGTCACAATTCTACAGCGGAACGGCAAGAAACGAGTTGTTGTTGGATCACTGTGGGTACATCAACAGCAAAACAAAAAAAAGTGGCTAAATAGCGCAAAATATACTGTGAAAACAGGAAGGAAGAACACGTAGGTGGGACCATATGGCACAAGCTTCTTTAGTAACTATAGAACACTCCTCTTCAGAGAATGAAGAAATAAGAGCTTGATATAGAAATGTTTTCCCATGCAAAGTACTTGCTTATTATAGAACATGGAGGGAATCAAACTTGAGGTTCCTGCTAGGATCTGTATCTTTGGTGAGGGTTTTTGGGCCACATGGATTGAGGAGCACTAGCAGAGATGCAAAATCTATCATAAGCACAAAAATTATGTATGTGCCTGACTGGAACAAATGCAAAGGGAATTCACCCTGTGGGGTTGGAATAAAACCTGCTTTTTGTCCTCATTGTTTTCTCTACAACATAACATCACTTTTTGGAGGAGAAATTGTATAAAAATTGATTTCTTTTCTTCCTTCTTTGTCAGGAAGACAGAAATTCCATGCCATTTTATTTGTGGAGAATTCCTGAAACATTCAGTCACAATAGAGAGGATGGAAGAAAACCTAGGACGGGTGTGTATGTTGAGTGAGGCAACACAGATGGTCCTTGTTAAGAAGTATGAACCATGTGAAATCCTGTGAAGATACCGTGTGAGGTTTGCTGGAGTACTGGGGTTGCAAAGCCTGGGATGTAGCCCTAAGAAAACATGAAGCAGGAATTGTTTTCTTCTGTTTTGAGTGGTTTCAGCATTTAGGGCCTGAATTAGGGTGTTAGTCAAAGAGGAGCAAATTGAATCCTCATATGACTGTAAGAAAATGCATGGGAACTTCACCTTGGGCAAGAGAGAAGGCTTTGGATTCATGAAGGACACATGGGAAAGAGTGGGGGAAGAGAACAGTTTAAAGAAGCAAAGACCTGGATAGTGCAAAAGGAAAAAGAGAATTATAAGAAATATGGTAACATTGTTATTCTCATTTGATTTTGAACTTCCATTTCCTAGAAGGGACAGAGGAACTGATTTACACTGAATTACCTCAGTAGCTGGTAACTGGGACACCGGCCTCAAGCTTGAAATGCATTAAGGCGCTGAAGAGCTTTAACTGTGAATGCCAACTTTGGTATAGATGGCACGTGGGCCAGAACACAGACTGAAGTAGCAGAATACACAAAGCTGCATAAATCTAGGCTTCAGCTATGGAAAAGGAAGCTAATTACACTTAATACTGCTGGTGTTGGAAAAGAGAACTGCAGAAGGAGAAGGGAAAGTCACCAGTCCAGGGAGAGGCTATTCGAAGGACATGTCGAGAGCATCGTCCTGCTTAAGTGATTCAGTCATTTGACTCAGGAAAGGGAAACTTCACGAGGAAAGGGAAACTTGGAGATGTATTCTCTCCAGACGTATCTTCTCCTAGTTCTTTCCTCAAGGATGTCTGGATAATGGTGTCTTGTGGTTAGCTGGACAACCTGTGCTGTGTTGTCTGGATGCAACCCTAGCTCTTGGTCCCTGATGGCAATCTTCCTAACTAAAACAATGGCTTTTACATGTACCAGTGATGCAGACCCAGCAAATATATCAAACCATAACTGCTTTTTTTTTTTTGTGTGTGTGTGTGTGTGTGTGTGTGTGTGTGTGTATGTGCATGCATGTTAATCACCAGCCAGTGATTTTATTTTAAATGAGCGTGACAAAGCAAGAGGCCATGACAGCAGGAGCACATTGTAGGACAGTTCTGGCACAAATACACTTGAGCTGTACCAGACATTCATGTTCTTTGTAGTCCTGGCTATTCCTGCACCAGCAAGGAGAGGATATTTAAAGGTAACCCCTGCACTTACATAGCAAGTCATTCAGCTGAGTAGTTTTTATGGGACTACTGCCTTCAGCAAGAAAAATTCTGGGAAAGCAAACATTTCTTATCTTCTAGTATTTCTTGGATCTGAATCTCTCTTACCTTTCCCTAAATTACTGTTTTCTTCTTGAGAGATCAAGACCCACAGTAGGATTTTCCATCCCTCAGCCTGGCCACAAGGATTGCTCACTGAGCTTGGAAAGAAAGACAGAGGTGATTGGAACAAACTAAGCCTGTCTGCTTTCTTGATACTGTTGGCTCAAGGGAAGCTGTTTCTCTGAACAATTACAATATTGCTAAGCAAATACACATAGGGAAGAATTCCCTGACTGTCTGCAAATAAAAAGAATATCCAACTCCCTACAAATAATTTTTTTTTTCATTCTAATGGTAGAAGTAGTGCTGTTTTCAATAGATGGGGGCAATTTGTCCTCAGAGTACCATGATGAGGCTTTGGAGATATCCTTGTTCTCAGAGTGCCAAGGGAAATGCTGCGCTCAGAACACCCTCTGAATATGTAAAATACAATACAGCCCAGGAGACAGGATGCTTGAGTGAGCACCTCATGGCACAGCACCATTAAAGACTGTAAAATCTGAGATTTTTGCCAGGGACATAGTTTTCATTTTCCAATGAAAGCCAAGGGAGTTGTTCACTCCTCCCCTTTGTTAAATCAAATGACTCCTAAGCAGTGCAGCTCCATGGAAGGCTGAACCCTGGGCAGAAAAGCAGACACGTGTCTAAAGACAGCTGCAGGCCAGCCTGGGAATCAGGGGCTGTTTGTGTCAGGGCTGATTTTGGGTCCCTGCCTGCAAAGTGCAGCTCTGTGAACCACTGCAAGCCAGAGAAAGCAGAAGTGTGTGGGAGGATGGTAGCAGAGAAGAATGAAACTTAATTTCAAAACCTGGTTGCCATAGAACAAAAAGCAGTAACTTCAAGGGTTTGGAAAGGGGAGTTTCTTCCTAGTAAACACGTAGGCCCAGTGCTTGTTCCTTGCTTAATAAAGTTACTGTAAGAGAGCAGAATTAATTGTAATAGTAATCTTTTGAAATGACATATTTTCCTGCTCCGAGATTCTTAACATCTATTGAGATTGTCAGAGACTTAGAACATCACTAAATATAGCTAAAATTTTCTGTGTAGTGGAAACTGGAAATGTCTAATGATTTGAAAAAGTTCATTTCAGAATTTTTTTTAATTCATTTTCTTTCAGTTAATGTAATGTGGTTTTAATTTTTATTCTACTTTTTCACAGTACAATGTATAATTAATAACAGCATGCAACTACTTCTCTGAAGTACTCTTACTTAAATTATCTTTAAAAATCACAGAGGCAAGAGAGAAAGTGTCATTTAGCAAGTTTAAATTTTTATTTTCTTTTCTATTTCAAAGTGTCTCCTGCTTTAATTTTGACACTGGTATAAATGCCAGAACACTGTGTAAAAAAAAAATAAATTAAAACTTAAGCATTAAGTCCCTTCAAAACTGAATAAAGAAGGTCTGGAAGCTCTGAAAATATTATTTTCATTATAAAATGACAAACTGGTAACTGATCAGATACTATGAAAATCTAGGTTTTTACAACTAAGTTTAGATTTTTATGAAAATTATTCCTTCAGACAGTACAAAAAGTATTCTCAGCAAGACTGAGGATAAATTCACACTGGTCTATTATAGACTACTCTTCTGCAGAGTTATTTTCGTGCAAGTTTTGTGAAAACATGTAGACTTTTGATCTAGAGCTCTTCTTTCAGAGACATACTCATAGTTCCCACTAAACCTAAGAGACGTGTTCATGTCATTGCATGCATAAATCTGGAGAAAGAACTGGGCCTAAAGTTTGAACAAAACAAAATGATCAGATGGCCAGATAAATTGTGGTGAGGGAGGATATGACTAGGCAGGGATGGCTAAATTAATTCAATTGCTTCATGTTTGCCATTGGCAAACAGATACCACAGGTTAACTCTGAAACTTGCTGCAATGCTAGTCTGTCATGTGTTATAATTCTTTTTAGTTGTGTCTACTGAGAGGAAAACTGTTTTAGGGAGAAAATACACATTTATATAATTTTTTAATAAGAGTAGATATTGAATTGATTGCAGATTTTGATGTAGCAGGCAATGAACCCATGTAAAACACATCAGTATTTAGACAAAGTAATCTTCTAGAAAAATTTGTCATTTCTTGATCTGGAGGGTAGCACTGAGCTGTGCAGGAAAGCTAAGAGGAGCTGGACTTTCACACATGTCAGCCTAATGAATAGAAAGAGTCCTCTAATGGGGCTAAATGAGCCTTCCACAAGTGGTCATCAAACGGTGGGCGAGACGTGGGAAAGGCAATCTCCTGCTCCTTTCAGACATGGCCTCCTGGCTTTAGTGAATGCCACAAAAAGATATGGAGGTGAGAGAGGAGAGTACCAAGGTCCAGGAACTACCTGGGGCTCCCACTGTCACCCCTATGCAAAATCAGCTTTATGACTCTGGAGGGTCGTGATTCCATGGGAAATGCATGAGATCCCACTGCAGCTCTGGCATTCAGAACTAGAAACCTCTCTTCCCAGACAAGATAACATCTGCTGCTGCTGCTGCTGCTGCTGCTGCTGCTGCTGCTGTTGTGAGATGATGTGATATTAGTCAATCAGTTTAAGTGGTAGCAGGCTGTGCAGGAGTAGAGAAAGTTCAAGTTTAAAGGCAGCTGTCAGTGCACGACTGAACAGGGAGGGGGCAGAAGGGAGAATTGTTACAGCTGCACATAATTGCATTTATTTCTGGGAGGGGAGGGTTGGGGTTTGGTAGTTTGGGGCTTTTTTCTGTGTAAATAGAACCTTAGAAATTAATTGCTGCCTTCAGTTAGGGAGCCGGTTGAGGAGCCTCTCCGGTGCGGAGTCCCCAGTGAGAACTCCTACAGACTGATGATGGCCAGGAAACTTGCAAGTGTGTCAAAGCTGCCTTTCTCTGCATCACATTTCATGTTTGCAGTCTTATGGTGAAGAGAATGGAGAAGTGCTCTGACAGCACGAAAGAGCCCCAAAGTCTCACACACACACACCCACACACACACACACACAAGCACACTCTGCCCCCACAAAGTAGAGGCCAACTCCAACTCCACCATCCTGTCCCTGTTCCATATGGGAGATAATTTGTATTTGCCCAGATGCTAGGGAAGTTGTAATTCCAAGAAGTCTAAAGCATGGACTAAATAGGTTCTGGATTGCCTGTATGATCCTGAGGGCGGGAGAAATGCAACCCCCTGGGTGCTGCCGTGAACACCTGGCCCCTGTAAAACACAGAAAGCAAAGCAGGACCTTAAGGCAAATCCTTCACGATGCAGGTATCTCAGGGACTAAGCATCCCTCCCATCCTGACAATTCAGTGTGACCACCACAGGTATCAGCAAGGTTTTGCAACCACCTCCTGTATTTCACCAAGATGATTTTTTTATATTTCACCAGCACCCAAAGTCAGACATTTGAGCACTTCGAAAACACCCTCTGCTCAAACCTGGGCCTCATGGTGAAACTGCCTCGTCTCTCCCTTCAACTGTTTGGCTGTTATCCAGTTTTTGTGGGGTTTGGGGGTTTTCTTAGTGTGGGTTTAGGGATTTTTTGAAAGTCTAAGGCAACAGAACAAGTCAGTGAAAAATATAGCGATGGCTAATTTCTAATGGAAGAAATGTGCAGACTTAAGGAATACATGGAAAGATTAAGCTCTGGACTCTTTTTGTACAAAAAGGGTTTTTTTTTTTCCCTTTACTTCTCACAGTGTCCTGGGGAGATGGGGAGGATACGAAGGTCTTTGTGTTTTTTATTGCCACCTTCCCTATCTCTGGAAATTATGATACACACAGATGCTGATCCTTCTCTCACCAGAGTAAACCCACAATAAATCCGATGGTTTTGAGTAAACTGGTTACACTTCCCCAGCTTCCCCCTCCCCACACCACCCTGGTGTCCCCGCCGTGCCCCAGGAGCTCTGTAAAGCGTTTGGCCGAGGGTGGGAGGAGGGGAAAACTGAGAGGGCTCAGTGTTGCTGTGTTACAAAGTGACAGATAGAGCCAGCCAGGCAGTGCCCCAGCCCTGAGCACCATGATATTCATTTCACACAGCCCTTGCCTGTTCCAGCTGGAACGATAGGAGATGCAAACTTTGACTTCTGCATTTGAAAGAGATATTGTTTGATGGAAGTGTGTGGGTGGTGGGTAAAACAAGCAGCTAAGTGTCAGCACAAGAAGCAAACATTCTCCTTCCCTCCCTCCCCAATGTAGTTTTTGACGTAATGAGCATTGCTCCCAATTTTCCTTCCAAATAGGCATTGCACCCGTCCCCATGGCAACTGTCATGCTCAAAAGATGTCCTGTCAGGAGGCATGAAAGGCCCAGAGACATTTGTATTAGATGGTCACAACCGTGCTAGCTAATGCTTAACAAATACACCACGAGGCTGCATTCGTCAAAATGAAGAGCACAAACATTTGTGTTCCATTAAACAGAAATTAATAAGATTCAAATAGGAAGAAACCAAACTGGACTGGTTTTTTTTGTGTATACAGCTGTGTTATGAAGTAATACAAGGAACGTTACTATGAATAATGATTGCACATGTGCATTCAATTTATTTCTTCTACTTCTTGTAAGGTCTGCTTTAACCCTTTTTCTCTATAGGTTTTTCAGAAATCAAACACAGGTTTAACAGCTGGGCAAGACAGGGATTTCAACTGCTCCTTTCACACTGCCAAGGCCCGATAGCACTTCTTTATTTAAAGGCCCTCTGGGTCATTGGGAAGTTGTGCTTTTGAAAAATGTTCACATACTTCATGATTGAGCACATGAAAATGGTGGTCTCAGGGAGTTTTACCAGGGAAAAGAAGCGGTCCAGTCTCTAAACAAGGCGGGTCGTATCCGGAACCACTGCGCATCTTCCTACCTCCCTTGGCCACAGGGAAGCGGAGCTGATTTATCCCAGCTGAGGATCTTGCCTTGGGTCCAGGCACTAAAAGAAAATAACAAAATAGAATCATGTTTCCAGCTCAGCTGAAAATCAAAAGTGAAAGTTCAGGAAGACAGCAGAGCCTCCTCCCACAACAGCCCTTCTCCTGGCTCCTCATCATCAAACACAACTTAGAGCAGTTCCTTTCACCCGCTGCTGCAAGTAAACAACAAAAGTGGTCTGTGTTACACAGCCTGACAATGACAGTCTGTACTTGGCTTCACTGGCTACAAAAGGCTGTGATAGCTCTGCTTTCTCTGGTCAGCTTAACCTCATGCTTTTTCTTGCAAGAAGGGGGGGAAAAAAAAGGAAAGTTGGCCAGGGTTCTGGTTCTCCCATGGGCCCAGACCTGCTACTCAGTGGTTGTGGGTGTACCAGTGCCTGGACAGCCTCCACATTTGCTGCTTAGAATTATCACTTCCCTGTTTTAGCCTCCTAGCTTCACAGGCAGCAGAAATAATCATACCAGAACTGCATTTCCATTGTACAAGGTTTATATTCTAACAAGGTCTAGTTTTGCAACAGTTTGAATGCATATATATTTGTGCCAGGACTCTTACCTCCTCCTCCCCCTCTCTCGCCCTTTCTCCTCATACTCCTGTCTCTTTCTTTTTGTCCCTGAAGCTCCTGTTATCCCCCAACCCTCCATCTCTCCGGCTGAACTGAATAACACCCTTATCCAACACTGGACAAGAGGGAGAAGAGGCAGCAAATGGAAAACATTTCTCTTTCTGGCTGTAATTGCAAAACAGGAATTTGCTATTCCATCAGCATGCACATGTCCAGACCTGGACTTTTGTAGAAAAGCCAACTTTCACTTAATCCTTTGGATAGATAACTATTTTTCTGGAGAAGTTTCACCAGTCTCCCATATTCCTGTCCTTAGTTTCCCCAAGCCTTCTGTCCTGGTTTAAGGGAAACTGGGGAGAAAACTTCCAAAGGGGTCCCTCTAGAAAGCAGATTCAAGTGGCCCCTTCCCCAGCTGGTTCAGGAAAAAGATTTCCTTGGAGAAAAGTGGAAAAAACCTGTTTATTTAACAAGTAAGTATTCACAAGCATAAAAATTGAATAATATTAAACAATAAAACCTCTTGCTATTCTGAGGAGACGGCAAATTCAGAAAGTCCTTCTCGTGGGGTGTAGCTCGGCTCGCCCAGTCTCTTATCAATCTCTCCTGTGCTGGAAAATGCCGCATCCTTCAGGAACAGGACAACAACCTAAAGAGACCAACAGTCTTCCCCCAAACCAAACTGCTGCATTAAGCAACAAACTCTGGTCAGTTCTGGATGACTACAAAAAGCCCTGGCATGGGCTCGTTCCTGTTGTTGGATCTCCTGTGTTTGCTGTGTAGTCATGTGAGATGATGGGCCCTCTGCCCCTTGTGTGAAGCATTTTCCACCTTCTTGAACATCTCCAGACTATGAAGACACCCAGGCAGGAAACTTAGTCCACAGCACATGTTTTAAATTAGAAAATTACTATTTGCTGAAACAAGAAAATCTTTACTACAACTGGATCTTTCCTTTAAAACTCCTGTTCGGATGCTCCAGACCAGGCTTCCCTCCAAAGAGAAAGAGGAGAACTCCTGTAGAAGCACCTCTTGGTGCAGCTGCTTAGCTTGGGGTTCAGACCCTGAGAAAGAGATTTAAGCAGTGTCTACACCCTCCAAGGTTTGTGCTTCAAGAAATCATCAACTATTTTAGTGTGTGTTAAGCCCACTCTCTCTCCCTCTGAATATTTCTGAAAAATAATTAACTTAGAATCCACTGAAACAAGGATTTATTGTTAAAAAAATTAAGTGGAAAAAAGTTTCTCGATTTATCCTCTTTATATCCTTTCTTTATCCAGCATCTTCAAGGAGAACAACCCAATATTCATTATTCCCATGTGGAATTTCCTTCTTCCAAGAAGAAAAACAAAAATTCAATTTTCCTGCTAAATAGCTTACATGCCTAACAATATGTATTATGAAAAATTCTTGCCATATTCATGAGCAAAAGTCACAATAATGGGTGTCACTTTTAATGCCAAACATTTCAGGAATATTCCATATTTCCCAGCCCATATTGCTCTAAAAGATCACAAAGTTTCATGATCTTGTGTTTGACATATCACACATGTATTATCTCAGCTCAGACCATGGTTTTGGTGAAGCCTTAGAGCCTTTGTAGTCTCCAAGCCTGCATACAGAGACATCTTTGAATGATGTTTCTGGGCTAAAATCAGGCTTTGGTTTTTTTATATCTTTGTCACTCCTCAGCTGGACAACATGGTACATGACAGGAACCATCAACACTCAGGAAACGTGGTCCATGTGCCTCTTCAGCAATGTGAGTTACCGTAAGTTCGTCAGGCTTATTCTTCCCTCTCTGGATTTTTTTTTTACCTTTTTTTAAAAAAAGCTTGGTGTTTTAAACTTCAGTTAAAGAAGTAGAAGCAGAGAGAGATGACCTAGGAGGAACACAATGATACTGCCTAAGCACGCAGCACCAGGGGTGGGAAAGACAGACCCTACCTGAAAGGTGATGAGGAAAAGCTTCCACAGCAGCAAAAGGAGACGAGGGAGAATGTGGGCCCACTGCAGAATATGGCAGGAGACCTGGTGACACAGGACATAGAAAGAGACCAAGATACTCAAATCTCTGCTCCTTGTCTTTACTGATAAGATATACCTTCAAGAATCCCAGCTTCTGGAAACTGTTGGAAAAGGTGGGAACAAGGCAGAACTTCCCTTGGTGGAGGAGGACCAGGTTAAGGAATATTTAAACAAACCAAATGTACCCATGCCCATGGACCTCGAAACCTCCACCATGAATGAGGGGGAACTGTGGTTGCCATTGTGAAGCTGCTCCTGATAGTCTTGAAAAAGTCATGGGTATCTCAAGAGACTGCTTAGGGCTGGAGAAAAGCAAATTTCACTCTTATCTTCAAGAATGACATGAAGGAGGATCCAGGGAACTATAAGCCACTCAGCCTCAACACAACCATTAGGAAAGTGGTAGAACAAAACCATTTCCAAACATATTAATGACAAGTCGATGACTGGGAGAAATCAGCATGGATTTATAAAGGGGGAAATATGTCTGAGCAACTGAGAGTCTTCTGTGGGAGCTAGGCAGCTGAACTGGGGCTTAGGCAGGATACAGACACCAAACACAAAATTGCCTTTTTGCCATTTTTCTTGAGACTGCTCCATAACAGGGATGGCAAAATCTCTGGCAGGCCTTTTGCCTCCCTCATTTCTGAGTAAACTTCTTTAAATGAGCAGATTGTTAAGAATCCAAAATATCTGTAGTCAAAGCTGAACAACATAAACTGATAAGAGTCAAACTTCACAAAAGATATTGCCGTGTGTGTATTAGCCAAAAATTCTACCCTTGCTTGCTTGAAATCTGTATTTTATTTAGTTAGTCTACATGAATATGTGGTTATGGCTGCAGCATGAAAATTCTAGTAATAGTCTTTATAACAATGCCCTGGCCCAAATATTTTCCTTTATGTCAGTGAAATTTCTGTTAATTAATTTTGACACCTTGTATTAAAATAAAAATAAAGAGCCCTTACTGAGGTTCTTTAGCCAAAAATATAGCATAACACTCCGAGAAGCTTGAAAATTTTCCAGAAGACAGGTTTTTTTTTGTCAAAAAAGGCTTCACTGATTTTACAAAATGGAAATGTTTCACAAGAATCTCATTGAAAGTTTGGCACTTAAATTGTAAATATAACATTTAATTTTAGCTTTATTGAACAGTCCATAAATTATTCTGTCCTGGTCTACACCAGGACTATGAAGACCTCAGAGTTTTCAACCGAAATGCTGAATGACAGAGGTGGGAAGATGAATAAAAACACTCTCTTCCACTTTCACACAGGACAAGAACATCTAACAGATGTCAGGCTGAGAGCAAGCAAAAGGAAGCTCTTTCAGGTGTGTTTATGCTGAGGATGTCCTTCAAACAAGATGACAATAAAGGCTCTGGGGACAAATCCTGTGTGTGCTATGACATACAAAGACATCAACCCCAGCACAGAAAGTCTGCGAGCCATGACTACTAGACAATATTCTAGTGAAGAATTGCTATTCGTTTGCTCTTTGATGTTTGGTGCAGGATGCCTCGTTCAGGGCAAAATGAACCTTTAATCTTATGTTTCCAGGGAAGTAGAAGTGAGCTTTCTGACTGGTAGCAAAATTTTGTTTCCATCTGAGTATTTTCTGCATGCTCTATCTTTATGTTTTCCAGGACAAAAAAAAAAAACTCCAAACAAATACCACACACAACCCCACACACACCTCCCAACATTCAGAGGCTTTTATTACAAAAGATTGAATTTTTTTAGAGAAAAGAACCCAACCTTTATCAAATTTCAAGTTTGGGATATACTTAAAAAACATAAAGGAGAAAATAATGAAGCATAGAAGAGAAATATTAAACCCCGTTAAACCAGATAATTCAACCAAACACTTTTTTCTTTTCATACTATCACTTTGCTCATAATTCACTCAGTTATTTCAGCAGTTATTTCTGCAAAGTGTACCACGCCTAATGTAACAACACAAACAAATCCAATAACTAAGCCGACCTGGGTTTCTGCTCCCTAAATTTGTAGTCTGAAAGAATTTAGGTCAGGTGTACCCTCAGCTTTGGGAGAATGGTTTTGCCCATTTTGCTCAGGGGACCAAGAGAGTCCAGAAGCACGAAAATTACTTAGCTAGGGTCAAAATCCAGATTGGAGATGTCATCTTTAATTTTTAATGCCCTTGGCTTTTCCTATTGGCATAAGAATCACAATGTTTTACTATTTTGGAAAGTCCATTTCTTACTATTTTAATGTAAACTTTAGAAAAAGCAACGTGGTTAATCATTCAGTTACGAAGTATGAAAATTGTTAGAAGGAATCTTTACAGTTTATTGAAACATTTGCTAACTACCATGTGAAGATTTACTAGCCCTTTAAAACTATGATTATTTTTCCAGGACATTGGAAGCTCTTTTAAGGTCTGTTAAAATCCAATATGCAATTCTTGTTCAGCAAGATTTCAGAAAGTATTGAGCTATTTATCTTTATGCTATGTCTGGCATGTATATGTAGCAAGTTTGCAAGTTTGGCTGTCATGAATATTTCTTGAGAAACAGCCTTGGACGGAAGTAATTTTTCTAAATTAAATAAATATGATGTTTCTGATTTTCCAAAATACCCAAAGGAACTAGCTCACATTCTAGATCAATGGCCTGCAAAATTTCACTTTGAAATATGATGACTTTTTTTACTTAGTGAAGCACAAAATGTCTCTGGGAACAAAGAAACTCTGCAGAGGATTGGGTCCTACAAACTTTATTTTCTCACAGCAAATTTTCCTGTTGATTTTAATGATGTTGATTATCTGAATTTTCATGTTAGCTGACAGTCAGGATGGGGCACTTTGCACAGGTGTCTGTACAGTCAGTATTATTTTGCAATTAGCTTTCCAGGATATTTGGACTTCTAAAAAGAAATGAGGTTTGTTTGCTTTCTTAGGAAAAGGAAAATTCCAGCCCTCTAACAGATAAGGATTTATGAGAGTCAAATTCCAAATAATTTTAGACATGATCCCCAAATCCTTTTTTGCATTGTCAGTTTGTATAAGAGAAGCTGAAGACTCCAAGTTAATAAGCATAGGGGTAGGAAGTAAAACCTTTTGAAGGCTCAGGCCTCTCTGAAGACAGTAACTCGAGTTGGGCTGGGAGCTCTGGGTACAGAAAACCACTGTGGATGAATTTCAAAGACTGATGAAAACCCTTAGAAATCAATGGAGAGATGTAGATTTAAATGAGGTCTAAATGGCTTTGTTATAGAAGAGGGACAAGAGTGTCACAGAACCTCTGTCTCCTCAATACCATGAAGCATTAGAGAAGGCACAGATGTGCATAGGGAGGGCAGCAGCAGCCCCAAATTCAACCACCATTTAACAGCATGCAAGAGCAGCGAGGAACCAAAGGCAGAATGGGCATCAGAGTGTTTATGACTTCCCTGTTGTGACTTCAAGCAGTTTGCTTGAAGATATACATCACTTCAGCTTAAATCTCTCTGCAAGCAGGGCTTTGCCATGTCTAAGATACACTTCTTGCTAGCTTTGGCAATAGCTGCACAACTATCTCTCCTTTCAGCGCCCTGCCAAAAAAAGGTAAACTGGATGTGCAGGAAGACTTGGGTCTGCTCCACAAAGTGTTATCCATAGAAACAGAGCCAGCAAGTCACACAGATGTGCCCAGAAAGGCTATTAGATCATCAGGATTGCTTTCCCAGGATAAAATAGGCCACAATTTTGTTCAGATTTGTTTGGGTTTGGGTTTTTTGTGTGTGTGTTTGTTTGTTTGTTTTAAATTAAATTTGTTCCATATCACATTTTCTACCTGGAGTTTCTCTGAATCACAGTCTTCCATATAGATATCAAGCCTTGAGGTGAAGAATTTTGGGACAATAAATTGCTTTGGTTTCCCAAAATATTTTATTTAGTTGTACTTTTCTTCACTTTAGCCCCAGAATATCTTGTGATGGAAGAATGTGTGGCACATTCAAGTTACTTATTCATCCTCTTTTTGATCAGATTTTGAGGTCTTGTACTGTGCAGAATGTTTTTCCTCACACTGGAATATTTTTCCTAGCTCATTTTTTTACATCTTCTTCAGTTTTTCAACATATTTTTACAAATATGGGATGACCAGAACTGTACATAATGTTCCAACATCTGTGTCCCTGCAGTTATATACAAATGTAAAATTATATCTGTATTTCCAATCATACTGATTGACAATATTTTCTCATCTATTATTTCCTTGTTACGTTTGAGTGAAAAGTTTCTTTAAAACTTCCTTTTCCCCATTGAAAAATGCAAATTGAAACAGACCAATAAATTTTCTGAAATAATGTTACATCTCTGAAATTATTACAGCTGAAAACACGTGTTTTCCTATATCTCTGGGTACAAGGAGAACATAAAAAACAGCTGAAAAGTATTGGGTTGACATTTTAAAAACTAAGTATTTTAATGTTTTAGTCTGAGATGTTTAATTTCAAAATTTGCTTCAGCTTTATTGTAAGAACATTTTATACTTGAATACCAAATAAAATATTTCTTTTGGGGTCAAATAAAGTAATTTCTTCAATCTATTTTGGGTTTTTTCAATCTAGAACAATTTAAAGAATAGAATAGCAAACTGACTAGGAAAGACTTCTATTCTGCTTCCTTTATTGATGATTTTCACTGTGTTTACTTTTTTTTTTTCTTAAAATTTCTGTCTGATGAGAGAACTTCTCATTACTTTTGTTTAGAGTTACCTATTTGCCTTCATGAATCCTGGCACAAAGTCAATGTCTCAGTTATCTGAAATTATCCTGATACACTGAAATCTATTAAGCATCTCTTAAATATCAGACTGCTATGCCAAAGGTCACCTCAGATATATCTTCCTCTGGAACAGGTGATTTTTAACAGCCTCTGCAGGTATATTGCTCTGTAATACTCACATGAGCAGCACCTAGCTCTAGCTCCTTCTGCTGTTTGTGAAGTGTCTCGTGGAATGATTCATTTCAAACATAACTGGCTACACCTTTAAAAGAATTTTTGTCATCTCTAAACTATGAAATTCCTATAGGAATTCCTCATAGGCCTCTTTTCTTTTCATGATCCACCCATAGTTCTACAATGGAAAGACAGGTATTTAACAGACCCATTTATTTCCCTGTGCCCTTACTTTCTGTATTACTTTTCCACATAGCCATATTCGTGTCTACATCATCTTTTTCCTGCCACATCTTATATATTATCACTGTAGTTCCTTTATACCTAGTTATCTTTCTCCTTCTGTCTCTTGTTTGTGTAATTGCAATGCTCTGGTTCATGCAGTACTTGTCTTCTAAAAACATTATTCCTCACTATGCTTTTTTCTGGCTTTTCTTTCAGATCTCTGAAATTTGCAAGAGCCTGTCTCCACTTATTATTAAAACTTATTCTCTATGAGTTCTATTAAGCATTCTTTACCTAAACATGCTAAAACAAAGCTTTTAATCTTATGCTACCAGCATAACTGCCCATAAAGCACATGGTTCACAAATGTGAAATGCTTGAGATAAAAAGGCAAGGATGTAGTAGTTTCAAAGTTAGTTCTTTTCATCATGTCAGTTTGCTGTGGCGATGATTTGGGGGTTTGCCTGAGCATGCGTGATTTAAGGAGTTCATCACAGTCTTCTGGGTGCCATCACCATTCCATGCTCGGTCCTTGCACTCCTGTGCTGACTGATGGGACTCATAGCCACAGTCATGGCTGCTCAACCCAGAGTCAACATCCACTCTTGCTCATTTTGCTTAACATGCCACTGGCATGGGTGGATGCAGCCAGACTGAGACCATGCTATAAAAAATAGGACTGTTGCTATTCAAGTGTGATTTAATTGCAGAGGAAGAGTACTTCAACAAAAGCTAACTTTATTGACAGTGATGGGGAAAGCCCTATTCTGGGGAGCCGAGTGTGTAAATGGTGGTTAAAGTAACCTCTAACAAAAAGGATCTTAGTACTTAAATAATGGGATCATGGGGTCATATGAAATCCCCTCTAAGACGGCAGACTCTTTATATAAATCATGAGAGCATAATCTCTCCAAAAAGCACAAATAACAAAGAGGGCTCAGTACATAGATGGTGGGTCCACAGGTCACTCAAGTTTAAGTCCCTTCTAAAAAAGGGGAATTCAGTACCTAAATACTGAGAGAACAGTGTCACTGTGTACCATCATTACAACAAGGAAATTATTTTTAAGATGGAAGAAGCAACCCCTTTTGCTTCTCTGTGGAAGTCCGTCTCTAATGCTCTGACATGCATTTCTAGACATACATACAGCAAGGATTACTGTGCCTATTCCGAGAGGCTTCCTGAGACACTGCAATTTTATTGACTTCATTTCTCTATGCAGATGTGTCCCTTCTACCCCAGACTTAGACCAGGCACGTGGTGTCCCCACTGTCTTGCTGCCCCCCTCCCTTGTCACATTATCCCTCCCTGCTCACATTGTATCCTTGTCCCATGCACTGCGCTCACAGCTTTTTGCAAAAGGTCCTGACTCCATCATGTGGCAGCTTTTATGTGGTCTGAAATACTGCCAGCTGCCCTGGCCAAAGGCAGAGTGACTCTCAGAGCCCTCACAGGACTATCTGGAATAACATGTTGCTTCTCAGTGGGATGCACAAAGACTGGCACTTCAGCAGAAAGCAGCAGCTGAATAGGACATGGAGGGAGGTGTGGCCTTCCCAAAATGTTTATTTAAAATTAATCATCACTGCCCTGGAGAGCACATCAAAGGTCTGGTGTGGAGGTGCCATTTATACAAGTGGAACATATTGTACATAACTCCTATCCTTTATGGGCCAAGCTGCAATGTGGCCTTGAGAGAGGATGGTTCTTCCAGGGAACTATGGACTGCTGGCACCTTGGTCCTGGGTCTTTCCCAAGCAATGCTCCCAAGGTCCTATGGAGTGCTATCCAGATCAGTCAGCCCCTGGTCTAAACCCATTCAGTGCATTTCTTCTGAGAGCTCTGGCCTGTTTTTAGAGTGTGTTTGCAAGAGCAAAGGGCTCTTGGCTTATCCCATGAGTCATCTTTCTATGCAGGCTATCACTCCAAAGTGAGAGAGCATTATACCATATTTGAAACATGTTAAAACGTAGGAATCAGATTATGCAAAAATACTCTCTCATGAAATTATGTGTTAGTGTTTGCGAGCAAAACATTTTATTTATTACATTTTTATATGTAATGCAATTATGTCTGTATGCATATGTTGCACTTGGGGAAGAAGAAAAGCTCCCATAATGAATGTACACACATCTTCAACTCAAACAGGCCCACTTACAGAGATATAAATCCCACTGAGGAGCACAAGTCTGACAGGTCTTTTATGTCTTTTGCTCAGAAGAAGTACATCTTCCTGGTGTAAGATCAGAGGGACGTCTTTCATCTTGAGCAGCAGTTACATTGGTATAACTGAAAGTAAAATATATCTCTAAGCTTAACAAGGCTCTGTGTCATTTGGATTACATGTCTAGGTATATTTTCTGATAAAAGTGCTACTTTTCTGATAAAAGTGTTGTCTTTGTTTAATTCAACCAAGACAACTGCAGTGAAAAGCAAAGAATTTCCATCATTAAAGTAATATGGGCTTGTATTTTGATCAGGTAACAGGTTTGCACAATTCTGGTAAAAAAGTAATATTATTATATATATATATGTATGTATGGAGTGAGTGTGTGTATGCATGTGTATATACAAATGGTATTTATATTTTCTTCAAATATATGCTTCTAAAGAGAGACTGATCTGGTAGTCCAAGATGCTGAGAAACTCTGAAAACACAGGTCACACACATACTTACTCGATTTCTGCTGCTTGATAAGATCTAATCCTGAATACACTGAAATCAATAGCAAAATTTTCAGTCACTTGCCAAATACAGAATCAGGCCTGCTATCCAAACACAGCTGAAGTATTTGAGTAAGCCTTGCTAAACCAGAAAAGAAAAGAGTGGCAGGCAAATTTTCAGGTTAACTCCATGGTCACAGGAAAAAGAGCTGTTCCCCTACAGGAAAGGGAAAATGAAGGCTTCAGTACAGTGTGCAAGTGTGTGTGTAGCATCTTAGGGTGTCAGTCCTCATGGTGGATTGATGTCTGTTTTTAAGTGCTCTTTTGGATAGGGACTAATTACTGCTGGCTTAAATTATATTAAATGTCTGTGGGTGCAAGGGCTTATCAGTGATTAAAGAGATGATAAGGGGCACTAGCAGCTGGTTTTACTTCAACATTATTTTTCATTATATTCCATGTTTTCTGTGCTTGTGAATATTCCTAGTAAGGAATATTTTTGGAAAAAACCAACAACTTTTTGAAAAAAGAAACCTTTCCATGGGTGGAAATCAGTGTGGCTATGAACCTTTCCACTCTTCCAGTGGAGCAGTATAATCCTGAGAAAGGTACAGAGTTGCCAGGATCAGACGTGTTGTGTTCAGGTACAAACTTGTCTTTTTACCTTCCAAAAGAAATTTAGAGCAAAATTTTGCAGCTGCATTTGAGTGTATGTCAGAAAGATGAACTGACCTGCTCACGTTGCCCCTGTTTCTGGTCCTGGAACAGGCCATCTTGTCATGATGTGAGAAGTTCTGGACCACCAGTGATTTTAGGGTGATGAGATGTAAATACTGAGATGATGCAGAGCTGAGTCTGGTCCAAACAGCTGCAGGAATTACTTCTATACCTTTAAGTTTAAAACATTTTTGTTGCCCATATCTCTAATATCTGACCAAGCTTATGAGCTTGGTTTTGTTTTGGTTTTTTTCCCCAACATAGGCTCAGTGTGCAATCTCAGCCTAAGAGTGTATTGAACACATCTCCCAGCAATCCAAAGCCATGAATCAAACATTCCCCTACAATCCAAGAAAAGGTTTTATATCAAATTCCTTCAGAAGTTTTAAATGTTTCTTGGGGTCTTTTAGTCTTCTGTTTTCAATAGCTGTATTTTTTTGGCAAGCTGCACCTACATTGTTTCAAACTTACTTTGTATAAAGACCCGCTTGTGATGTACTTAAAGGGTGCTATATAAATTAATGTAAATCGTAAATCATTTCAAAAAACATTTTCCCTTCAAGACCAAATCAAACTCAGAAGAGGCTGATAGTAAAAGGAACACACAGGAGGATGAGAGGAGAACCATGTTCATCCTGCAGCAGACCATTACTGGTCATCACCAACAGCCTACGAGATACCAAGGCCCACCAGCCCTTCTTTGTGAGCAGAGGAGCCACAGCCTCCAGCTTTGGGCTCCTTTGCAACTTCTTGCCTGTGCTCACAGGGTGTGGGGCAAGGGGGATTGAAGGAGCCCAACCTTGGCAGCACTGGGATAGAGGGAGCATGTTGGCACACGTCCTGCTGCCTCTCCCAACTTGATGTGCAATTTTCAGGCATAAAACTATTGTTTAGCTTGCTGGGCTTTCTATGGTGGCTGGGCCAAACGTCCTGCTAGGAGCCAGGATCTGCAACCTTATGAAAGTTGCAGGGCCCGGCAGGCTGCCGGTATTTTCAGCTGGATTGAGCCCAGAACAATTTTATTTTCATCAGAAATGTTCCCTGGCCCTACCACATGTGCAAGCATATATGAAACCACCAAGAAGGCTCCCTCCCCCAGCTATCTTATTTAGCTAAAATTCAGCTGCCCAGCAGAACTGTTTCTTATCCAAGTCCTTAGAGACAGGAGAGGAGTGGAGAGATTTAATTATAATCTTTCTCTCCCTGCACCTCCCACAGTACACTAATGCTTTTCATTAGCCAAAGCCAAAATCTTGCTTTATAAGCTGTGAGAGCTGTCTTTTAAAAAACACATCCAGCATTAAAAGAGTTTTGAATGGCAGTAACAGCAGTGTAACCCTCATCCACAGGTGTGGGAGATTCGCTGGAGGATTGCTGGTGGAGAGGCAAGTTTTATTTGAAAGACATCTGATTCCTATTTCTGTCCACTGGCTGATTATGCCTCACATTACAACACTTTTGTGCCCACTGACAATTTCAGTCCACATAAATGAGAGAAAAGACTCAACATCCAGGAGCTCTGGATGATTTTTATAAGTATCCAGATGTTTAGACTTTTATCTGAAGCTTATCCAAAAAATATGAGGCCGCTCCCAGGGGCAGCTTGACAAATATCCTCAGTCATTTATTCAGTGTGTAGGTCTAGAGCAGACATTCATATGGACATCTCACTGGAGTAGGTACATCTGTTAACCTCAGTGGTATGGAAATGCAGGAAAAATTAAGAATTACATTTTTGACCCACAACTGCAATGTTATTTGAGTGACACAATTAAATGACTGCCTTATATTGATGGAAAGGTTCTGCGAAAATTTTACTGACTTAAATTGTCATTGCCTTACAGAATACATTAAGCTGATTTTCATCTTTGAAAAATTAGAGTTTTTTTCTGGCACCTCCCCAGATGGTGACTACCCAGAAGTCTGAGAACACTGTGAAAAAGATGGAGTTTTGTTCCCCACAACACTTGATTCTCTATTCTTTTTCTTTTTTTTTAAGGAAAATGTCATTTTTCTTCTCATTCCCTTGCCCTCTGCCACCTTCAATGGTATAAATAGGCAAATAAACCCCAGCAAACCACTAGGGTGGCTTCAGGGGTATTTGTTTGTTTTATCTGGTAGCGCTTGGAAGCTTCAGGCCGGTTGTACCAGCTCTGTACAAACACTGAGTGCGGTGGGAAATCCTCATGTGTGAAGAGCTGACAGCCTGTGTGGAGGGAAGAACACAAGCACCGGCATAACAAATACCTGTCTGGTCAATAAAGGAAAAGTGAAAAGGCCATGGGATTACATGGCTTACAGTACTTGGTTACACAGATTAACCAGGCAATTAAAGGCAGAAGGAATAATAAATATCTTTCCAAGAGGAGCTGCTATTGGGCTGTAGGCTGAATGTGGCCATTCCAACTCTAAACTGGTTTTACCATAAACACAAAAGTACAGAAGCTGAAGGAGAGGGAGAAGGCCCTGGAAGCAGACCCACAAATGGGACACACTTTCCTTGATTCCTCAAGAAATTTTATACCATTAACTGGGGTCCTTTTCATTTATATTTTGATGGTTTCTTATCTTACATTTTAAAAGGAAATCTGCTGAATGTCTAAAATGCCTTTTGGCAGTCAGGCCTTTTGTTGCTGATCTCCGACTTAAAAACAGTTTAACTTATCAAGAAGCTTTGGTGTAGATCTGGTGTAGTGAGTTGGTTCATTTGGTTTTTAAATGCTTTCTTTTGGATCACTTTTAATCATCACTTACATTGCACATGGCAATTTATGCATTGACAGGTTGATGGGGACTTTAATGTACATAAAACTTTCTCTGTCAGGACTTATGCCTCTCTGTCAGATTTTATCCTGCAGTAGAGAGGGTTCATGTACAGCTGCTGACAGATAAAATAAGCTCCTCCAGCAGCTGCAGCTCTGCCTCCCACAGTTTTTTTTTCTGCTCTGATTCAGTGTCCCCAGCTAAGTGTTGAGAAAGCACAGGGCTGTGCCGGGACAGACAGGCAGGAGCATGGCACCAGACCTGCAAGAGGGACAACGACTCAGCCACATCGAGGTCTGTAGTGCAACACTAAATGTTTGACATCTGTCTTTAGCCCCAGTGGCAGGAGACAGGTAAGTAAACCATTCTGTTCTAAGAAAAGGGCATTTCCAGCCTGGATTTCTGCAAAGAAAACCTAAAAGGCAAGAAGCTGACTTTGAAAAAAGATTCAAAGTCATGAATCACGTAAAAACTGAAAAAGCTCATTAATTTTAAGTCTGTCCCATGATTTTAAGGACCTGAATCCTGAATTTCAAACTCATGGGTTTCAATATGAGAACCTGTTTTGTGTTGTGTGGTTCAGAAGGCAAAGCACTAAGGTTTCTGACAAGCCTGGTACAATCATCGAACACTTGAGGTATGCAGATATTACAGCTGATATGAAAAGATGCCCAGCATCTATAACTCACACAGAAGCCAATAGAAACTGAAAACACTTAGCTCTGAAGGATCAGGGCTTTAATGATTAATATGTTTCCAGATCTATAAAAAAATGTTTCCTAAGACACTTTATTTCTGCAAGAAATTCCCTGTTGGCAAGAGACTTTTCATAGCTCCTTAAAGACCTGTAAGAAACTGTGGAAGAAATAAAGATGGGTTTTACTTATGGAAATGAGACCTACTACAGAGCAACTGGAAATGTTTTTATGAGTCTTTATAATGGAACTACAGTAGCTGTTCCATGTTGATTTTTATTGGAAGACCCAATATTTTTTTCTTCTTTTTTTTTGTAAGTCTAATTTTTTCCCACCTGAAGCTTCACGTGTGGTCTCTTGGCAAAGGAGAATATTTTTGTAATGGCTGATGTGATATGGCTTTGTTTTAAGTAAGGAGATATTTCAGAGAACACTTCAAAAATTTTTTCAAAGCTTTTCTTGTTCATTTAGAAGTTGAGAACAGCTTACACTAAAAAAAAAAAATCCAATTTGATTTTATATTTGCTCTTAAAGAGACAGAGTTTATAAGCATATTTTTGGTAATTTCAGTGGTACCAAAATTTGGGGCTTTATTAAAGGTATTTTTGAAGACTATAATAAAAATAACATAAAATATGAGAAACTGTATGAATAGAAGATTTAAATATTATATATAGGTGTGTCAACCAACATGAAGATATAAACCAGAATAGATAACAAATTAAAATATATGCTAGAAGCTTTGAAATAATTAAGGTGTTCATTGTTTGAGAATTATTCAGCCTTCTTTTTGTATTGATGATAAACATTTCTGTAAATAACTTGTTCCAAGTAAATTTAACCCAAACTACTATTCATGTCTAATAACTGATTTCTAGTAGCAGTTGAGAACTGTCACATTTCCTCAACTGATTTAGTACACAAGTAGCAGTTCTTGTAGGGAAAAAATAAGAAAAAGGTAATTTCAGTGAGAGCACCACACTGAATTTTAAACCGACCTATCAAAGTGGACAAAAAACTGAAGTGCCCCATATATGACAAACAATTCTGTAGTGATACTTTGAGTTACCCCAAGTACCCTTGAAGAGAGGTCTAGGGCAGAGAAACTTCCTCCCTAAGCAAGTCTGGAAAAGAGCATTAGCTTTTTCAATAGCCAAATTTTAAAATGCCTTCAGCAAAATTTTAGCAAACAAGTCACAAGGTTTTGTTAGTGGACCCACTTTAGCTTGTGACACATGGCCTGATCACAGAGGTCAGTGGATCTGAGCTCCGTTCAGGACTGCTTGTTCCAGGCTTTCCTCCGTGGCCATGGCTGTCAAAGTGCCAGCCTCAGGCTTGCCTCCCTTTTCAGCATGCTGCATTGCTGACTCTTCCTCCTCCTCCTCACTAATAGACACTTGAGTTGCAGCTCACAGAGATTTCACCTCAGTTTTCATTAAGCCTGATTCTGGGGAAGTTCTGTTGGTTTTGCTTCTTTGTTTTTCTCAAGAAAAAAATTGCAGGAGATAAAGTGATTCCTTTAATCTCTGGAAAAAGAATCTCCTAGCAGACAAGTGCCACATCTTCTTTCTGTGTGCTCCTCTCTATTTTATTCCTGTTCTCTCCTTTTCCTCCCCTTACATTGATAAATCTACGCCTGCTTGTTTGCTTTACTATTTTCAGCACAGAACCTTTTTTCTTTATTTATTTATTCCCTACTCATACTTTATTGCCTTTGGTTATATTTTTACAGGAATTTATTTCCAGAAAGGAGAAACATGGAGCCCCTTTTCCAATTATCCCATTATGCCTATCATATATACAGTAGAGTGTATATCCTGGTATCCTGTTTTTCTTCAATTACAGCAGAAAATGAATCTACCTAATTCTTTACCACATGCAAATATACTATGCTCAGTAGGGAAGGGACTGCTTGCTTGTTCTCTGTAAACTTTTGCTGAGGTTTGATGAAAAGCAAGTGCAGAGGACTCCACCAGCATGGCTTCCCCAGCCAGCTGCTTGGTCACCATCATGTTCTTCTGCTCTGTCCCTGTAACGTGCTCAAGTGACCTGGGGCTTTAACTGCTCAAATTTGGCTCATTATAAACCCTGCCAGGTCAAAAACTCATTTCAATCACAAAGCAACTATTGTAGGATGAGATGTTATACCCAGGGTAACTATAACTTCTATATTTCTGTTTCAATGAACGACCCTCACCACCAAGAATAAGAGCAATGTCAGGCAGGCAGACTACAATGTAGGTAGGTTGGTTCCTGATACAAGGGTTAACTTGCAGTCCTGATCTCAGTCAAATAAATTCAAAGTTTCACAGAAGTTGTACAACAGCTTGTTGTCCTTCTGCAGCTTCTTCTGCAGCTTCACATTTCTTAAGGTAATGACTACCAGTAGCAGAAGATCCAATGAAAAACACTTTTTTTTTTTTTTTGTAGTATTTTTGTGTAATTAGAGATGAAAATGGTGAGCAATTTCATCAGAGTATATGTTCATGTTTTTCATAAAATTCTCAGCTATATTCAATGCTTTTAGTGACTACTTGATTCAGACTTCTGGAGATTCACCCCTATTTGCTAATCATTGTTTCTGGGATTTGATCTGTATACCTTGCCACAGACTTTTTATACTGTGCTGCTTGTGATGAGGCAGTGCCATGCAGCACATTCCACCCAGTGTCTCCTTTAACAGGGACCTGGATATCGGGTCTTGGACAAAGGTTTGGAAGGCAGCACTAAGTTTACAGCTAGACATGAGCTTAAGCAGCAATCGCTCAGTGATTTTCTTTGTACGTTCCAGGGTGTGACAGTGTGTAGTAACTGGAGATAAAATGTCCTTGTGGATTGTCATTCCGCACTGAAGTAATTCTTTATGTGCTGCTTGGATGGCTCCTTCAGAAACATGACATGGCTGTCTCAAGTAGTATACTTGTTGAGAAACTCCACAGCAGAACTCCTCTCAAAACAAATGGGGTGGTGGTAGTGGTATTTGAGGGCTTGGCTGCATCACAACTTTCTCAGATATTTGATGTGTGTATTGAGTTGCTAAGCTTGTCTCAAGGTTTTATATGTGCACATATTATCATTATTATTATTATTAATAAATCCTTACTGTGAGGGTGGTGAAACACTGGAACAGGTTGACCAGATGCAGATGCCCCATCCCTGGAAGTGTTCAAGGCCAGGTTGGATGGAACTCTGAGCAAACCAGTCTAGTGGAAGCTGTCCCTGTCCATGGAAGGGAATTTGGGACTAGATGATCCTTAAAGTCCCTTCCAACCCAAATCATTCTAAGATTCTATCCTTCAATGGCTACACCCCTTCAGGAAAAGAAGAGGTTCTGATTATAATACCATTGTATGTACCAATTTTAGCCATCAAAGTGTTTGATTTCCACCATTCCAAAACAATGCACAAAATAAGTGGGATCATCTCTTTGCTTGTGTGTGCCTCTCTGATTGACTCCAGAGGAAACCCAAAAAAGCAGCTGAAGCCACGCTTTGGAAGTGGAAAGCGGATACTGTCATGTCCTTCAGCACACGAACATGGTAAATTGTCAATTTATTGTGATTTAACTTCTTCATCTACCAAGCCATAGTAATTTATTGTGCACATGATCCCAGCTCACCCAAGCTAAGTGCTCATTTTAATCTTTCTCTAAAGACACGCCTTAAGTTGTGGTAACTTTCCTGCTTATCCGTGTCTATTCAGATCTTATTTTCTCAAACTGCATGGTCATATTCACCCACTTTGTTTCAGAAAGCCAACTAAATATTGGCCAACACTCTACACATAAACTGAGACACACAAAACTAGAAAAATGAGAGAAGTAATAGGTCAACAGTTGCTTTTATTTCAAGCAAACCTTCCAAGCTTACAATGCAAATGTATAAAAGTAATAACATCTAGATGTCCTCTTAGTGTAAAGCTGGAAGAAAGGCACTAAAGCTATCAAAAATATTTATAAATATTAGGAGTCACATTATATTTTTATTTGCTTTCAAACAGGAGCTGTGTGGCTCAGGGAAGGGAAACAGTGACCTTTCACTTCTGTTCTCTCCAGCTTCAGTGCTGCTGCAGGCCCTAAGTGAAAATGAGTCTATTGGTCTCATCCAAACCTCAGCCCATGTTAGCCCACATTACAAAACACCAGAGAATTTGGCATGATCAGCAGTTTCTGCTCAAGAGAGGCCCAGGACTGCAATAGCAGAGGTGTTAGAGATCAGAATTTGGGAACGCTGGTTGAGTTACATGGGAAAGCAAAATACTCAGTCTCCTGCTTTCATTGGGACTGTATTCACTTGCACAAAATAAACACAGTATGAACAATACAAAAAAATATTTATATCACAGCAAATGATACTTATAAATAAGGCAAACAGCTCATTACCAGCATTCATCCAAAGGTCACAGAGTGCTTTTAAAACAGAAATTTAGCTGCACTGGTGAAGCAGTGTAACATCGTTCTTATTTTACAGATGGAAAAATTGAGGCACACAGACACCTTCCTATCCAAGACCGCACAGGAAATCTGTGGCAAGACCAGCATAGGCTCCTGATCACAGGAGTCTGCATGTGTAGGGGTTTGGGGAGGACAACTGAGCTCCCTTGCACTCAGATGCCTGTGGCAAGAGCTGAAGCGCACACCAGCAAAAGGTCAGTGTATCCACTCTCCAAGCCACAAAGTTCCAGTCTGAAAAGAAATATAAATGCAATGAGATTTTTCTGAGGTTCTTCTTTTTCAAATATTAATTGTTTCTTGCCACCAGGAAGAAAAAAAATACTTATGTATCAAAAATACTTATGTATTACATACTGTTATTTACATAAGTTTGCACTCTCTAACTTGGAAAGTTTAATAAGAATATAAAGAAAACTTGTAGACCACTGGATATCAGCCTGATGCCGTCCTCTTGGTACCATGTGATGGTAAACTGTTCTAGCTGAAATGGGTGAATGTCCTCTTATGTCTCTGTTTCCAGATTACTGTTTTTTTTCCTGAACTGATATCCACATTACTTCCTCCTTACATCCTCTGAGCTGTAAACTAAATTAAACATTATTCTGGATCCCGGGCTTTCGGCTATAAATGCAACTGCTTGGAGTAAAATCAACCACCCAGAAGAAACCAACCTAGGAGAAGCAATGCTTGGGTACTGTGACAGAAGTGATTTTTATGGGAATGAAGCCAGAGGAAAATCAGTTGCTCTATAGCTGGGGATCTCCCCGATCCTTTTGCAAGCCTCACAATACCATCACCACATCAACACATATGCACAGACTGTCATTCCTACAAACTATTCTCGCTCTTCATTCCCAGGTGCTTGATCAAATGCTTTGGACTGCTTTTGGTGACTCCAGTCCTTTCCTCCACACCTTTAATTTTTGCTGTTGGCTCTCCAAAAAAATGCTATATTGAGTCATTAGATCCCAAGTGAACTTCTCTGCAGATTCCTCAATTAAAAAGAATTACTTGGATGCTTGTTCCCCTGCATTACAATGAGCTCCATTAAATGGGATTACCGGCTGAGGACACTACCATGCTCACTAAGCACCAACCTGGTGTTGGAAGCAGCATGGAGCTGCAGGACTTCTCAGGGCTTACACATACCTTGACAGTCCTTGGCAAGGGGACCACCCACTACAGGGAAGAAAGATGAGCTTTTTTGTTAAAAATTGCACCAGACACTGTATTTCAGTGGAGTCCTTCATGTGAGCTTTCAGCCTGTGAGGAACAAGCCGGGAAGCAAAAGGAAGTCACAGGGGACTTGGTGCAGCACACCTTAGGGTGGATGTGCCCCGCAGCACACCCAGCTGGCTGCACCTCTGGCGTGCAGTGTGAAGCACCAGCAGAAAGTACTGTGGAGAAGCCTCCAGGAAGAAAGCAAACAAGAGAAGTGTCATGCTGTGATGGCTTCTTCAGGCTGAGACAGACATCTTGCTAGTTTTAAAGCCAAAACACAGTGGTATTGGTAACACTGCTTAGGTTAAATATCTCACCCTCTTCAGACAACCCTGGGGGAGTGAAACTCAGTCTGAAATGAGAAAAGTTTCCCAAAGGTGAGTTCACAGATCACAAAATGCGGAGATGGAAAGAATCTATTCAATCATCTATCCCATCTCTCTGCCAGTTCAGAATTACTCCCCATGATGTTTTTAACATAACTGCTTTTCTCATTAAAAAGAAAAAAAAAGGTGAAAAAAAGGGAGAGAAAAGAGGGGAGAAATACCTAAAAATGGTCAATGATCTTTTCTATGAAAAACTGTTTGATTCCTTCACTTAATTCTAGTGTCTCCTTTTGCTTTGTGCAGATGAGTTCAGTATGTGCCAGCAGGAAGAGCGAACCAATATTTTCTGGAGGGACTCTTCCACCATCTGCAGCATCCAACAACTGGAAAAATCCTCCCAATAACTGGGTTGCATCTGCATTTTCTTAACTGTATTCAATTTCTCCTCACTTTGCATGAGACTGAGAAATTGTTCTTTCATTATAGTATTCTGTGTGGTTATGGACTAGCTAACCTGGAAAGTGCTACCAAGTCCCCCCCAATTTCAAATATTACATGCAGAATGGACACACCTTTGCTAAAATAATGAAATAAGCCATGAGTCTAAAAAGTGGTTTGGACGGTGTGGTTATGAAAGAAATCTTCCTGTTTCACTGGGGGGAAGGGAAGAACAAAGAGTGTTTTTCACCTCTAACTGAGGATTCCATGAGTCTAACATTATTTTTTTTCCCCAGTTTAATTTATGTCCATGTGTTACAGAGTCTGGATCTCTTTTAAATATCTGGTTTGACACTGCAGCCTGTTTCACCCCCAGCACAAGTTTCCTATTTCCCTCTCAGGGTCCAGATGTCCTGGGGCCCTTGTAGGGCTCCTTGGTGATACATATATTTGGGACAACCCTGTCCATGCAAGAAAAATTCAGAAAACTGAAGACAACATGTGTATTACTCAGAATATCCTGTTAACACAGGCAAATAGTAACCTGTGGGGGCAGCAAGACTTCTCCCTGCTCCCTCTGACACTGGTGCTGCAGTGGGTGGGGTGCCAGCAACTCTGCACTTGTATGGAGTCCACTCTGGGGCTCCTCAGCCCATCCTACAGTCACTATGGCCACTTTCAGACTGGTGAGGTGTGACACACTGATATCAGTGTAACATCAGAGCCGACAAAGCTTATTTTGTCAATTTAAAGTAACAAAAGTGAAGAACTTCTCGCTCCACTCATCTCTTGCATTCATCACTGTGAAATGGAAGAATGCGTACAGAGTCGTGCAACAAGCTGTCACATCAGCTTCAAAAGCAATGGCCCACACAAGCAAATCTCCCTACTGTACAGTCTTGTTATTTAAGATTATTTAATCAAAGGTGGCAGAAAGCAAGAGGTGGTTGTTGTTTGTTAGTTCTTTTTTCCCCAAGAAAGCAATTCAGCCATTTCCAGAACCGGCCTGAGTGTTGACAGCAGCGTCTACCCACAGATACAAGGTATAAATTGCTTAATTATGTGTGAAGATTATGGGAGCCGTGTCAAGCCTGAGTCACCAGCAGTTATTTGAAAAGGTAAAACAAAAATGATTAGCAGATTCCTTTGGAAAGTGGTTATTGTAATTTTCCTTCATGTGCACGTGGGTGTTGCTGTGTCTCCTGGCAGTACTGCGGGCCACCTTCACATATGTGCAATGGCAGGGGCCAAACAAAACTCAGGCCTCGGACATTGCAGCATTAACAGCCTTCCAAGGGACAATGCAAGGGAATAGAAGAAAGCTGGAAAATATGATTTCCTTAAAAAAACCAACCAACCAACCAAACAAACAAAAAAACCAAAAACAAACAAACAAACAAACAAAAAAAACCAAGCAAGTAAAGTCATTGGGTTAAAGACTATTATTGTAGCACTGAGGATCTTTCCCTTATCTGGTGTTCTGCAGAAAGCTTTCAGCATTTCCAGAACTGCCATTAAAATGAGGAATGCCCAGTGATACTCCATTTTGTGTAGTCTCATGCTGCTGGCAAGTGTTGAGTCCATTAGTGTGACTGTGAACACAGAACGTACCTGTTGGATGTCACAGCACAGTGCAAGCAGCACAGTCCTACTGGTAAGTCTAGTTAAGGCTCCACTTCAGTGTGTAATTTTTGACTTCTCAGGAGAGGTAGATGCTATACTGGTACGTGTTACCACTAGCGAAGGCAGAGTTGCACATGAGGTATCACCAAAGTAACCGTGTGATTAAAAAAAAAAAAGAGAGAAACCTGTCCCTTGTCATAGCTGTAGATTTCCAGCGCTTTGGGGAGTGCAGCAAACATTATATTGGAAAACAGCCTTCCCGCGGCGTTTGAGTTCCTGCACTTTCAATCCCTGCAGATAGCGTGGAAGTGGGTGGAAATTTAATAGCGATAAAAAATAGCGATAGTTAACTTAATTATTTTGACCTTCTGAAAAAGATGAGGGGAAAATGCACAGAGAAGTTTCTTCCTTTTGTTTATTTCTTTTCCTTCCTCTCCCTCCTTTCCCTGCCTCCTCTCTCCCGCCGCCCCATCCCATGCCCCCGCAGCCTGGCCCCGCCTCCCACCACTCGCCCAGCCC